>CM075855.1:1735029-2224549 GCA_037975125.1 Latrodectus hesperus
ACTATGTAAACTCTGACGTCATGATATCTTAAACCAATGAGAATTTTATAAAGTGATGTAATCATAATTTCAACTGAAACAAAAGAAACAACCACTTTATGGCTAATAAGTAGAAAATTGAAGCAATCCAGCAAATATTAAACCCAAATTACATTAATCAGCAGTATCTAGATTATCAGAATGACTTTTCAGAGACAGGGAACCATATTTAAATCGTATAGAAATAAAAAATACGGAAACTCTTTTTCATATTACCTTTTACAACAGATGGTGGCTCGTATTTACATGTCGCAAGTGAACAAACCTGGTTATGTTCTCAGCACTTACCACAGCAAACCTATGTGGAAAGAAGTCATCCATTGTTCAACACAGCCTGGATTCAATATTTCAATCCAACCACTAAGTGATGATAATCTTCTTTTAATAAAAAAAAACTTTTAAACTGCAGCAAATTACTTACATTTTGTTCCATTCAATCGATGCATGTTTGAACTCAAAGATGTGGGTAAATATTGAAAAATATAAGATTGCAATAACATCGAAGTATATTCAATCACGCAAGCCACAGGAGTCAGCAGCCCAATTAAATTGTTTAGTGTGCAACTTGAAGGTTCGAGTCAAGAACGACGGAAAAAATTAAAGTTTGTAGTTATTTACAAACTTAACTTCATTCATATTTTCATTAACATATCAAAGCATTGTTTTGAGATAGTTTAATTAGTACTTAATGGTATCCATTTCTTTTATTTATCAATATACAGCGCAACACTTAATGAAATGTGCGATGGAAGATTGAAATTGTATGACGCTTAATGCATTCCGACAGATTTTAATGAAAGGCAATGTAACCCTTTTTCAAAATATGTTGCCCACTTCTGCTCTAAATGATCTCCAACACAGCAAACGGTTTGGTTTGGTTTGTTTGTCGCTCAACGGCCTTTTTTTGCACACGAAGGCTAATTAGACCGGGTCTTACGGTTTAAAGTGGATTCCGAACCACTACAAACATCCATGCCCAAGGTGGGATTCGAACCCACGAACTGTTGAACCGAAGGCAAGAGTGCTAACCATTCGGTTGTCAGCTCGGCAACACAGCTAACGATTCAGGATAGTTTTAAGTACTATGTAAATACGCTGAAATGTAATTACGAATGCATATTCGTATTTTTTTACATGGGCACTTTTGACAAACATAAATTAACTTTTGGCAACATAATTCATAAAAGCAAATACATCTTTTTTTGATATAAATAAATTAACTATACAAATGCAGCAAACAGTAAAAAATATTATTGAAATTAGAAAAAAAATGTTTTCAATAAAAACAATGTCAATGATATAACTCTCTAAATAGAAATTAATATGCAAGTATTTAAATTATTCCAAAAAGTAAAAACAGAAATAAAATAAAAAGATTTAAAAAAATCTGCACATTTACACTGAAAAAATTTCTGGTAAATAACTATTATGCAATCCTAAAAAAACAATTCCCTTTCGAGGAAAAATCTATTTCTTGCAACTATTTTATCAAAAACAGCTTATGTGCACTTGCTTTATCGACGTAAACAACACGTGTAAGCTGCGATAGGAGAAACACAGATAATTTCCCGTCTGTCTTTTGTATTTTCATCATTTTTAAACAGATAAGTAAAGAATTTGATTTAAGTTCGATACTGATTATTAAATAAACCTGGTGAAGAATATTCAATCATCATTTTTAACTTCATTATTCAATGAAGTTTAAACAAATTGCTGCCCAGACAAAGAACAGTTTAAGAAAATACATTAATGAATTTTAACTGTTTTTTCCCCTCTCTTTCTTAAGCGATTATTTATCTATTTTTTTCGAAAGAGAAAAAAAAACACTTGAACAGTTAGATAAATTAATAACCAATCGCATTTTTCAAAGAAGAATGATAAAGCAAAGTTTCTTAACCTCGTTTCATTAGATATTCAATTCGGATATTTATCGAAATTTTTAATTTTTATGACACTTATCAAATTTTGTATTAAATAAAAATATTTAAAAAAAATAAATCAACTTATAGCATTGCATTATAAACAACCAATGTAAAGTTCATAAATCAATATAAAGATACGGTTAATATAATATGGACTTCATTACTCACAAATTTGTCAGTTTATTGGATGCCTTTCAACACGATAGTATTTAAAATTAACCCAGTAAAAAAACTACACGATTATTAAAAATCAATATTTTTTTTCATTTTTTATTTCTAAAATGCGAAATCTCGTTTAAAAATTGTTTTAATTTAAAGAAATAAATCCCAGGGTTATTTTTTAATAACTGCCAATGATATACATTAAAATGTAATGAATTAAATTAAAAACTTTTAAATTGTACAGTTAAAAGTATAAAAATAGTGAAAGCAAAATCACGTGCATCATTTTTAAATAAATTTACAGTAACATATAATATATAACACGGTATATTAGTAATATGTAACAGGATATATTAGTTTCGCGTTATAAAAAACCCGTTGTACGAGCATCCTCGTAAAACGTGCTCGTAACCTCGTATAACTCGTTATGTACATATGATTCACGTTTAACTTTTCTAAGTAAGGAAAAGCTATGTGATGAACGAAATGTGCGCATTTTAAAACCAAATTAACTACTTTTTAAATAAAAAAAAAGCTTATAGAAGTGTAACTAAAAAAATAGTTCATTTCAAATCAATCCAATAATTAACAAAACAGTTTTATTACATGTTTATTCGCTGTAGGAACTATCTGAAATAACGTAGCACTGACTTCTTTTCAGCAGAATGTTATAAGGTCAATCATAAAATTTAAATTAAATTAATTTTATAAGATTGCCACAATGCAGAAACATACGCGAAATTGATGGTCAACTGTAAATATCATTATAAATTTCGCAATACAGAAGTGTAATGTGGGGAATCAACTTGTTATCCAGTGTTATACGAGATCGCGTCATATGAGTACCGTGTTATAGGGGGGAGACAGTGGATTTAAAATATTTTTCAAGTTAACTAGTATTTATATTCATTTCCGCACAGTAATATTATTTATTCTAAATAAAATGAATCTGCACACACGAAATTAGAATTCTGTTTTTCAGACACACTGAACTTTTTTTTGTCCTCGAGTGTCCCCATTGGATGCGCACGAGGAAGGACAAACATGCAGAAATGGAGAGCATCCACTGACAAGGACAATGACTCCAGACAGGAACAGAAGGGGGGCGTTTAAATTTTCGAAACGAGGATCCATTATAGGCAGATAGTCTGACCTTTCTCCAGTTTTACATACATACCTTATTCGGGATTCGAACTCGAGCCCACTCAGTGAGAGCCTACGGTCATAAGCACCGTACAGACAAGGCTGCTAATAACTTTTGTTACACATAATTATTCAAAGTATTTACAAGAGTATCTGTATATTTTATTAAATCGGTGATGAAATGCTACAAACTGACACAAATCAGACATATAAATGTGACTCGTCAATCCAATAAGAAACAAAATATTTCAATCGCATTGAAAACGGTTTCGAACATTATTTTTCAGAAAACTGGGTTGGGTCATGTTTTAAAGAGTTCAGAAGAAAAACAAGATGACTGTCAGCCCCGGCGACATCGTTTCAACGCCGAGAACGAGAAAGAGTGAACACTACACGCAGCATCTGGTTCAAGCATAATACCTGAAAGTTCTTTCTAGCAATGGTTTGCTTTTTAAAATTTCTTTCCGTTTGTCGCTTCTACAGGACAACATGCAACTGCTGCTATTGTAATTCGTAGGAATTGTCGGATCTTCCCACTTAACAGTTATGCTCGCTTCTCAGGATACCAATGAGTCATATCAAAAAGTATCAGCAATGGAACCGGTGCGCAACATGTAATAATCTGAATGCTTAATCCGACATTCTTTCTTATACATGTGTATGAAAGTTCTTTAGATGGTAATGGGAGGTATCAATGGATAGTCAAGATTTTTTCCCTCGTGCCCATTTGATGGCATTCATTAGTTTTATGTTCATTTCTCCACTTCATTCTTCCTTTTGGAATTATATTCATTCCAAGTAACCGAAATTTCATAAAGAGCTTTACAAAAGATTTCCTAAAAATGAAAGTACCTATTTTAATTTCTTTTAAATCAAAAAGTAAAGTTTATTTAGTAAAAAAAGGTGAAAAATCTTTAAAAACATTAACAAATTGCTTTCTAAAACCAAGAAATATAATATGTACGTCCATTCCATACATTAAAAACAAGAGAAGAAAGTATCCTCAAAAGAAATGACCATCAGGAGTCATCAACAAAGTGATCAATATTTATTCCAAGACATTTGTGGCATTTTGGGATTCAACTCACATAAAAGAGAGTTAAAAAGGGATGAAAAACTTAATATTAAATCCCATACATTTGATATTTAAAATATTTATATGATGTATTCGTCAAATTTATCCCTAGTTTGTCGTATTTTCACTGTTATTCAAACATTTTTAACACTTCTATCAACTCTATAAGGCAGGAGTTCCACTAGATCCGAATCGACCCCAACTGCTGCCATGACACCCTCTATAACGAAAAAGCTGGAGATGTGGCCAGGGCAGTGCTCCATGCCTTTGGTCCCATATGACTCCTCACGACAACAACACCAACTCTATAGTAGTTGTAAATGAATGAACGTAAGAAGGAAAATACAGACCCCATCGACTTATATATAAGAGAATATAAACTAAAACGAATCATCCTGAAAACATTCTTAAATTGTGCCAATTTAATCAGCAAGATGAAAGTATTAAAGCTTTTCTTAAAATAAAGATACTTTTTAAGATTTTAGATAGTAACTTTCAATATCACAATGTGAAAAATACACAATACTTAATAGCTTGCATCCGTTTTTTAATGGACAATTCGAATTATCGAACGATAAAAATTTATTTCAGTCTTCGAATTAATGAGAAAAAATATGAAATAATTCCGGAATTTCAAATATTTTTTAAAAGCTTATTAAATGTTTGACACGTGAGACCCATTTTAGAAAAGCATATTTTGAAAATAATACATATTTTTAGAAGATAATTTTTAACTTTACATTTAAAAATTCATTAAACCATAAATTGTTAGGGGGGGGAAAAACCCTCGGAATTTTATGTTGAATGATAAATATATTTAACTTTCTTAAAATCAACATACATTTTAGAGAACATCGTTAAATAAAAGTATTTAGTTTTAACATTAATTTCTTTATTACTCAATGGTCATTTGTTGCACACGAGGGCTAATTAGACCGGGATTTACAGTTTAACGTGGATTTCTGTGACGACTAAAAACACCCACACTTAAGAATTCCAACCCAAAGACATTCGAACCTACGGGTATTTAATAAATCGAAGTAGTCATAATGAAAAGAAACTCGTGTGACAAACATTATGTCGTGGTCGCTATGTTCTCCATGTGAAATGTTACCTCCGGTTAAGCAGGCCAAGTCTGGGGGTCTTCTGCTTAATCCCTGCTTCTAAATACGAAAATCCTCTTTTGTTGCCCCATTGATACATCGACTTAGTACCCCATTAGTACCAGTACCATCATTTCCACCGCTAGTGGTGTTGCAAGGTGGAAATCCTAGTAGCCGAGCATTTTGCAACAGCAATCATCACTATGCATAACACCCATGCTTCAAAAGCCCAGATAGGCATTTCACTTAACTAAATTATGTTCAAGTCAAATCACGAGAATTTTACAATATTTGGCTTCTTTGCCTTGTGTCCAACTTCAAATATTTTTAATAAATAAAAACTCATTTATATATTTTTGTTAAGTAAAACAAAAAATGTTTTACTTAACAAAAATATATAAATGAAATTAAGTGAAGAACAATCACCCCAAGGTTCTAGGTTTCATATATAAAATATAGTTGTGCATAAAAATCAGTAATAAACTCAGTTTATAATTATTTTGAAATAATGATTGCTGATATTATGAAAGTTATATTGTTATAAAATGATAATGAAATATTTAATATAAATCCCACTACTACTTTTTTTGTTCTATAAGCATAAAATCTAATTAGAAATATCGTAAAATAATTGAATCAAATTATTCATTATATATTTTCAAAAGTAATAATAGGGAAAAACATACAACTTACTATAATAATACATATTTATATGTAATACAAATAAACCAAATCATCAATTAAGAAGGAAAAATATGTCACAAAAATAACTTCACAACTCGTGTCTATAATAAATTTAATGCTTCAATAAAATAAGAAAAAGTGTTATTAGCATTCTATAAATTATTAATTATAAATGAATAAATATTACCTTATATAACATAATGTATTTAAATGCAGAGGTTTTCTGAACAAAATAATGAATTAATATTTTCTTTTCACCCAAAGTGTTCATTCCTGACAAAAATTATTTGTGGATTAAAATATTAGAAATATTCTTATTTACTAGCAGAATTCCAATTTTTTGCTTCAACATTAAAGAATAAATTGAATGTGTTGCCATAAAATACTTTCCAATTGTATCAAAATTTTCGTTATTATTAAATATCATCTGCAAATTAGCTTGTTTGAATTGGAAAATTTCATGATCTGAAAATGTATGTAATTTGATAAATAATTTTATAATTAAATTTATCATTTTTAAAATTAATACAGCAAAATAATACCTTATATACATGTATAAATAGTATATAATAATTGTCTGATTACATAGCTATTTTACAGATAATTATAAAATTTCAATTAGAATTTTCACTTACATATATGAAATATCAATAAAGCTCTAATTATAATAACAAAATTCTTGCAAGTACCGATTTTGTGTAAAACAGATAAAGTACTAGAATTTTTTTTAACTCTTGCACAAAAACAATGTACTAAATATTAGTTAATAAATAAGTAAATGTACTAAATATTAGTTAATAATACATCTATTTTTCAATTAGATTCTTCCACAGTATAACGATACTTATGTGTTAATATTTTAAAATTAGAAATCACTTTATAAGAATTATAAAATAAAACACCCTGTTTAAAATTCGAAAATCGATTTATGTGTCTGAATACATCACATGCTCGGAAATAGGTTGCATTGCATTATGTATAAAATAATTCTTCCTATATTCGAAACACTGAGTACAATTCTTTCAGATTACCGGATACACGAAACAATGAAAAATTATATTACAGTATAATAAACTACATGAAGATAAATTAAAACCCAGTCGCATCTTAAAAAAATTCGCGAAGTTTGATTTGTGGAATTGAATGGCGCAAGATCCCATTACGGACAAACTGCGCCAGACGACGGACTCCGTAAAAATTCGTAGAAATTAAATCTTGTGATACCTGTGATACAATGTCATGTGATTCTTTAAATAAGAAAACATAAGAATCACTTCATGACAGAAATTCTATATCAAAGCAGTTCAAAATAATTATCAAACTATTAATCTTAGCAATGTCATTTTTAATTGTGCAATAAACTGTATTAATAAGCAAAGGAAGTTTGTAAACCAAGCATAAATCAAAGTCATTAAAAATAAATAATAACGAAACTATTTCATAATAGAAAAAGTTTTAAAAGAAAATAAAAATTATGAATTAATTATGTGAATTAAATCACTAGTTCTTAACAAGATATAAGCTTTATATTTTGGCAACTGTGTCAAATAATTAAAATCAAGATGATTTCTACAATTCCGCAAAGTTTATTTTTCAAGTCGAATTAAAAAATCGGATTTCTGTATGTTCTTGAAAAGTGACATTCTCTCTCGGTTAAGTGATACTTAATTGTATATCTGCATACACATTATCAATATATATATATATATATATATATATATATATATATATATATATATATATATATTATAAAAGATATTTTAAGTCTTGTAAAGCAAGAATTCCAAAAATTCAACAGAAAAAGGCATTTCCATTTCTGGAAATAGAAATCGAAAATAACCATAAAAACCTATTTCTACAAGAACAAAATCAAATTCAAAATAAAAAAGAAATACGATGCGTTCTTAAAATGGAAGAAATTCGAGTAAAAATAAACGCTGATGAGTAAGGCACTCATGTTACATATTCATGTTCTCAGCAGGTACAGAATTCTGTTGCAATTAAGTGCGCAAACTTTCTACCATGAAGGAAAAAAAACATGGAATGCGTAGGTAACAGATTTACTAATAAAAAAATTATTCGTGATTTAAGCAGCAGACTCATGAACAATTAAAAAAATAATCACGTGGACAATAATATTGCAATATTATGAAATAAACTGCAAAATGACGAGAGGCATGTTCCAAAAATCAAAACTCACACACACACAGAAACATTTTTACTACGAAGTACTGCATACGGTTTTATTATATGAAGAGTATTTGGTTTCATAAATGTTTACTATAATTTTCAAAGAAAAATATAAAGAACTTCAGTAAATAAAACGGAATAACAGGTATATAATAACTGTTATTTGTCTAGGATATGATAAGTAAACATAAAATTAAAGAATCATCCAAATTAATGTGAGACTTAAATTTGGATGTTTGTAATGGTTTGGAAGCTGTTTTAAGGCTCGTGTAAAATCTATCATGTTTTAGCACTTTTTCTGTCGATCAACAATCATTTTTTTGCTCACCCAAGCAAATTATATACTAGGACCTATCTAATATGTATTCTGAGCTTTAGAAATATCCAATCCAAAATTGGGATTCAAATCCGCGAACTGTTGAACCAAAGGCCAGGTTATACATCCATTAGAATGGCAGTTCGTCTAGTTACAATAATGTCCCTAATAAACAATAAACCACTCTCCTGAGTCGAGAGCAGAACTCGAAATATTACCCAGTATTCAATGCGACAGACGAGCATATATGCGCAAATGCAACTATGAAATCCATTTTTATCACAACAACGATCTTAAATACTATTCAATGTTAACCCTAATACCATTCAAATGACCACTTGCATCGTGTTGGTAAGTGGTCAATTGAATGATATTAAGGAATATAAAGATGAATTAGCGAAAGATGTGTTGGTTTCAAAAGTTTACGAACATCAATATCCTATGAATAACTCAAGGATCACATATTTTACATTAATCAATTTTTACTTGAGTCGTTCTAGTTATGGGAAGGTAGCTGGTTCTACATCTCCCTCAAGGGAAGAGCCATCGTGTTGTGAATGGCAGGGAGTAAAATAAATTATTCTGGCGATATCCACCGAGTGAAATGAAACTTATGGCAGCTGCAGATCAAGACAGAAAATCTTCTGCTTGGCCCTTGCGTTTAAAATAAAATGACCCACTCATTTTTACAGCTATCAAAGCGCATCAACTAGGTGCCTCGCAACACAAGATATCATTAATCCACTCTTTCTAGTGACAAAAATTCTAAATGAACTAGAAATTGCCAAGCGTAGAGCAAGAATTATTACTTTAAAATTATCTTTATTGAATTTTAGTATTTCACACTATTAACTAATGGCAGTTAATAAATTCTTATCCCCCTGAGTAATTTTCTAAATGTCTGGATTGAAGAAAATAACTATCTTATTTATCTTACTATTCAGCAATATAAATCTTTTCACTACAAAACGAAACATTAAAATGGGAAACATGAAATAGCCTTTATTCAGACAGAATCCAACATTACAGTCTCAAAGTGCAGAGGCATGCGAGGAGGGAGGGGGTGGCGAAACATCAACTTTCCGAATGATGGTAATGTCTCAATTTGAAGGGGAAAACACATTATTGCACAATATTTTGGATTTCACTGGCACAAATCCAACGCAGTCGCAAAATGACGATAACAGAAGTATTTTATTAAAAATTCACCACGCCCACTTTTTCCCATGCTCCTCCCCAGTTTTTGGATCGAAATTAGCATCCATTATTTATTGATTAAAAAAAATAACCCAAAATCGGGTCGGTACGTACAAAATTATATTTTGTTTCTTCGTATATTTTATTAAAGTATATAGAACACAATGCATAAAATATAAGAACAGTACAGTAAATTACGCAATTATGTTAAGTTATTGAAAGTTCGGATAATAAACATTATGAATATAGATTTTTATAATTCATAGTTTTTGTGATTATATATTTTGGAAATATAAGTTTTGTGCCAAATTGCAGACAATATCTCAATAAATTTAGAACACTGTAGCCGCTCATAAATAGACAGAATTACCAAAGTAATTTCCCGATTATGGTTTTTCTTTCCACAAATAAATCGGAACATGGAAAGAACAAAAGTTAATCAAAACTTCTAAAAGGATAACACTTTAACGACACATTAAGTATTCTCAAGATCCGCAATACAATGTGAAAATTACAACTGAATTACAACTGAAAACAACTGAAAATTACAACTGAATCGCACATCCAAAAAACATAATATTTCATGAATGTGCTGAGAAAATTCAAAATTGCTTGCTAAATGAGATGTTTCTTCAGCAATTGTAAAGCACTTCCACTGAAGTATGCAGTTCAGATAAAATTATGTAAGTAAACTACTGAAAAAAATGCACGAAAACACTGAGACATTTTTGATAAGGAACGACGAATTCGATCAGAAAAAATTAAAAAATGATGTAGTGTGTTGAGAATTATTCTTTTTGAATATAATAACGTTTATAACGTATATCAATAAATGCGATGGATTAAATGATAAGATTGAATAATTTAGTCACAAACGTGATAAAGTTGATTCATTTAGTTAATAATAAAGATAATCATTCAATCTTGTGATCGAAGAAGAACAATAGGTTTTGTTTTGGTTCATCTTTCGCAATGAGATTTTCGTATCAACTAAAATATAACTGTGGAAACTCAAACATATTTTTATTAGTTTTTTTGGTCATTCATTTCACAGATTTCTTCAGTTTTCTTCTAATGCAACAGATGTCTTCAGGAATTTATGACTTTTTACTTTGTTCCGATTTTCATTGACAAGATAGATGTTCCAAGTTAAATGGATCTTCTTCTGTAAGTGATATCGTATGCAAGGTGTCTACCAAATGTTATGCATATTTTGATACTTATATCTTCATTATTTTCTAATTAAACAAAATTAAAGCATTTACACATAGAATAACTTATATTTCCATTTATAGTGAGAATTGCCATAGAAAATTTCCTTTTCTCACTTGAATTCCGTTTCTAAATAGTCTTTGCGGGTAATTAACGCAAATAACTTTATCGTCGGAGTTGTTTCTATCACAGAGGAGGATGGTGCTTCATTTCTTGGGTAAACAGATCAGCTGATATAACATCACAGGACTTTAACTATTGGAGTTTTGTTAAGGACTTGGGGTAATGTCAAGTACTGGGGTAACATAAAAAGTGCGGGATTGTAATCGCAATAACCCCAATGTTTACAAATTGAAATTGACTAACATCTCGATCTCCGTGCCACAAACGGCACACATGTGGGAAGTACATTGATAAGGACCATAAAACTTTTCGCGTCTATCAAACATCCAGAATTTAAATTTATCTTCCTTATTTTATGATTTATACAACATCAAAACGTGTCGAACATTTTATAGACCTCCTGTATTTTAATACTCTTTGTAACAAGGAAAATATCAGATTGTTTATGATATCTAGATACCATCAAATATTTTAGCGCCAAACGATTTTACTTATGACTGAGTAAAATACTGAACTTTAAATGTTCTTGAATATAAACATTTAAAGTTCCCTCACTCATGCTTTTCCAATGCGACTCACATGCGAATATAAGTTTAAAAAATTAAATAAATCAAGATTTTAATATAGACCTGTATTCAATATTTTTTTCTATTTGAAATACTCCTAAAAATACAACACACAAATTTTACAAATAAAATATTCAAACCGTTCACGTAAGCTTCGGTTCTCCATGCAGTTCTGCAAGATTTCATAATACAGAATGTAATTAAAAAAGTATCACAAGAACTCGCTTATTTAATAGCAATTAATTAATTTCTTATTTATATGTAAAATAAAATGATTAAAAATTTTATACTAGATTAGCAAAAAGAGAATCTGTTTATAAATTATAAAAATCTTGGTACTTAATTCAGATGTTTTAACAAAATACTACACAAAGTTTAAACAGAATAATAATCTTATTCCAATTTAAAAACATTCCATATAAAATGTCAAAACAACTATTTCATCCGAAATAATTACGATTTCAGTTAAAATTTAATCTTTCAACACTGTTTTACATCTTTAAAAACATTTTTTGTCCTTTAACAATTACAAGCCGATATATTTTATAAACTTTACAAATAAATACATTTTAGAGTTCCTTGCAAGAAGACAATAAGAGTTACAAGACGTAAAGGAAAACTGCTAAAAAAACAAAGGAACCCGTGAAAAGAATATTAGATGCAGTTTTTCCCTTACTAGAACAGAATATTAATCTTCCAAATTCCAAAACTGGAGACCCCGAACATCGAAATGGAATCGCAAGAAAAAGGAAAAAAATCATTTGACACTTCGGTCGCTTTCTTATGAATATAACTCAATTTATGCGATGAGAACAACTGTTCTGAGCAACTATTTTCGAGAAAAAAAAATAGAGGCGGCGGCATTTAAAAAAAGGGCACCCACGTACCTCGCACTACGAAGCATGACGCAATCTTTTGCAATGCTAACCAGGCAGCCAAAAATGCCCTTTTCCACAAACTACTCCGTGAACCTCTCTTCCCGAGTCATAAATCCAGTAAACAACACGCCACGCCCCCTCAACCACTATTTGAACACAGTTTCCGCTAAAATACATCCCTAATAATTTCGCAATATAACGAATAAGAAAAGTAAGTTGTGGCCAACAACGGACAAAGATAAACCGCAGTTGATAGAGATTCTATTGCATTAAAAATCACCCCTTTTGATAATTTGTACTAAAAAAATAACCATTATTGCCAAAATCACACCAGAAAATTTTTAATTAATTTTTCGAAAAACATTAAAATTTCTCATCAGACAATAAGTTGCTTTTGTATGTAGTTCTATCATAGTTTATTGAAATTCTATAAAATTTGTATATAAGCAAATAATAAATAAAATACTACGCGCTCTAATTCTAAAAATGCATGAAATTTATCAAGGATAAAAGTTAAATGCGAGGCAATTTTTTCTTTTTCATTTTTAATATAAAAATTTTAACAGCATGAAAAGAAAAAAAATTATCATTTTACAAATATTTACAATACAGATTTCATTTCAATTGAATTCACCGTGCATAAACATGACCAAAACAACGAATATAAATTTTTATGTTATTTTAATGTTTGTTCTCCACAAAATTGAAGACTGTCTTATATAAAGCAATGAACTATTTATAATTTTTAAGTGAACAGTTACATTAAGATTTATGATATTTAAGCTGCTTTCTTTTGATCTTTTTGTTTTTCATGTTTAAGTTAATGTAGAAAAGGTTAAAGAGCTCTCATTATAATTTATACATGTAAGAGCGATTATGCTTTTTTGAAGAGCGGATCATTTTATCTAAATGAAGGGAATAAGGTATTAGAATATTTTTTTCTTTTTCAAATGTTAAAAATGATTTTAAGAATCGGTAATTTTAAAATGTTTTTACGTTATGTCAAAAACAATTGATAAGTACATAAACTCATCCATGAAATTTATTGTGAACGCTTTAAAAAATTTGTAAACTAAAATACTTTTAAAAAATTTTGTTCTTTAATTAAAAAAATACGTGTGAATAATTTATTTACACGAAGGGTTTGCTCTATGAATATTGGGTCATGCAAATAAAAATTTAATTTTTACAAAAAAACTAACGAGTTTTTTGTCTACATATTCAAAAATCTATAAACTCCTTTAGAAGTTAAAAATATAATTTTAATAATTCTTTGATATCTATTACGTTTCACACAAATTTGCAAAATGCAATCGATGACAGTCTGTATTAAATAATAATGCATTTATAACTTTAATTTGATAGATTTTTTTTCAAACTTTAAAGTATAGTATCACCAACTAAATTAAAAAAAGTTTAAAAGCTCTATTAAGTGAATAGACATAAGGCCTCTTTATTTTGGCCACCCTGTGTATTTATGATTTAAATATTAAAACAATAAATTCAGAAATTATTTCTCATTTACATAAAAAAGTTTATGTTAGCAACTTAAAAAGGAGCTTCAATTTTCAGAACCAAATGTCGCACTCATCAATTAAAATTGATAATGAAATTATTTTTGAAAATTAATTTGTTGCCTTATTTAAAAAGAATAATGGCATTTAGAAAATGAGATTTAAAATAAAGATAAACAAACCATTTCCATTCTCCTGATGATTTTTTAACGAATTTGAACTAAAAAACTTGTTAATTTATTTTGTTTTACAGTTGAATAAATTTTAATTACATCGGATAATTTACAACAAGAGAAATAAAAGTTAAACTAAAATAAAATATCAAAAAAAAAAATTTTCTTCGCACTCATTGTTAAGATAATAAAAAACATTTTTCAATGCGTAAAAAATGCATGCTAAATTTGTATGCACCTGTAACAATTACTTGCGCTCTAACGTGTGATGGTATGCATTCACACTTTTTTACTTAAACCTAATTTGAACTAAACAGGTGTTCCTTAAGGACAACGCCATGCATTTCTACGAAAATGTAGAAGTACTATCAACATTTATCACTTTTATGTACAAATTTGGATAATTAAATTGCGTATGAAGTAAGAATTCAAAAGCTATAAAAGTATTTTTGAACACTATGTTTGACTTGAATGAATTCAGTCTGAACATTTTAAATGAAATTTTGTTTAAAATAAATTTCAATAATTAATCAAAATATTTTCATTAAATTATTAAAAATTAATATTTTATTATTTTTAATAATTAATTAAATTATTATTAATCATTATTAACATTCATAATTAATTTAATTATTTTGCTAATCCCTTCATCATTAATAATTATTAAGACCCATTAATAGTTAAAAAGACTTAACAGAAATAATCATAAACTACATAAGATAGGGGAAAAAAACTAATATTTTGCAATTCCCAATGTAATTTGAAGCTGTAATTGATACTATTTTATATTCACATTTCAATAAACATTATTCTTTTTACGCATCAGTGACTCTACTTTTTCTAAAATTCTTAAGTCGGAGATGGTTAAAATAGTGGAAATTGTACTTCATCAAACAAACGAATTCTTTTTTTGCCCATCCATATGATTTAATTTAAACTTCACACTTGCATTTCAAAACAAGCGTAGAGAATTCGATTTTGATATACAATATATTTATAGCAAAAATATATTGCTCTAGATTACTCAATAAGAAACAATATGAGTTAAATAATAAAAAAAATATTTTAAAATGAAAAAAAAAAACGCAATCTTAAATGTTTCCTTAAAAACAAAAAAAATATATGCGAGAAAAATAAAACCATAGAAAATATGTTAAAATAAGCTAAAATTATTTTTTTTTTGAAAATTTTTAAATAAGGAAAAAATTACTAGGAAATTCAACTATTCAATAAAATTGACACCACAAAAGGCAATTAAATGAGTATCCACAAAAAAAACTGCCTTTTTTAATAGGTAAACGTAACATCGACGAAATTAAGAAACCACCCCTTGAATGACAATTTAATTTTTTACCCAGTAGTAAGGTACTCATCATAAGCATTCAATACAATTAGGTACATTGTTACCCAATTTTAAATATTTTCGCCCCCAGAATTTTGGAGCATTTTATTTCATATTACATTTAAGTTCCTGATTTAGTAGACCATCTATGCACACGATATTTATCGGTAACTCTATAATCATTTATTTACACATGAAGACTAACTACACACACTAATTAAAGTGGATTACGCATTACCAAAAGTAGCCCCAACAGAAGATGAGAATTGAACCTCGTACTCCAAGAAAGGTAAGCACATCTCCCAAGTCCAAACAAGAACTAAGATTACAACCACCCTTAGTACATATGTGTATGACTTTTGTTCTCGTAAAACCAAATCTACAATTTAAATGGGAGGGATAAATATTCAAAGAATGAAAGATTGCTAGTTCAACAATTTTCATCGAAATGCTTGTCTCCAGCAAAAGCATTTTCACAAAATGATAAAAGGTTCTCAAAATCTGGTGCAACCATTCTTTTATGGTTCCAATACAGAGTATCCTCTGTATTCGAGATACCTAGTATACTGCAACTTCAGATTGATCCAGGAAGTTTCTAGCTTCTTTGGCAGTCGGCCAGCTTGAGAACGATCGTGGGGCTCGATCGGTAGAATCAGACGTGCACAACTAGGGCCCCAAAAAATTCAGTTTTTTTATTTATTTATTTTCCGAGAATAGGAAAAACATTTATTTGGGAATGCGGAAATAATTTTGAAGCTAAATTTTTGAACTATGTATGCATGAATGTTTTTGCCCTTAACTTCCATTGGCCAAAGGTTTCCAAACACTGTTCAATGTATCGAAAATTGGTATTCTACGCATACAAAACAAAAAACAATTGAATAAATTAAATAATTAACTTTATTACAAATGGACAATTGTCAAAGGTCAATGTATTTCAAATTTTGAAAGATAAATAAATACATCTGAAAATTAGTAAAATCTTTCCTCGATATTATATTTATTTATTTAAAGAGAAGATTTCAAAAATACTAACACGAAACACAATCACATTGCAGAAGATTTTTAATTACAATAGACAAGTGACAGATTCTATACAGCACAGTGAATTTTGAAGAAATGTAATACGCAATACTCAATTAAATTTCTGTCGAATTATCTCATTTGAATAATAAATATTGATAAAAGATCATTTATGATAGTGAAAACGATAAATTGATTGGGAATGCCGTCGATTTTATCACTGGAAGGTAGTGCGTTTTGTAACCACCCTGCAAGAGATGTCGTGTTCCCGCACTGGCGATTGGGACATGTTAACTCGCAATGCCTTTCAAGAGAAATGATACTACTGGAGTTGGCAGACCACATTTATGTGCGTTTTTCGGTCTCTGCAGCTCAATTATGAGGACCCACTTTTGAAGCTGCGTTGACACACCTACTGGATGCCTCACTACACAAGATGTTATCACTTCTTTCTCCAACAGTGTCAAAAAATAAATTTATAATGATACCGGACATTAGATAAAAAAAATTATGGGAATTAACAAAAACATACATACCTTTATTTTTTAAATAAATTGTTCAAAAAAAGGAATGACTCTGTTTGGACAATAGAAGATATATATAACCATTAAAATCTTTTTCTCCAAATTTAAGTGAAAGTAACAAGCGTTTTTTTTGGTAAAAGACTAACATTCACTTTATTTTTCATAACAAGTCAAATAACCTCCTAATAATAGATGACACTTTAAAAGCCACATCCAGAAACACTAATAAAATCAATTTAAATATATATTTTGGAACGCTGACATCTGAGTTTAAAATATTTCATATAAATTATTTTGTTCCTTACAGCAAATATCATGCATTTAAACAAGAGTTCGGATCGAATGGGAAAAAATGATTCTTAACAGTGATAAAAAAAATAATAAAATTCTCACACAATATGCATAAATCTAATCAAGAGACTCTCATATATAATAACACGTTTCTCCGAAAATTGAAAATAGCGGAATGGGCTATATAATAAAAGCATGAACCTTTGAGGCAAGTAAGTCAATACAATTCAGTTGAATCATTCGGCACATTAAATTGGTAAGAAAACGTGAAAATATATTTAAATGTGTTCGTTTTATTGCCTGTTATCTCTTACTTTTTTAGTGTTACTGCATTATTTAAAAACATAATGAATCGAATTGGATTTCGTACGCATAACCAATACATTGAAAACTTAAGCTTACTGATTCACTTTTGAATAGGATATTTTCAATTTTTTAAATACACTTTTTTTAGTATATCAAAATTATTGCAGTATTAATAAAATTATTGCATGTGCAACATGCTACTTTAAAACTTATAGCATAATCATTTAAACATAAAGATTAATAGGATATATTCTCAACGCTACATAGGATCGAAAACAAAATTTACAGGGGTGTTTGTGGGACCCCAAAAAATCCCCGGAAACTTTTACGGACTTACTACCGACATTTTGGAATTTCGAGAAGGGGGGGGGAGAAATGAAAAATTACAATTATGAAGTATTGAATGACCTAATTATTGCGTTTTCTGCTTTCAAACAAACAAAATTACCCAGATCAAAATAAATAATTCATTATTATTCCTACTTCCTTTTGAACGACGATCCCCGGAATTTCCGGGTATCGAAGTTCAAAATCCCCGGAATTCCGGGGTTTCCCTGGAGCACAAACACCCCTGAATTTATCAAATTAATTTGAATGATGAAAGCTTAGTCATTAGTACCAAACATATTATAAAAAAAGGAGGAAAGAAAGAAAGAAAACGAGAATTTAATGCTCTTAAAGGATCGCATTAAATCTTTGGCGACGTGCAATGAGAAAAAAAGTAAAGTAGTATTTTATTTAAGAAAATATTCAAAACTGACCCAAAATACGGTAAAAAATAAAATTATTTTTTTAAATAAAAACAATTAGGTAAAAATAAAATCCCCCTAATATATAAAGGAAATATTCAATCATCTAAAATATAATATAAACAATCATAATTTGAAACAACTTTTAAGATAAGAATCAATTCCTATCGAGAAAATCATCTTGAATAACTGCTATTGTAGTTTTGTTTTGCACATAAAGGCTAATCAGACCGGTCAATTCGGGACCTATTGTTTAAAGTGGATTCTGAACCACTACAAGCATCCAAACCTGAGATAGGATTCAAACCCACAAACCATTGAACTGAAGGCAAGGAACAATTGAACTGAAGCATATCTGCTATACAATTTGTCTACTAGCTCGGCTAACTGCCATTGTAAATTTGTGATAAAAAATTTCGTTTCACAATTTTTTTACAGTTTTGTACACAAACACCTAATTATAAATTTTTCAATTTTGATATATAACTTATTCAGAAAAAAAATAGATATAAAATAATACAAAGCTAAATAACTTATTTACGTAATTCAGTATTAAATTTGATAATTAAGTCCCTGTAACCTCAGTTTTACCTGTCAAAATTTTGATGCTCAGTTAAAAATATTTTACGATAAAAGTAAGAAAATTAAAATAATACTAGAGTTCAGAAAAAAAATTTTTTTGCATAACATATGAAGTACATGTACACATAAACCTGCGTCTCAACACAATCTCTTCCTTCATTTATCTAAAACAAATAAATTGCTTTTCTTTTCAATTTTTATCCATTTCTAAATTTAAAAAGCCTTCAAATTTGAATAAATTTACTATCAAAAACATCCACAATTATTAGAACAATTTTATTATAGAAAATACTCATAGTTTTGTAGTTACCCAGAGCTGAAATTGCCTTATATGCTTGTAGACTGAGATGTATCGCAGGATGCATAAGATAATGCTTTGTGACTAAGTGAACCACAATCAAAAAGTGAGATTGACATACAAATTGGCACACCCTCTTTAAATATCAACATTTTACTCATGGAAAGAAATTCAAACCTACAATTTCAATATTAATATATCCAATTCGTATAACAATCATTGCCTGCAACCATATGAAATTCATTTGCAATCATTAAACTGTAATGTATCCTAATTGGAATATTATACTAAATAATTGCAACTATTTTTCACAAAATAATAAATTACAGTACTTACAGAACTTAATATTAAAGAAACCAAATTAATATGAGCTATACTTGTTGTGTGCATATTTCCCTTAATCTTGAATACTAATTTCCCTTCCTTTTCACAAGCAAATCAGATGCTTTTTTAAAATTGTATTTTCAGAACACTTTTATCCACATAAACGTTTCTAACTAAGAAAATCAGACCTAGTTATTAATCTTACATTCCACATACAATAATTCAGACATAATGTAGTTATGACTTTCTCAGCCCTATGAAACGTACCCTCCTAAAGAAAACATAAGCTACTTAAAACAAGCTCTGCTAATATATCTTTATGTTTACAAATAATGTTACTTTCATTAAAATTGTGTTTGTATTTAATAATATTAAAGTATCAATTAATAAGTTATCAAAAAAAGAATTAAAAAATTGTTTTAAAATTATACATCAGAAATAAATCTTTCGAAATGAGTGTAGGCATTACAAAATTTGATATCTAATTCTCTTTAAAACTAATTTGAAATAAACTTTTACTCTGAACTCATTTTGTTATATTATTCTCTGTTGTTATGCTAACTATTTTCTATTATTGTTAAATTATGACAATGTTATACAAGAAATTTAATAGCATGCTTTTACTTTTTATGCTATTTAAGAACAAGTATATTACTATATATTACTTCCAAGAATACATAAAAGGCCTTAAATAAAATATGAAAGCTTGTGGCATTTTTGGTTTGGTTTATTGTTCCATGATCACTTTTTGCATACAATGACTAATTTTACAGGAATCTGCTATACCACTGCATGCAAGAAATCAAAATCAAGAGAACTGTTAAAAATGCAGAATTTAGAAAGGTATTTCTTAAATTCTGCAAACTTTTTGAATTATGGTAGTTTATATATATCATAACTAAGATCGATTCTAAAGCAGAGCACTTAATTTGGAGGAAATGATTATCATTCACAAAATAGATATAAAAGAAAGATTATCAAAGAATTAAATTCACACTTATTATATTTTAAATACATGTTTTTATTAGATTTTAAAATCTATATTTATAATAACTTTTAATATTATAGTTTTCTGAAATTAATGCATCTAAATATAAATTAACAAAATATAAAGTATTCTATATAAATACAGAGAGTACTTCTTATTATTTTCACTTCAAAATACACTTAAATATCAAATCAAATATAAATTCAAAAGCAAACATAATCTATAACAAAAAATGAAATAGTATCTCAAAGGAATAATGCAAAAAAAAAAAAAATCTTTCCTTTACTACCGAAATCTCTTGAATTCAGTTTTGGAAAATAATAAGTATACAGTGGATTAATAAGGAAAATCAGAATTTTCAATGCAAAATACACTTGATTTTTTTACAAGATGGTGAAATAAAGCATGATATATATAGATATTTCTTGGAAACATTTATAAAATCAATAATTTCATTACAATCAAAAGACCACTAAGATTTAATGCTGAAGATCTGAAACATAAGGGAGTTGGTTTCAAACCTGTATAATGCATTCGCTAATGAAGCAATATGATGATGGTATAAAACTATTTATACTATTTTAGTTAAAGAAACATGTATTCTAAATTCTCTACTTTTGTATTTAATATGTACCTTTATTTGTTTTCTGCACCAAGACTGAAGTTGTCAATAAAAGATAACTTTTTTAAATAAGAAAATAGTTAAAGGCATGTTATTCAAGCATTCCAAAGAAGCTATAATTAGCTTGTACACTGTTAATAGGCCTGATTGAAGAGTAATTTTTATTTTAGATTCCCCTCATCAAACGCAAAATCATATTTTGAAAAGTTCAATCAAAAAATTGCTTTGAGTTTCAAGCACACACAATTTGTATTGTTTCCAAACTTTTCATAAAAATTTTCAATCATAAGCTCTGATTCTTCGAGAATACATCTTTAACTTGGAACTTGATTGAAGAATTTTAAAAAAATTTCAAATATCTATGAATAAGAGAAGTTTAATGAAAGGAGTTAAATTGAAAATAAGCTATAGCAATTTTCTCAAACTTAAAATCTTTATAAAGCACATTTAGAGAAACAATGATACATATTTATCGATAATTATACTTCTAGCAGCATTGAATCTACTAGTATTCATAAACTAAATGAATATCATTAAAATTTCCAAATGGATTTTTCAGAAGAAATTTACTGAGGAATCTTCAAAAACCAAAATATATCACCCCTTAAGTTAAAGGAACTACTAACCTGAAAAAGTTAATATTTATTTCCATATATAAAGAAAGTAGTGATAAAGTGGCTAACATCAATCGAAAATGGAGACTTCTCATCTTTGTATTAGATTATACAGTAATTCTGTCAGTTTTTTTTTTTTTAAATGTGCAACTGTTTATAAATTTTCCCTCTTTATCTTATGTAAATATCTTGGTTAAAAATTAATTTTACATGAACTTTGCACATTACAAAACATTTATATCTAATTCTGTCTTTGAGAATTTGAATTATATCTATTTTTATATCAAAAAAGCTTTTGACCTTGAGTAAGGTTAGAACAATAAGAAGTGACTCATTAAAAGCAGAGTTTTTTTCTTGTCATTTCACACACAAAAATAGAGTTATCTTGAAATGTCTACGATGGCAAATTTAGGCTAGAAAATTATATTCATAAAGATAAAACATAAAAAATTTTATTTTTAATGTTAGATATTCTGTTTACATCCTTTTCTTTTAATTGTTTGAACATTTTAAACAATAGAAATATTCTTTTTAAAATGTAACATTACATATTATGTATTTAGATCGAATATTACAATTAGGTTCACTCGTCAGGATTTTAAATTTTTGATAGACTTTTGCATCACTCTTCAAAACGTACATTCAAGAAAACAAATTTCATAAATCAAAAATATGCAACTCTAATGTTAAAAAAAATCATCTGGATTTGTTACACATTACCGCACTGTAAAAAAAGGAATTTTTTGGTAATATATATTTAACAAGGCACTTTTTTCTACTAATTCTTTTCATAACATGAAGCTATTATCCATTCCTTTACATATGATTTTTTTCGAGATACAGAATGCTGGTTTATTAGAATTTGATCAGCAGTAATTTTTGAACACAATATTGCAAAGGAGTCATAATTTGAAATAAGTACTGAACTATTACAAATATCTGTCTATACTGTGAATAAAATCCCTTCCCAAGTTTGATTGATTTGTTAAAAAGTAATTTTTGCACATAAGGGATTATCAGAGTCTACAGATTAAACTAGATTCCAAACCACAACAAACATTTAATCCTGAAATGGGATTTGAACACACAAACTTTTGAACTAGGGGCCAAAGTGCTATTCAATTTCCAAGTTGGATTCTATGGAGAAGAAGGCCCAAACCTTAACCATTAAACTTAATGACTCAATCTATGATGCGATGGAGAAGACTCCATTTATAGTTATGTATGATTGAAATATCTGATCACAGGCTGAAAATTTCAAAAATTTATAATATTTTAATAAGCATTATAATTAAACAATATAACTAAGCATTTACTTACATTTAAACTTTATTTAAAAATCTTAAGTTTTAAGGATAACAAAGTAAACCTTTAATTCCAATCCATGCAGTATTCTGAACATTACCTTCATCTAGATTAATTAAAGACTTAACCTAAATCAAAATTATTATTAACCTATTAAGTTTTATAGCTCAATTTACATCATTGCCTTCATCTAGAGTAATTAGAGATTTACTCTGATATAAATCATTATGGAAATATTCAGTTCTGTTACTCAAATTTATTGGAGCTTTTTATAAGACTTCCCCATATGACATATGAGTTTATTATGACGACGATTAATAAAGACATTTTAGACTAATTAGAAAAAACACTAGATATTAGGCTAACTTTAAATAATCAACCACGCACAAAATAAAATTGAACCTAAGAATAGTCAAAAATGCTGCAATGTCAGAAAGTGTCAAGTATATTAAAAAATCTTCAGGGCTAATAATAATTTTTCAAAAGTACACAAATTATAAAAGCGGTTTATGGAAAAAATAGTTCCGCTTATTTTAAGATCTAATGTCACATAAAATTAAGACAAAATTATCTTCATAAAGGTCGATTTTTTTCAAATAAAAATAATTCTTTGATGCTTATAACACAGTACTGTGGTAAAAGTGTTATCACATTTAGTTGGTTAGTACAGATATAAGAAAATACTTCTCATAACTTTTAGTTTCTGATAAATATCTGTTGGAAATATCTTAGAAATTTAACACAGATAGATAGTAGGGTTTATTACAGAAGGATAATTAACTAAAATAAAACTGACTACAATTAAATTAAAATGATTATTTTGTGAGTTTTATTTATAACTGCTTTTTTGGCAAGAGATTTAATTTGATTGAGATTTGATTTTCAAGGACATTAAGTTAACTAAATGTTTCAATTGAAAATAAAATAAGTGTAACAACTATGAAAGATTTTTTATGTAGTAATATTATGAAAATATCCAAATGCAAAATACAGCTCTTAGGCGATTTCTGTTTTTATCATACATGAAAATATAAAACTATTAAATAGGTCGACATAATATTGTAATTTAGGCTTATTGTTATCTTCTAAATGATACAGATTTATATAATAATGAAATGAATTTTAAATTTGATAAAAAGATAGAAAATTAGTGATTAAAAATAATGAACACATTTGTACATTAACATAAAAACTTAAAATAATTTAATAAGTTTATCTTGAAAATAAATGTATAAGCCAAGTTAATTTTCATATAAAAATGCTTCTGTATTTTTGTAAATAATTCATTCTCACTTTATAAAAAATTACATTAATTATTTTTTTAAATGTTTACAGTTATCACTTTCCAATGTTTATGTTTTGAATATATATATATATATATATATATATATATATATATATATATATATATATTATAACTTTAATATTATTATATTAATACTCCTAAATATTATTACTAGTTTTGTCCTGTTCATAATTTCACTATTATTAGTAACTTTTTCTATAAATGTAAACTTGTGAAAACCTACTTAAAATAATACTTCCAGTATATTTTTTTAATTATTTTCTTCCAAATGAGAAAGAATCTTTCCAGCTTGAAGATCCAGTTTAGAAATTAATTTTTAACACTATAGTTTTGCTGAAAACATTTAACAGATTTGTAAGAAGTATTCTTAGAGTAAAAAGCTTATATATGCAATATGTATCTCCCTTTTCTTAAATTTTAACTAAACATATCTTAAAAGTTTTAAATAATAAATTTATTTACATAGGATTTCTAGTTATATTTCTATTTATATCAATTTATAACACTAGAGATAAATATTCAATCATTAAATCAATAAAATTGAATAAAAAAGATAAATTTGTTACTTATTAATGAAATTGATTCTTGAATTTCCAAGGAAACATATTATAAGAATATGAAGAATAGTATTTTTAATGGTTTGATTGCTAAAGTATATGATAATATTCTATAGTGTATTAATTGTTCAATGATAAAACTCCCCTAAAAATTATGAACAAGTAAGGACAACAATATGATTTTATATTAATCTAAAAAGAATTATAAAGGGAAAATTGAATCATAGTTTTTACATACATAATATGAAAGATACTGGAAATTCAGAAATTAAAGAGAAAATAGAACTAACCCTCTTAAAAGTCTGATAAGAAAATTAATTTTACATCATAAGTTTCAATGAATGACATAATTTAAAGAAAAAGGGAACTATGAAAGAGCAAAAAGCAATTAAAAAAATCCAGCTTATACAAAAAAAAAGAAACTAATTCCTCAATTTTAAGTAAAACTATATAGAAAATATGTATCAAGAACAAAATATTAATAAAATTTTAAATTTTTACTATAATAAACTCTTTATTTTCAGAATAGATGTTAGCATAAGCAATTCAATGTATTTTAACAATATATTAGATACTAGTTCTAAAAATATCTACTTATTAATACATATTTTAGTGATATCTATTAATATTTATTGAATCTGCCTATCGCTAAGGAAATTAATTCAGTTACATAAGGGAATTTTCTAATCATGCTATAATTAATTCAGAAGTTTAGCAATACAAATTAATGTTTGTCGCTAAGTGAGATTAAAATTTAACTAGTTGCAGAACTGAATTAATTTTTAATGGCTCGAATTTTAAAATCCATTTTCAGTAATATAGATAATTTCGGAATTCTCATTGCCATCATTTCTCTTTTACATATTTCTAAAATCTTATAAAAACAATCGATGCTTTGAACATTAGTAATTTAGCTGATATTCTGGAAATTCTATTCTAGTTGCACAGGTCAATCTCCTACGCTCACATATCCGCTTTATTCCCGCCGTCGATACCACACACACAAAAAAAACAACAAACCAAGTTAAAAGAAGCTTACAACGCAATCAACATCCCAAAGGCTCGGAGCAGTTTGTAAAAGAAACACGACGAGCATGGTGATGTTATACCCATTCATGAAATCAGCAAGATTCACAAATTGAAAACAATATATAACTGTAAATTGACAATAATAAATATACTTACAATGGAAAATCCTGCGACTGTTTGGGTGCCACACATAAGAGGATACACACACTGATTTTTTTTCACACCGATTAATCAATATTTGGCAAAATTTTCGGATTATTAATGTTTTAAAACACTTTCACTCACAAATCTAATGAATGATTCCCCCAAACAGGGAGAACAGACACGAAGCACCACCTACAAATATTATCCAAAAGGCGAAAAGCAATATCACAATGTTGTAGTAGAAGACGCAGCATTTTTTTTATTTTTAATTCCAGAGAGGCAAAAAAGGGATCAAATACACGGTGGAATCATATTATTTATACAATGAAAACACAAATTATAGATTGCGGAATCCCACAAAAAACGATGGAGTTTTTAATACAAACAATGTTTAAGCACCTTACACCAGACCTTATCCCTACGACTCACTTTTCTGGTAAACAAGTCGCCTAAACGTACGACTTCTAAATCAATCATTTACGCACATATCGCAGAGTGTAAACAAGGGCCGACGCTCATTGGCTGACGCAAGACGGCCGATCTCATTCAGTAGACCTACTGCGATGCGGGGATGGCGGTAGATGATGTGCAGTAAAAATAAAGCTGCAAAAATTTTCAGCTTTTTCAAATTAAATTCTTTTCAAACACAGCTCCACATTTCTTTTTTTACCAGTGAGATTATTTTGTTCATATTTTTTTTCGAATACATGGGAATAAATGGGAATTTCATTCATGAAAAATGCTTTAAATTTTTGTTTCTAAAAATATGAATTCTTTTGTTTCTTGTTTACCTGTAATGTTTTTCCTTTTAGAATTCATTGTCTTCTATGTATTCATGTATTTTGTTTGATCTAATTATATTATTTTTTATAATATTAGTTCAGTTTGTTACTTAGTTGTAAACTCTTAAATATATACAGACATATATAATTGTAGAATTTCTTTGTTAAACAATGATATTTATACATACATCGTGAAAAATTAGTTTATTATTTTATTTTAGAGTTCATTATTTTATTTTATATATTGTAATATTTTTTCCTCAGTTATTATTCAATTATTTACATTATATGCTCTTTTGGATCACTTACGAAAGAACACTAGAGAGTAACATTAAGATCAAAACTAGCATGATTTTCAAAAGATGAATTTAGTTTAGTATTTTTTAAATAAATTTTATAAAAATAACTGCTCAAATCATTCATTAGTTGATGTTCGGTCTGCTTAGCAATCTCAATAATCAATCCAATTATATAGAATTTGATAATCACTTTTATTGATTTAATTATAATTTTGAATTATCGGATCGTTGTAAAAATTATCAAATAATTTATGAATTCTCCGGATAACCTATTTTTCATAAAATAAAGCATTTTGTTTCTCTTAATTGATTACCTTATATGTTAATATCATATTCAATGCATTAATATTATCACCATTATAGTAGCATAAAAATTATTGCTGTATATAACAGATTTTAAATCAACTCTTTTCATATTTTATCATTTATTTTGAGATGATTTAAAAAAATCTTATTGAAAAACAAGATTTAATACATTTTAATGCAAGAAAATAATTTTAGAAAAGAATATTAAAAACTTCTACACTAATTTCAAAACAATCAATTTTGAATTTAAGAAGAAATATACGTCTTTTTATATGTTAAGTCTGGAATATCAGTAAATAATGCAATTATTTTATACTTGACACAATTTAAATCCCTAAACTATTTTCTTCTTTAATTTTACATTAAATCTTCTTTAATTTTTCGTGAATTACTTAGTTTCTTATATATATTCTCAGCTGATTTTTCTACATTCGTCTTCGAAGAAAAATCATTTGTATTTTGGGAAATCTCTTTTCCAAATCATTCTATCGGGTTTAAGAAAATTATATTATGTCTTGAAATAGTTTTAAGAAGTTACATCAATTTGACAAAATCAGTCTTAGAATTAGTATGAGAAACGATAAAAAAGAAATTTCTACAGAATCTTTATCGCTATGATATTAAACATTTTTAAAAACTAATTTTATAGTTGTGATTCTTAGAAATTATACAGAACGAGTTATATCGATGTAATTCTAACAATTTTTTTAGAACGCATTATTCATTTATGATAATTAGAATTGATATTTAACGTATAACGTCGCTCTGATTTTTAGAATTAATGTAGAATCTGTATTGCTGTGATGATGCGAATTTTTATGAAAAGAATTATAAATCTCATAGATCTTTAAAATTGATTAATAACGAATTATATCCTTGTGATTAGTAAGATGAATTATACGTCATTAAATGTTTTTTGTTTGTGATGTTGAAAACAGTCTTTTCAGATTCGATTTTTTTAACTCCATGAAACTCTCTTGTTTGCCGACCCTTCACCTCGATATCAGTTAACGAAATATCTATAAGAATGGTAGTTGTCACATTTGTAGCTATATAAACTAGTCTATAGTTGTAAATTAAGCAATCCTGCAAACCTCTGATCTGAATGTTATTACTCCAATGCATTCCAACTGGACCTAGAAAACTTTTCTGGGCATGATAGATTAACCATTTTAATTTAATTTGTCGCCAAATTATAACACCCTGCTATAAACACAGGAACGTACTTCTAATAGCCTCAAAACTATGATCTGGCGAAGAAAGGTTCTGAAGAACCTTTACCAGTCACTGACACATGTTGGATTGCATTCCAATAGAAGACAGGCAAATTTGGCTCATTCCCCCGAGTCACCCCTGGTATCAAGCTGATTGTCCTCGAAGATCTCTTCCTATTAGTTGCGACAGATATGTTCAGACTACATTTCTTCAGTGGCCACTTAAAGGGACTTACTTTAGAGTTATATCCAAATTGTCCTAACTGCCAGTATGAACCGGCGTCACCGGCACATATTCTTGAGAGCCTGGAATTACGCTTGTTTTTGATTTTCTGGAAGTGAGTGGAATCGTCTAGTATATATGGAGATTAGTATGATGGATATTTGAAATTGATCATATGCAGTCATTTGCGGATAATCGTGAAAAGATGTGTGCACCTTTTTAACATTATCACATTGCTGAAGAAGTTCTGACATTGCTTAAGATTACACTACCAAAAATTAAGATAACAAATGGTTTTGCTGGTGGAAAATAAGTCATAGAACTTATTGCAGTCTGTAAATTCGTGACGGATCCATTTCCATATTTTTCAGTTTAATCTGTGAAATTCACTCAAATTCTTTGGCAGTTTCTAACATGTTCAAGAAAAACCTACTCCGATATCAGTTTTCAACTATCGTCGTTTGAGAAAGTGAGGTTAACGAGGAATTTCCTGAAATTCTTTACAAAACAAAAACTTGCAAAGCTATTTTCATGCGATATGTTTAATGACTGTAACAATGTCATTGCAAGTCCTGCTAAAAATCGAAATGAACGAATAAGTTTGTGCTCAACTGCATGTTGTATAACAAACATGCACTCGTAATAACATTTTTATTTTCAGATTTCTTTTTGGATTCAAAGACTGAGTTGAAATATATAATAAACTTTCTAGGGACATGTCAGAGACACATTTTAAAAAATACGCGAAGTTAGTTTAATTAAATTAATGTGTGAGCAAAGAGATTTTTTCTATCGATTGTTATCTAAAAAAACAAGCAACTTGTTGTTGTTGTCTTGTGCCAGCTAGGCTGGCATTATGGTTGTGCCGCTCCACTTTTTCAACTGAACCATATTTTGGTGTGGAGTACAACTTCCTCAGAACACACATGCCGTAGATACCCGTTTATAGCTTAGGCAACCATTCACAACCCATTAATACCAAGAAAAGATTAAGAAAGGTAGACAGAGAGAGAGAGAGAGTATATCCATACTCAAACTGGGATTCGAAACCAGAACCTCTTCATCCACAGTCAGGCACTCTGACCACTGTTGTGTATTTGTTGTTACTAATGACACTTGGACCAGCCAATCTCGCTATGCCTTGGCTATGTAAATTTAAGTCAATTGGGAGCGTCTTTCGTTTTCATCAGAGCACCATGAAAGTGAAAGTTCGACTTTGCTCTACATACATGCCATAGGAATGTGTGGATGGTTGCCTACCCTATAAACGGGTCCCGTTTATAGGGTAGGCAACCATTCACACCTCATTCATACAAGGAAAGGACAAAGACAGGATAGAGAGAGAGAGAAAGTACATCCATGCCCGAACCGGGATTCGAATCCAGGACCTCCTTATCCGCAGTCAGGCACTTTGACCACTAGACAGGGTGAGCGACACACGGAACTTTTTAATTACACAATAAACAAATTCGATGGTATTGAACAAATATGAAAATTCTAAAAATGAAAATGATATTTATATTGTACAAATATGAAAATATATTTAAAGTTAATTACAAAATAATCAAAATGTCCATTTAATGTTGTGGGCTTCACATTAATTCTTTATAAGAATTTTGTAGCAACGTTTACCAACTGATAGTTTTTATTTTTTCTGAAATATCTCAATTTATAAACTTTGGTTTACGATATTATCTGTGAATATTGAAATTACCAATTTCAATAGCCGAACACCATTTTAGGCCTTTCCTCATATTTTCTGGTAGAATAAAACTCCAATTATTCGAATGAATTGGGACCGGACACCATTCGCGCTATCAAATATTCGGATAACTGGATTTTTTTTTTAAAAAAAAAGGATTTTTTAATGATTATTGTACATTGAAGATGGGAGGAAAAAATATTTTTAAAGAAAAGTAACTTTTAATCAGTTAACTGAAAAGGCCTCACTTTTAGATGTTAAGGTTCTTACAGGTGTTGTATATTAACGTATATTAACACAGTATATCTATGTACGGTGGTATAAATGATGAAAGTCACTCCTTGCTGAACGTCTCCACCATTATTTGCAACTTGAAATCTAGGGTCTGATTCATAATCCATTCTTCTATGTCTTCGGCACTGACTAACGAATATTTTACAATTTTCAAAAGAATGTCTTGTAGTTCCTCGAGTGACATCTCTATCTCTTACTCTCATTTTCTCCCTTCTCGCACCTTTCCTTTTCTTGGGGGTTTTTACCTTTTCTGATTTTCCTTCACTTCTTCAGTCTAATTTATTTTTCTCAAATTCTGAAAGCGATTCGGATAATCAGAGTTCTACTGTACTTTTAGATTTTTCAATGCTATATCTTCATTTGCTTTTCAATCTTCAAGATTTCAGAGTTCCATTTGATCAAAATACATTACATTAAAATTCTTCAGTATATATTACTTTTTATTAAAAATCAGGTTTTTTTTTCTTTTCTATTTCTCTGGCGGAAGCGATAAAATTGCCAAATGGTATTACCCATTCTAAATAAAATATCATTTACGACTTTCTATTATCCTGTTTTCTAGCTGTTTATCTTTTATAAGAAATTTTAATGGGATCTATATTTTGTCTCACTTAACAGTTGGTAATATTTTTACCTGCTTTTTTGGGGCCGAACTCTTCCTCATTAAGCCAAAAATGTCTCTTCGGAGAGATTTGCTGTAGCGAAATATAAGAATAGGTACTTTTCCCTTACTTTTGTCCAAAAGAAATTGCGTGTTTCTTACGGAGAAACAAAAATAATAATGACGTAGATACGATGATTTTATTGACTCGAAATTTAATTTAAAATCTAGTATATACCAATCAAATTTTTTATGTAAAAATTGACTAAAAAGTGATAAATAATGGTAAACCAGCTAAATACTGAACAAAGCTAAAGTTAAGAATAAAGCTAAATCTGGGGCAATAGATTGCTTGGTGATAATTTTGTCAGTTAAATGGAACAATACGGTCACGAATCGCTATGGGTAAACAACCAAATACAGCAAAATTTAATTTTGTTTCAGTGTGAAAAAAGGTCTTTTATTACATTATCCTATTACAATCAATCACCGATACGATTGCTAAACAGTTTCCGCTAGAAATTTAAACTATTCACTATGCATGCCAATGGAACATTTACGACAGTAATTTACGATTTTTTTTCTTTCCCTTTACGACGATTATCATACGGGGAATAAGAAAAAGTACCTATGAAATGCCCCATGGCTTTATAAAATATTTATGAGAAACTGGTCTTAGATTCTGAGGGTAATTTTTAAATTAGCATCTTTGTTATTTTATTGACAAGAAATATGTGAGCCATCCTCTTTTCATTAAACTTTGATAATGTTATTTTTTTTTCGTATAGTTTCAGATAACGCTTCGGAAATATTTGACAAAATTCGTTCATTTCCAAACCTTATTTCGCAGTTATGACCTGAAGTGATTCAGCTGTCTTCCAAGGTATTTCAATGGTCTTCAGAAATAGAAAAACTTCAAGCATGACCAGATTGGGTATCGACTTCGTCCTTTGACCGTGGTTACCAAAAAAAAAAAAAAAAAAAAAAAACATTGTTCATGATAATGTGATTGATTCATTTCCTAGTCTGTTTAGATATTTATGCATGTTCGGCTTTGTTTATGAAATATTTCAAATTGCATAACTGTAATATCGTAGGTTTCAGGATCGTTGGAGTTAATTATTTTTAAGTTTCATGAAAGAATTTCAAATTTTATGAATTCTATTTCATTGAAATAAATTTTATTATTGATAGCAATAGAAATAATGAATAAATTTGTGATTAAAAATTTCTATCAATATCTTCGCCAGTTTATAGTTGAGTGTTTTTTTTTTCTTTTTTTGCACAGGTGCCGTATAATCCAGGATGCCAAATTCTGAGTTTGGTGATTTTTTTGGCGGATTTTCTTATGTAGCTAATAACCTGGTATTTATTATATCATAGAGATGGATACCTATAAAAACTATGCAGTTTTAACTATTTTGGCAACCTTAATATTTACGTTATCGCGCACGTCAGAATACGTCATCTTGGCAACATTTCTTCATCGCCAAAAAAATTTAGAATTTGCAGCCCTGGATTATACAGCACCTGTGCCTTTTTTTTTAATTGATGATCGACAAGTTTCCAGATTTCGAAATTATTATGAAGCTTCTTTCCATAACAGTCTTTAACAACAATAGACATAAAGATTAAGAATGCCGAACACTGCTCTGTGTTCAGGTCGGAACTCATTATTATTTATGAGGGATTAAATTTTATTGACATGACTACTGAACTCGATTTTAATGACTTATGGATTTTAACGGATAGCCGTGCCTCTATACAGCACCTTTCTCGTTGGACGTCTCTTGGGGATAAGATAAGCCTGAAAATCCTGGAACTTGTCAGTCGACTTTCTTCAGGACACACTATCTACTTCCAATGGGTTCCTTCCCATGTTGGTTTGGAGGGGAATGAAATTGCTGATACCTTGGCCAAATCTGCCTCTGCCTTGCATAATAATACTTGCCTAACTTTTTCTGAAATCTCCTCAACAAAGAAAATGGAAACCAATGCCCTTTGGAGAACCCCTCCAGTTCACACTTGGTACTTTGGAGTGCGACCACGTTGGACTCACAGTCTAAATATTTCTAGGAAGCAGCAGACGGCTCTATCTCGCTTTTTGAGCGGTCACATTAGTTCCCTCACCTTCCAGCAGGGTCGGAAACTCTTTACTGAGTGTCACTGGTGTAAGGCCGCACAGGCTTCCCCCAACTATATTCTCGAGTGCCTAAATTTTACTGCTCGTGAGATTTTGAAGGACCCTTTACTGTTTTTAGACTTTTTGGAGATTTTTGATTTTATGGAGTTGGTGTAGCTCTGCTACACCAACTGGCATTAGTAACAACAACAACAACAACACAACACGTTATAGAAAAACCACAAACTAATTTTTGTATTTCAACTATTTAAGTATTACCAACCTAATTTTTAGAAGAAATGTCCCTTCAGGGCACCGAGCTGGCATCCGAATGGTCAGCGCACTTGCCTTCGGTTCAACAGTTCGTGGGTTCGAGTCCCACCTTGGGCATGAATGTTTGTAGTGGTTCGGAATCCACTTTAAACCGTAGGTCCGGGTCTAATTAGCCCTCGTGTGCAAAAAATGACCGTTGAGCGACAAACAAACCAAACCAAGTCCCTTCAGGGCAAACGTCCCACTCGAAGAAAATGGCTTAAAAATATTTCAAATTGTTCAGAAGTACAATTTATACTATTTTAATATTTAAAGAGAGGGAGTAAAGAGTTGTTTATAACTATAATAATCTAATAACAGTTTCTATACTTTAAATATTAATAAACTGTTTTATAAATTTTCTTAAAGTTATTTTAAATACCAAATTGAATGACATTAAAAATGAAATGGGAAAAAAAGGTTTTAGTTAATCACCGATGACTGTTCTCCGTAACTTTTTCCAAGGCATTTATATTTCCACAATACTTGACATCCAATATTGACAGATGTCGCGAGTCCTAAGTAAGTTTAGACTTGAGTATTTGTCTTTTATACTGCATGACAAAACATGTTCTGTTGTGTCGTGTAAAAGTATGTGCATTTCATTAAGTTTTAAATTAAATTTAATTTTAATATTGGAAAAAAATAAAAGTGAACAAAAAATAAGCATAAATAATCAATACACACATAAATATAGAAAAAATTGAAAATCACACACAATCATTATGAAATAAATTTTAAGTATGCAAAGTTTTATATAACGTGATTATTTTTTTCCTTTCTAACGCCGCATAGTAGAAAGCCAAACAACACAAGAACCATAGTAAAGTTTTTTTTTTAATCATACCCCTCGTATATTTACCTTCAATACTAATTGATCATTTTCACTTAGTAAGGAGAAGATTTGGAAAACTCCCTTACACCCACCACCTACACGCAGAAAGGAAAAAGTGCAATATTTGTCTACTAGGTGCTCAATAGCACTTCATATCGAACGAAGGATTTCCGTTTCGAAGATCCCCGTAAGCATGTGAGTACAGCATAACACGTGTTTTTACAAGATAAATTGGTACGTCGTAGCCTAGTGGTTAGGGCATCGGCCTTCCGACCAGAAGTGCTGGGTTCGATCCCCAATGCTGCCTAATGACCTCCGAGTACATGTAGTATGCGTAATCATTAAATCTGTGAAATCGAAAGCACTGCGATCGGTCGTTGAACAGTTATCATGGATGTTTTGGTCTAGAAAAAATTTCCTCCCCCTCCAGATAAAAGCCAAAATGGAGGGAATGGATTCTCTGGTGGTGCCATCTATGGAATGAGCGTTTGAGCAAAGATTACTTTCACCTTCGTGGTGCTCTAGTTAAACGAAAGACGCACTCTTCTCTCTTCATTTTGCATAGCCGTCGGCTAGCAAGTTTGGTTTGTTCAAGTATCATAAGTAACAACAACAATATAAATCAAACAATTATTTTCTGTAAGCATTTATTTTGTCAGATTAAATCATAGGCTACACCACTAATATTTATTATATGAAAAGTCACTAGTTTAAATACGAATAAGTATGAAAGTACAAATGTACTCTTTTTAAATAGAACAAAAATCTTCAAATAAGTCAGAATTTAAAAAAAAATACTAAAGATCTAAGGTACCAGCATTTGTAAGGAATCTGAAAACTTTCTCAATTTTATCTCAATATTATAAAAATTATATCTAATTTTGCATAGATTCTTAATCAATATATAGTTCTTAATTTAATATACATTCTTATTCAAAATAGAAGATAAAATCAAATACTACAAAAACGATAAAAACAAAAATTACATCCAATTTCTACATTCATTTGCAACACATAGATAAAATGAAATATTAACAATGTTTATTCCTTTAATCAATATATTTATCTATATATAAAAGGTTTAATGTATTTTTAATTTAAACTAACATAAATATTAGGCAATAAATTTGTTCATTAATATTATAATCTTAAATAACACTTCCCTTCTATTTAACTATATTTACAATTTCGAAAATCAAAATAAATGATCATTGTTAATTTTTTACATAAATATTGCGCGCATTGTGAAAGTAAATGGTTAACGTCACCATAAAAAATGTATTCATTAACATGAAGAAAATTGTTAAGAGATAAAATTTTCAATCTATAAGAGAAACATTTATTTTCTAAAAATATTATATCTTAACTTATGTTCACAATTGCGACACTTAAAAATAAGTTTCTGACAATGTTCGCATTTTACTGATGTACCACACGCCGGATTGGGTATTATACGAGTTTAATTTGTTACAAAGGAAAAATGAATAGTTTAGAGCTTAATATGAAAATTATTTGATTTATTTTCAGAACACAATAGGCTGAAAATTTTTCAGCTAATTATCTTCTTCTCTTAATTTATTAAATTTTATCTCAAAATTATATTTCATTTGTAATTTAAAGATATTTTAAGCTATTTTACCGAAGAAAATGTAAATAAACAATATATAAATTTCAGTTTTACATACATACATGGGTGTATGTGTCGGTATATATGAATGTATAATAATTTAACAATATACATTCTTACGATTTTTTAAAATAAAGAAATAAAGCAATTAAAAAAGAATGAATAGTTTAGAGCTTCAATATGAAAATTATTTGATTTATTTTCAGAATACAATATGCTCAAAAATTTTCAAAGTAAAATAATTTTCTTTTCTTAATTTCTAATTTTATTTTACAAAATTAATATTTCATTTGTAATGTAAAAGATATATTTAATTGTAATATTGAGGAATATTTATATATATATATATATATATATATATATATATATATATATATATATATATATATATATATATATATATATATGTATATATATATATATGTACACAGTTACAAAGCCTATAAGCAGAGAATTTTGTTTTAAGTATATAAAAAATTATGATTATATACATAAAATAATTTTGATTTAAAGTTCACCTAATACTTAATTTAGTTTAACATTGCAAATTTTTCTGATTGTTTAAAATAAATAATTAAAGCAATTTAAAAAAAGCATAATCTAAAATGAAAAATTTAATAAGATCAATAGAAAGTACTTAGATTATAAAGAAAAATATTCAGAATGCAAAAAGTAGAAGCATGGCAAAAAAAAAAAAGATTACATTAAAGTTGAAATTGAGAAAACAAGAAAAATTAAATAACAGTATTGAGAAAAAGAATGGAATACAAACTTGTCCCTTCTCCCCTGATGCAGGTGACAAAGTGTTTCAAATTAATTTTTAAAAGGATTTATGTAAAAAAACAATACAAAATAAACTATTCCCAGCTTTTTTCAATTAATAAAAAATAGAAAATTAAAAGGTAATAAAAACAAGAAAAAATTAAAGTTTTTCAAAAGAAACTGTACAGAATATAGAATGATATTTATATACAAAGTGTTGGCCATCTTATCTATTTATCTATCTATCCATATATATATATATATATACTAAGAAATATATATATATATATACATACATACATATATATATATATATATATATATATATATATATATATATATATATATATATATATATATATATATATATATATATACATATATATATATATATATATATATGTATATATATATATATATATATATATATATATATATATATATATATATATATATATATATATATATATATATATATATATGGGTTTCTCAGGAGATCCCCCCCCAAGCCTCTAAGTTGGCGCACCTGAGAGTGACGATTCAACAGAGTACATTAATTGTTCTTGATTTTCTGACAAAACCTCATTTCAACCTTATTGAGATTTATTTATCAATAAAATATTCTCTCTAATGATCATAGATAGAACTGCATGCATACATGTATACAAAAGAAGAAGCTTACTTACGCAGGAGCATGCTGCTGTGGGTACGCAATCAGGAACGCAACTTTCAGACGATCAGTTTTTAATTTTTCCTCCTCAGGTCTGTCGGAAACCCCTTTTTGTCCCTCTTCATGAAAAAAGCAGTAGGCGTGGCTGACCCTCTTTGCAGAGAGGGTAAAGGGGGCTTTCTCACATCCGTTTGGAGTCGGGAGGAAAAGGTCAGTTACAAAGTCATTGAGCGTTACAAAATAAGGAGAACGTTTGGGCTTCATTCTACGATTTTTGTTTTATTTTATTATTATTATTTCTTTTCTTCTTTTTTTGCAGAAGCCTGGGAAATTTATCCTCTCATTATTGATACTTCATATGATTCACACAGAGGATCTGAGGGTCAAAAGGAAATCATTTTCTAACTTTTCCCATCATTAAATTCCTACGGAATTTCTAGCAATAACAAAAAAGTCTTAGTTCCTTTTTTTTAATACTTTGGGGATAACTCTAAATATTTAACTTTTATCAATGGCAACACAGGATGTTGTGACTCAAATAGCTTTCTTCTGGTGTTCTTAACAGAATATTTTGTAATGGCGGTATGTTTCTATCTTGTAAGAAATTACAAATATGGGCTATCGAATATGAAATTTACTCATTTAATTTATGAATATTATTGTTTATTTACATAATTTGATTTATATTAATTGTAGTCTCTTATACCATCTATGTATACGTTATACATAGATGGTATAAGAGACTACAATAATTTGATTTATATTAATTGTAGTCTCTTATACCATCTATGTATACGTTATATAAAGAAGAAAGGAAATGAATATAAGTCTTAATTGAAATTTTTTTAAAATAAACATTAGAACTTAAAAAAACATGCATCCTTAATTTTTCGTTTAATGATTTAAATTCATGATATAATGCATTTCTTATATTACAGAGTAGAAATATTTTACATCATAGTAAATTGAAAATTTATTATTTATTAAAATCATTATTTTCTTCATAAGATTCTATATTGTATAAAAATTACAAATGTGGGCCATCGAATATGAAATTTCCTCATTCAATTTATTATTATTATTATTTGTATAAATATAATTTGATTTACATTCATTGTAATCTTTTATATTATCTACATATATGTTATAAAGAAATGAAATAAATATATATTCTTAGAATTAAATTTTATTATTTTTAAAAACATTCGATCATTAAAAACGTGTATCCGTAATTTTTCTTTCAGCTTTTTAAATTTAAGATTTAATGTATTTTTTTATGTTGCATAATAAAAAATATATATATTATAGAGAAAGTTGAAAATTTCTTAGACATCAAATCATTTGCTTCTTCATCGGAAATACATGTTTCATACACTGTAATATTATTTCCGGTTTTTATTTCAAGGTATTGTTCGAGAATAAAAAAAATTCGAAATGCAATTGAAACCTGATCATTACTTAAAAATGGAAAGCGTACTTGTCAATTTACCTTTTTAGATAATTTAAAAAACAAAAATATAAAAGTCTTAATTTTTCTTTTTTTTTAATTAATATGTAAAAAAATATGATATATTTTAAATTATTTTAACTAAGCAAATGTATATAAAATTGCTTACATCATGCCATAACGTTGAAATTTTTTTATGTATTTTGAACCTTCATAACATTTACATAAAATGGTGAGTTATTCAAACACAATATAGAAAATTTTTATATTGTTAAAACTTAAAATTAGTTGAATATTTTTAATTTTTTATAAAATTAATAAATAAAAAACATCTTTAATTTTTAAAATTAACATTTTAAAATTTTTAAAATTAACATTTTAAAATTTTTAAAATATATAAATTAGCATAAAATTTTTTTAAATAATAAATTTTAAAATATAAAAATTGATACATTTTAGAAACTTTGAATTAATTTCACTCTTAAGCTGGTTTTTAGTTTTTGAAGATAATATATTTTAAAAATTTGAAAATATTATTAGCGTTGATTTAAATTAGTAAAATTAAATCAATTAATTATTTTAATTTAATCAATTAACTATTTAATTAAAATTATTTTTATTAATTATTACATTTAAGCATTTTATAGTGACTTTGTTTGACAAGCATAAACATGTGTTTATAATTATCCAATTAACTTTTTTGCATATCTAATCCTGTTCGCCTTATTTTTTGACAGTCAACCTTTTTTATACTTTAATGAGTGGATGCATTATATCACTAAAAATTATTTAGAGGAGCATTTTGATGAATTTTTGTGAATAAAGATTTTTTTCTTATATTCTTTCAGATATCATGTTAAATAAATGAAATACTGATTAATTGCTTGTTCAATATTGAAAACTGCGATGGAGAACTTTATTTTAAGATTGTTTTGAACAATGATATATTATTCTAACAATAAATTTGTTTGACAATAATACATAAAATTTATGTTAAATAATTACTTGCATTAAAACAACTTTTTTTTAACTAATTTTTATTAGCTTATATGATCTTTTCGTTAATTTTTGTTTTTGTTTTATTATTTGCCGAATTGATAAATTAAATTTACTTTTATAGTCAATGAGTATAATAACGACCACCTGTACAAGTTTACCGATTTCCTTAATGATATTTAAGAAAATGAATTTCCGCAGCAAAACTTTCTTGCAAAAATTCTGTTTTCATTTTTCCATTTCCAGCGAAACTTCTTTATTTTCGAAAATGCTATTATTAAAAAATGGTTAAGTCAGCAAAATAAAATGAGTAATTTACAATTCCGATATTATCAAATGGCAAGTTGTTCCATGTTTATTTCTCATTATTCCCCACCAAATAAATAACTACCCAGGTGTAAGTTTTTGATTATGATTTTCATTGCTTTTTAGGAAGCAATTAAAATAATTGCTTCCTAAATCATTGCTTTTTAGGAAGCAATTAAAATCATTGCTTCCTAAAAAGCAATTAAAATCATAAGCAAAAATTTAGGAAATATAATTTGTTAAGCAAATTTACGAACTATTTCGAAATAAAATTAATGATTTGTTTTCTATTTCGTTGGCGAAAATCTCTTTGACTGTCATTTTTGTCACTAACATTCAAAAAATAATAAAAATAAATGAAAAGTTACAGTTGTTTGAAGCATAAACAATTTATCATCGATTTAATTTTTTAAAAGTTATTGATTTTTAAAAATGTGATCATAAAAAAATGGAAGACAGTGTTTTTTTTGTCATCGATACTAACGCGTTTGGCGATTTTATCGCTCGCTCAGATGAGTAAGAAGTACAAGAAAAATATGCCATTGAATTTCCTGAAAAAGAGTTAAATTTCCAAGTCACTTTCTTTTTTTAGTATTTCTTTACTTTTGTATAATTAAGTTTTCATTCAATATCTATTTAGCATGGCCATATATTGTACTAAAAAGTTTTTTATGTAGTAAATTTTTTAAAAAACTTTTTCTTAATTTATTTTTCCGTTATTCAATGATGACTTAATTTCAATCAAAATTTTGTTTTATCATTTAGTTCGTTCTAATTATACCTTATATCAGACTTCGCATTCATATTTTTTTTCAGATTGTTTTTTAATGACTGAACATTAATTTAAGGTAACATAAAAAGTGTACGTTGTAATGAATTAAATTTTTTTCAATTAAATTTCTTTTTCGGAATTTATTTTTCTATAACTTAGGGTTAATTTCATTTCAAAACTTAGTTTCATTCAAAATTATAAAAAGAAAAGAGCAACTCGAACATATTTGCAAACCCTCAATCATTGAATAGTTAAAAAAATACTCAGCTTTCAAAAATATATTTCAAATCTCCGACAGAAATTTTAGAATTATTTTATACCGTTAAATAATTCGATACATCTTTGATATTGGATATTTTTATACTTATCTTTCATTTTAAGAGAATAAATTGTTTAAAACATTTTTATTTCCTTCTTAAATTAATTCTACAGTTGTTAAAGAGAACGTTAAGAAAACTTTCTTGGTATAAAAATGTTTATTTAATAATTTAAATTTTTCATTTCATCAAATGGTTAAAATATAAATTAAAGATAATTTTAGAGACGACTTTTTGATCAAGCTTTTTTATTTATCACAATGTAGTATAATGATACATTGATTTAAATGTACATACGCGATTAGTTATTTTATATTGATAATGGGGGTAATATCTTATAACTCCAAACTACAAATTCAAATATAAAATTTTAAAAAACATACATTTATTTTCATCTAGCATAATATCTCTTAAAAATTATAAACCAATATATCTTAAATATACAGGGTGATTATAAAAAAACTTTGCCAACATCTGCACTTCTAGCATCCATTCTATTTAACCGATCAAGATGATACTTCAAATATAGTTCTTTTGAGATATGCGCTCTGTGAATGGCAACACAGTGGCCCTCGAGATTACAGTTATAGTGACAGAAATTCGAAATTTTCGAATGGCAACGTCTACTTTTTACCATCGCAAAATGTTCAGCACATGCGAAAACCCTAAATAGCGTTGAAACGGTACCGATATGTCCGAAAACCGACGTGTTATACACATACAAACAGTTCTTCAAGGCGCACGGAGAAATAATGCATACGACAGAGACAAGACACTGCTCAATGATGAGAACACATAGAGAAAAAAAGAAATCTTTATTAATTTCAAACATTTTCCACATGAGTGCCATCACAGGCAATTACGCATTGCATGCGGGAGACGGTGGACAATGTCGCTGCACGCAACATGGCACAAGGGATGTTTCCAATCTCACGCCGTATAGAATCCTTTAAGTCCGACAATGTTTGAGGATTGCACAGATAAACTCTGGATTTGAGATAGCCCCAATACCAGAAATCCATAGGCGTCAGATCTGGGGATCGCGCAGGCTACGGAAAAGGATAATAGTGTGAGATGATGCGATCACCAAAATGCTGATTCAGGAGCCTTTTAACTGACCTCGCTATATGTGGAGGTGCACCATCTTGCATCCAAACAATGTCATTGAGTGCATTCAGCCGACGCAACTCCGGTAAGACATAATTTTTCAGCATGGCTGCATACCGAGGGCCCGTTACAGAACATGTTGCAGGGCCAGTCGGGGTCGTTTCCTCAAAGAAGAACGGGCCCAGAACAAATGTAGCTGTAATGCCGCACCACGCAGTCACTTTGGCGTCAAATAATGGTACTGGCGCCACAGCATGAGGATTCGTCTCTCCCCAGTGCACACAATTCTTTGTGTTAATGCTGCCATTTAAGGTGAAATGCGCCTCGTCCGTCCATAGTATGCGAAGTGGCCAGTCGTTATCCGCATCATATCGTAACAAAAATGCATTTGCGAAGTCCAGACGTTGTTGTGGGTCACCCGGCTCCAACATCTGGACGCGCTGGAACCGATAGGGAAACATGTGAAGTACCGAGCGCAAGAGCTTGCGGACCGTTGAGTTCGGAATATCCAACACGCGCGCTATGCCTCTTGCGGTTTCTGTGCGTCCTGCAGTCACTGTATGGTGCACTTCCATGACAACATCCTCAGAAACAGTTGGCCGTCCGGAGCGCTGTTTGTCACAGGTGCAGCCTGTATCTTCGAATTTCCGCACTAAATCACGCAGAGCTTGCAGAGTACATGGGCCGCGTCGTTGTCGATGATTGCGGCGATACACACGCAAGGCTTCCGCAGCGTTCATCCCATTTTGGTAATAGAGTTTGATCAATTCACCGCGAACTTTCCTAGGAAGACTCATATCGTCGGCATGTGGGAGTTCCCGAATGACGACTTCGCATACCCGCTTGGTATTTTATAGGTTTCCTACGCTGAATATCTGGCGACCGGCGTTCTGTGATTGGTTTCTTGACTCTGTCACATGCAAATTTATTGCGTGCGCCCAGATCGTGTTTTATTGGCCGGTTTTCAGAACTCTTTTTTGTGTTTGCAGAACACGTCCGTTTTTAGACATATCGGTACCGTTTCAACACTATTTAGGGTTTTCGCATGTGCTGAACATTTTGCGATGGTAAAAAGTAGGCGTTGCCATTCGAAAATTTCTAGTTTCTGTCACTATAACTGTTACCGTGAGGGCCACTGTGTTGCCATTCACAGAATCTCGAGCGCATATCTCAAAAGAACTATATTTGAAGTATCATCTTGATCGGTTAAATAGAATGGACGCTAGAAGTGCAGATGTTGGCAAAGTTTTTTTATAATCACCCTGTACATTTGGATTAAGGGTGAGTATTGATTAACATAACTTCTAAAAAACATGAAACAATAATTTTAATTTAATTTTAAAGCTTTGTTATTTAATATAGTATCTTCATATTATACCCTATCTTTATATATGCACTATGTTGTCGCTGCATTATACCCAGTCTTGCTAGGGGGGTTTCCTCCTTTCATCACTAGAAGGGCACCTTATATAGTGGCACCTTTTACAGTGATGGCACCTTATAAATTTTTTAAAATATTTTGAAATAAATACACAGCTGCCCACTCAAATTTGCTATACCAAGAAGGACAAGAGATATCACAACAAAATTTATTTTGTAGATAACATGTCGACCAAGTATCAAATATCAAATGTTTATATTTATAGACTTGTGTGAAAGGTGGTTCCTGCCAATATCAGTTACCAGAGTAGCCGCCATTGTTGGAGATCCCCGCTGCCACACGCCTCGGCATTGATTCAAAGTGACTTTGTATGTGTTCTTGGGGTACAGCAGACCAAGCAGCTTCCGCACGTTGCGAAAGTTGATCTGGGGAGGCAGCTGGGGATGTAAACTTGGTTAAATCGTTGAGCAACAATGGACCACATGTTTTCATGTTTTTATCGGCAAATGATCCGGAGAGCAAGCCGGCCAGGGAAGCAATTCAATCTGGCAATAGACGAAAACCCTTGAATAATGCGTGTCACGTGTGGTCATGCATTATCCTAATGAAATATGGCTGTGGACAAGCCTTGAAGGTAAGGAAGGACAACTGGCTCTAACACCATGGAGATGTAGCGCTAGTTGCTTAAAGTATTGGCAATGAGTACTACAGGAGTTCGAGAATGATATCCAATACCGCCCCATACCATAATATCCGGTGCAGGACCAGTGTGATGATCCATAACGCAGCTGTTCAGCATCCTCTCTCCACGGTGTCTCCAGACTCGAATGCGACCAACGTGGTGTTACAGACAGAAACGTGACTCGTCAGTAAAGACAATTTCATTCCATTCTGCTGTCCACATAATCCACAATCTCGGTAGGGTACTATCCTTCCTCTGTCGAACTTGGATACTTGATCAAAAAAAGATCGCTATTTTCTACGAAACACTATCATTTTTTGGAAAAACCACAAGGAAAAAAATTATTAATTACTGAACTTGAAATTGAAACACAATTACTGAACTTGAAATTGTCGAAATCTCCAAGCCTTAAATAGCGCTTTGAAGTGGCGCTACAGGCGCATTTAATGTGCGTCGCGCTTAAATTCTAATCATTTGCATATCTCATTTCCGCTAATGCATGTTATAGATTTCGTACTATTTGCATGCTTTCTTCAAGGTGTTGCATTTACGGTGGCCAGCAGTGTATTTGATAATTCATATTATTTGCATACCATTATTAACTAGTTTGTCACATTATAAGTAATTTTTTTACTGAAATACATACAATATTAATAAGAGTAAGCAATTTTCTAAAGCTTTAACATTATCATGTTGTCAAAAAAAATCTTACATTTTTTTATATCAGAAACCATTTCCAAACACTTCTTTCTTATACAGTTTGTCGATTTTCGAATCAGTAGATTTTCGAACACAGATGGAATGTGCAATCATGTTTTTCACGGCAACATATGGCTAAAAGTAACACAAATCCACGGAAATGTTTTTCTGTGAGGTTCAATAACTTTCCTTTTCAAATATTGATTAGTTTTGTGTTCTTGTTTGCTTTCTTCCTTTTATTTCTAAGTGATTTTGCAATATTTTCTAGTTTCTTAAGAAATTTCAGTTGAACCCGAGTAAGTTATACGTTATATGCATTTGTGTATACAGCAGGAAAACAATAAATAAAGGAAGATGGTACACTCTGTTTTTCAGAATAACTTACAAAACCCTTATAATGTATTTGGAAGACTTTACCAATATTTACATTCCAACTTTCTGAGCAAAATTGAAAAATAAAAAATTCGTATTCCTATACCTTTTCTGTCAAACCCTAAATTAAAAATATATAAAGTCTAAATTTGAATTTTTAATTCTTTTACAATAAAAGTTGTATCAAAATACTATATATATATATATATATATATATATATATATATATATATATATATATATATATATATATATATATATATATATATATATATATATATATAATTTAGATTAGAAGTTTACATAAGTTGTCAATGTAATTTAATGATACAAATTTTTGTTCGATTTTTATTAATAAAAATGTAAAGATGTTATGAAAGCATAATCCAAAAAATACATTGAAATAAAAAAATAATGAATGATTCAGAATATAAAGAAATATATTCGGAATGCAAAAAATCTTCCTTTAAAAATATTATAACTTTTAGTTATATTTTATTAAGTTTCATAATATTCTAATTCCAATGAATATCTTATTTTCAAATAGTAAATATTTGAAAAATTCTAGACACATTCATAGAATTTGAGAATTCTTTTATGATTCAGGTTTGGATTTAGATTCGAAAAAATGTAAATGTTTTCTATTTCTACTTTTTAATGTGTCTATATTATAACATTTTCAATGTCCCATTCTTTTGAATATTTTCTATTACAATTGCATTATTAATAATCAATTAATCACACATCTAGTAATTTATTATTCCAAATCATGTAATTATTTGTCTGCTCTCAAGTGTACATTAGGTAACAAAAATTCGAACAAGAAAGTGCTTCCGATTAGTTAAAAATGCTATATTTTCTTCGATGATAAAATAATTGAAATATTTCTTTCCATAAAATATACAAATATTTTATTCAAATAAATTGATTTAAATCAATCAACAGAAAATTGGATTTTGCAAGCATTTAAATTTGTATATATTTTAAAATTCAACGACTCAAGAAAAAAAGCTTGCAATAAGACAAATTAGTTAAGTAAAATTGTACTTTAATTAAATAACTAATTAGTTATTTTTCTAATATGTTCATATAATTAGAGAAATATTAATCATTCCCTGCTATTTCCAGCTATTGCGAAATTTAGGAAAATAAGGCTTAGTTTTACCAACTAAAACTCTTAAAGAACGAAAATTTCTATAAAAAAATGAACATAAAATATGATAATATAACTTAATTATAAATTTTTAAGTTATACTATAATTTTTAATTTATTCATATGATAAATAAAATTAAAATTTCAAAGGGTTATGTGCTAAAAATGATATTATAGGCTTTAATTAACTTTTTCTTATGAATTCTCAATTTTTCAGAACATTGAAATACTTATTTGGATTTATTTTAAAGCTTAGAAAGAATGTAAAATATAAGAATTCAAATCGTCTGTGCCTGTTTAAACTATCCATAAAGAGAATGTTATGTCGTGTCTTCCTTCATTTTGCTTTTTCTTCTGTACTATTGTCAACTTATTAATGGCTTGAATCAATGGAAAACGACTTTTCAAACCCATGCTTTATTAGAAACCGCTGTCTTAATACGATGTCATTATTAATTATGTGTGGCGTAGATGAAACGTCATCTGTCGTCATGGATATTTTAAACCAATTAGAATCCGTAATGCTGTACATTTTTAACCATAATTTTTTTTTTATCTCTCAATGCTTATACCTTAGTTCAAAGAACATTGTCACATAAATCTTAGGCCCGAATCAAGATTAATGCATTAAAATTTACTATAGAGTGTTAATTATAGAATTATAATTAACACTCTATAGTAAATTTTATTATTAAGTAACTATAGAGTGAAATATATATTTAACTATCAAGTGGAAATTTCGTTAAAATTTCCTAAAATTTTCCAAGAAGTATTCAATATGTAATTAAAATTTTGACCTTTTCTTATGTTTTTACATCACAATTCATTTAAAAAACAAGTATAATAATAAATTACATTGAAATTAATTTTTTGGAAAAAGTTGCCAGCTTTTCCAGAACATAGGCGGATATTTAAACACTTTTCACCCTTCAAATGGTCTTGAAATTCTGAAGGTAATTCTTTCATGATATCACATGTAATTTTTTTCTTCTCTATTAAACATGCAGTTTAATTTGATAAAAAGACATCCAAATATTAAAAATGAATATTAAAATAACATAAATAACATCCGAGAAAATGCAAAACATTAAATCAAAACTGAGAGTATAAGCCTAATTGTACTTAGAAAACATGGTCTGTACTTGATACTCAACCTACTTTTGAAATTCTAATAATAGCCGTTTTCTTGCAAATACATGAAACTGTCAGTATGAGCTGTAAAAATTAATGATTAGTTTGTTAAAATTATGCCAATACTATAGAAAATGAATTTTAAAATAAAAAGCAACGGAGAAAAGCAAAAAGAGTTTTATTAAAGTTGAACCTCGGAAACATGTTCATTTTAGTTAAAACGTAGAAATTTCTGAAATTCAAGGAATTGCTATTTTCACTTCCAAGTATCAATAAATTTTATTAGTATTGTTAGTCAAATAATGCTGAATGGTGCTTAATTTTAAATAATTCTCACCAGTATTAAAATAGAAAAATAATAGAGTAATAGGGAAAATTGTGTGAATATTATAAGATTATATTTGGGATATATGTTTCCTAATTAAAGCATGACGAATTCTGAAACATTAAGACTAACTATTTTCTTTAGTATAATTCGTATTTTTTTCAAAAATAATAGTTAATTTAAAAATATTCTCATTAATATCAAATAAATTAATATTAAAATGACATAAAAATAACCGGAAAAACGAGAAATCTAAGCATTATCAAAATTAAACATAGAATTGTAATAAAAAAAATCAAAATAGTTACATATTTAAGGATTTAGAAACAATATTTATTTCCAGAAACTTCGAATATAGAAATATTAATAGTAGATATAAATAGAAAAGTAAAAATTTTGATGATAGCTTTACTTGATTATCGATAAATACTTTGCACTTAATTATCAAAAAATTCATTGATAAAACTGCACGCGCATTAAGCTGGTAGCTATTTATTAAAAAATGAGCATTATTATTTAATTATGAAAAATTATTATGGAAACAGAATATATTGTAATAAAACAATGAATTCATTGTTCGCAATGGAATAAATTGTTTTTAATCATTTTAATTAATAAAAATGTTACACATGTAATGAGGTGTGACATTTTATTGTTTGTTTGGACGAAATATGTATAGTGATCAGCATATTGAAAACATTAATTACTTGGAATAAAAATTTACTTTAGCAATCAAAATTACAAAATTTTCTAAATTTATTGCTAAATATTTGTTGAAATAAGAGAGATATTTTTAGTATGTGATTAATATTCAAGGCAGTATTTCGATCCCTAATTAAAAAAAATATTTACAAACAGGATTTTAATATTTATTGATATTTATTGAATTCAGTTTTTTTATTTTTAGAGTAGTAACACCATTAATCAAAATGAGAAAATTGCTAGTTTTATGATTAATTAATGTAAATCATTAACATCTTTCTCGAAGACTAATGATACTAAACTCTACTATGAATAATTACTATACTAATATTACTACAACTTTTAAATTTTAAAAAAATTAAAAGTTTTGCAACGTGCATTTTAAGAATAAGTAAATTATGCATATTAATACAGTTATGCGTTTTTAATGATTTTAGTTTAAGTATCGCTGTATATTCGTATCGAATCAATAAGTAATTAATTTTATTTTACAAATCCTTATAATGTCCTACAATAAATCAAAGCGCAAAAAGAAATTAAAACTTATATGGAAGTAAATGACATATTTGAATGCGCTGATTATTTTTGTCAAGAAGATGATTGCATACATTGAATATCCATTATCTTTTTTTCCATTAAAATTTGTAAAACTGCTCAGGGCGTTTAATTCATGAATCTCTGCATACAATCACACGTATTTCATAAATTTGATTTTATAAATAATTACATTACTCACCGCTAGACGTCGTAGTCTTCAGTCGAAACAGCTGATAAATATAAATATTTACTTAAGCGCTCGGTTTCATATTTTAATAGAATACTAGTAAAATAACTATTAAACTTTACTTGAATTTAATGTACAACAATAAACACGATTCGAATATTGCACGAAATTGAGTACTTAATGGAAACATCATTTTAAAAAGATAGCGAAATTTATGGTAGACAAATGGCAACAGTGAATTTTGAGGTGATGTGATCACTCGCTAAATGAAGTGTGACTCTAATTTTTATGAATGGTGGACACAATGTATACACGGAATTTGAAATAATAAACAATGGGAAATGGAAGCAAAATGTTTACAAAATGACTTACAACAGCCTTGAGCTGCTACGTCAGCTATTATATTACACAAAATTTTAAACTTAATGAAATTAATATAATTTCTTGGTATATATTAAAATTATCAATAGAAGCTATAAAATTTATGTCAAGCAATGAAACACTCTCATTTGAAAGTTGGAAATAGTTTTATATATATATATATGTGTGAGTATATATATATATATATATATATATATATATATATATATATATATATATATATATATATATATATATATATATATATATATATATATATATATATATATATATATATATATATATATATATATATATATATATATATATATATATATAAATATATATATATATTGTTACAAATTTATAAATAATGATATTTGTCTTAAAATATCTCAGACAGATCTGAAATTCTCACATTTTGGGCAAAAATTGCGGTATTTAGACGCGTTGTAGTTTAAAAGCGGATTTCCTAATGATTTGGCGACTTGGCGACAGTTGGCGAGATTCTTGGCGACTTGGCGATGGTTGGCGAGATTCTTGGCGACTTGGCGAGAAATCGATACTTCTGGAAACATCCATCACCTAAACTCTAGGACCAATATTTTCCGAGATAGCCTAGAAGCTTCCAGAGCCTTGGCGAAATTGGTAGATTTCTCCGCCAAGTCAGGTATAAATACCGCAGCCCGACATGGAAGAGTCAGTATAGTTTTGTGATGACAGTCAGTGAGTGAATAGAATTAGTTGTGACTGCTAGTTGTTGTCTGTCTGAGGTATTTGAGACCTGTGATTAGAAGCTGTTTCTTATTATATCTGACGAATTGTAGCTGTATAATTGTGATTGTTACAGCAGGAATTTCGTTTATCTACTGAAGATTTTTACGAATAAAAGTCTTGTGTTCATTAAGTGGTTGCTTTATTCAATTCTCAATCGACACGAACCCGTGGAGCTCGGTACAATATATATATATATATATATATATATATATATATATATATATATATATATATATATATATATATATATATATATATATATATATATATATACACACACACACACAGTCCAGTCACGTTAATGTGACCACCAAGTACTTACGATATCGATGTTCAATACCAAATTACAGAAGATAGGTGGCAGCACAGTGCATTTGAGCGTATATAAAGGGTGTTTGAGGGTTTCAGAAAACATTCAGTCGCTGGCGTAATGCAGAAGTGGAGCGATTTATACCCGGCGTCCAAAAGGCTGGATCATTGGCTCTCGGTGCAAGGGTGGAAGTATATCCGAAACGGCTAAGTTTGTGAACTCTTAGCGTACACCGAGGTAAAAGTGTATCGTTCGTGGTAAAATGCGACTGCCCAAAACCAGTGATGTGACCGTAGATGACGAAGGTGATTAACTGCTGTGGAGATGCATTCGGGAGAACCTTTGAGCAACTGATTGCCCAGAAGTACCAAGGGGTTACCAACAGTTGTTGTTGCATCAGCATGCTTCTCTATAGCTAATCCCTGAGTTGGGCTCTACCAGTTAGACACATGCCATCGGGTCACTGTCAAAAGAAATGGAAGAAATACAGTAAAAATCACTGTTATTTAAATAGCTGTCATAGGAACACTAATGATTACAGAATTAAATAGGCGAGAGGGAACCCTGAACTATACCAAAGGTTATCAGGTTGAAATCCCCACTACGTCAACGTGAGCAAAGACACCCCCAGGAGGACCCAGGGGCACCCCGCGAGAACCGTAACCCGGTTTAATGTATAGGAATATGGTAAAAATTACAAAAGGTGGGACACAAAAGGCTTGCATTGATCTACTGCGTAGATCAAAGCATCACAGTTCTGTTACATTGAATAAACGACATGATAAACATAGTACAAAATTGAATATGTTATGTGAAATACAAAAAGAAATAGAATATTTACAGATAATTGAATGAATATATACAATTAAAGAACAAAAGACAAAACAATAATAAAATTATAGTAAAAACCAAGTATTGGATTAAGATACGTTATTTTAATATGTTTAATCAGAATCTTGGCTACTAATGATTATAGTAAACTTTACTGTAAAATTGAGCCTGCAGAAAATCGTTTGCTATTGGGCATGCGCATTGAATTGGCGAGATAAAAGTTTCTTCTGTTCCTGTGACAAATGAATCATATTAATTTCGCCATTTATTTGCCCATGTTTTCGCTTAGTGAAGTTGGTGATATTTTGAGAATAGTTGTTTCTTTGGTTGAATTTCTATTGAAATTGAATCACCAAATATAAGGTAACGTAAACTTTTCATATTGTTTATTATGCAAGTTGTTAGCTAACTTTGATTTATGAAAATTCTTATAAATTTGACTGAACATTTCAAAAAATTCTAAACTGAATTTACAAATGATCGCATTCACTAGTATTAATTCAGTGTCAATATTTTTTTACTTACTTTTTATTAATATTTTAAATATTTTATAGCAGTTTGGTAACATAATTGATTAGTACTTTAATTATCAAATTTTTGACGAAATTAGAGTTGTATTTAAATGCTTCCATTGTTATAAAATTGCTTCGCTATACTTCTTTCGAAATTAAAATTGAATAATCAAGTCAATTGTTATATTCTTTTAGATATATATTATTAAATATATTAACGGAATTTCAATTTTATTTCATTGTTGAAAATTCCTGACTTTTCTTTCATTGTAATATGATATAATTTATTGTATATTAACTAAATATAATATAATTTTTATATTTTTTAATAGTTTTTTGATTAGAATTTTATTAAAAAATGTTTATTTTTTAATGCAGATCGTTAAATTGTATTCTAATTATGATCATTAATTCAATTCCATTTTGTAACATGCATTAAAATAATTACTTTTTAGGCATAAATGATTGTAAATTCTTTCAATAAAATAATATTACAAATAATGATATTTATTAGAATAAATGGTCTTGTGCTTAGAATTTGCATGAAATGTAAAAATGCATTTCAATGAAAAATGTAATGCTTTTTTAAAATATCTATTTTTTAAAATCATTATTTTATAACAAATATATAAGAAATATTCCTTTTTTAAATACATATTAGGAAGTACTATTCGAATTAAGGTCATTTATTTAGAAAATTTAAAGTTCATTATTTTATAACCATGATTAATTTTTTTAAATTTATATTACTAATTAGAACATTAATTAAAAACCTGTTTGGGAAATCTTGTTGGTAGTTTGATATTTATGAAACAAAATTTCAGGCAACACATTTTTTTGTAAAAAATTACATGATTACTGCAAATTTTACTTTATTTTATTAAAAAATTGCAAAATTTGTAGTGCTATTTATGATTTATTTACATGTTAGTGAAGAAATCTGAAATTCATAAAAAGAAAAGCTAATTTAAAATTATAATTAAGAAACAAATACATGAGTGAAAACTAATTTGTTCTCTTGCTTAACATATTTAAAATATATTGTGCTCAAGATTTTTCTAATACTACTGTGCACAGTAAATACTACCTTCCAATATAGTCACATTTTTTTAAAAAAATTTTAAATGTATCTATGTTTTGAGAAAATAAGAATTTATGAAGAAAGTGCTTCATTTGTAAAGGAAGTTTTAAAAATAGAATAATCACAAATAACTTTTAGTAGTAAGACTCTATTCAGAGTAAAGCCTCTTCTTATCAACTTATCAACCATATTTGAAAGATGGAATAGGTATTGGGAGAGTGAGAGAATTTTTGTAAGCACGTGCGTTTTTAAAAGTTTTCTATTTATCCTTCATTGTGATGTCCGACAAGAAGCCAAAATGTAGTGTGTTTTTTGATGTTATGATTGAAGAGGCTGTAAAATTAATGTGAGGCTTTTCCATTTCAAAGAAAAGATATTAACACACCTAGTGATATTTCCACATTAAAAGACAGATGGCTTTGCTTATTTTTAAAGCAAAGCATTTTGGACCATTTTAAGTGTTTAACTGCTGTAGATTTAAATAAAAGACTTAAGTTTGCACCAGCTAAAAAAATTAAAAGAATTGTTAATTTCTTAAAAACTTCTCCTGGAGGAATTAAAATACAATTTTCCACCATTGAGGAATTGGATGGAAAAGAGGATATTGGAGCGTGTATTATTCTTCTATCTGCATATTGTGGAGAAGACTTGAAAAAATATTTAGAAGTACTGCAATAAAGTATTCAAAACTTTATTTTAAAAAAATTACTGCTTAGTAAATTATAAATAAAAAATTTAGAAATGAATATAAAAATTAATCATAAATAAATTAATCAGGAATTTGTTTATTGGTTTTAGATTTCCACATCTTCTCAGGATGCTGTAGATATTATAGACTTACCTTGCACACCATGTGTATTAATTTGTGGTATGTATTATTTATATATTTCATAAGCTTTGAAATGTTTTAACTCAAAATCAAAAATTTGTTGTTACATTTATTGACTTCTTCAAATACTGTTTACTCTGCTAACATTCTATTTAAAATAAATCATATGAATATATAAAATTCTAAGAAAATCTAAATAAATTGTCTTAGCTAAATATATCTTTTTTGATACAACTTCAAATGTATTCTCCTTTATTTATCTCTAATATAATGTATATAATGCCGTAAATATGCAGACTTAATGAACAGCAAATTTTTTTATACTTCCTAATTTTGCACTATTTCATGTAATTTCTTATTGAAATTAAAGTTTTCTTAGAGGGAAATACAACTTTGATCTCACTCTAAGACAACTTAGATTTCACTTTTGAGGTAACTATTTACGAATTAAAGAAATTCAGTTTTAAGCAAATGTTTTATAAAATGTCAATTCATAAATTATTGTTACTTTGACACATTATAGCATTTTAATTTTTCTGTTTATTTTCGATGGAAATGTTTTAAAATTGTGTATATATGTATGTAAAAGAAATGTTTCCATATTCTCTACAAAAATAATTTTTTAAACTTAAAATCAGTTTTTTTATGTTATCTTTAAAATGTAGGCATAAAGTTCATGTTTCACACTTTATTTCTAAAAAATTGTAATTCACAATTGGAAATGTTATGATTTGCTTCTCAGAGGATATAATTTTCGATAACATAAATGAATCCTTATAAAACAAATTCTATATTCTCTTTTAATTAAATCAATTACAAATTAGTTTTTCGAGATAGAAAACATCAGTTAGAATGATTTAATTATAGTAAAGATTTTATCATCTTCATAAGAATTGAGATCTTCATTAGCAAAAATTCTTATCATGAAATTGCATAAATCCCTTGAAATAATTTTTATTATCAAAATGATTGCATAAATGTAACAACCACTTGTTAACTATTAAAAGAAGCATATTTTAGGGAAATTCAATCAATTATATAAAACAATAAAAATTTCTAAATCTTTTATTGAATTATTAAACAACTTTTATTCTGAAATATTCAGCTCTTGAAATTTCAAATTAGTTATTCATGTGTCTATTTTTTGTTTTTCAGATGCTTGTTCAACTTTAATCCCTCGCGGGGAACGAAATCTAAAAAATATGTCAAGGATGGAATCCAAGCACGTGTTTTTGTCACTTTTAAATAATTTATCCAACTTTAAATGGCTATAATTATTAAAATGTAAATAAAAAAAATCTTTACAATTATTTGTGATTGTCAACTATATTGCTTTTTTTTCCTCAGAATCTTTATTTGCTTATATTATAATAGAAAAAATCAATCACTTTAAACAATATCAAAAAGAAAACTTTTATTGTCTTTACATTACAATTAAAATACTGTATCATTAACTAATCCTCTTTGGTATTTTTTGTAAAATGGAATGTTTTGTAAGTTTCTTTTTATCCTAAATCTGTAGGATCACAGATATATCAAAAATCAATTTTATGCTAAGCTTTGTATCTTATTCAATATAACTGTTATTTCTTAATTTTTTTAAAAAAATATGTAATAAAAAAATTCAGCCTTCTGTTAAAGTTACGATTTTGAGGGAAGTAAGTTAAACGATCTCGTTAGATATTGAAAGTTAAACTATTGATCACAAAATGTTCTGAAAAATGACATCTTCTGTAATATAACATTAGTTATGTTTTTGTACTTTGTATATTATATAAAAAATTGCTTAATAATAGTTGGCCCATAATTAAGAAATTAGATATTGTGTATTCAAAATTGATTTATACTGTACTGTTATCTTTACAAAACATGATGATAGCTGTAAATAGCTATTGCAATAGGTTTTGTAGAATATGCAGCAAAATGCATAGTAAAATGTGCTGTAAAAATAACAATAAAAAGTGCTGTAAAAATAACAATAAAAAGTACAGAAAAAATTACAGTAAAAAGTGCTGTAAAAATTATAGTGAAAAGTGCTGTAAAAATTACAGTAAAAAGAACTGTAAAAGTTTTATGAATATGCTGTAAAATTTACAGCATATTGTACTGGCGCCCAAAACGCGAGCACATTTTGCTGTAAAATTACAGTGCTTTTTTTTAGAGTCTCCGTTATTTGAAGCAGGTACCAAGCAGTAGATCCCAAAACTTGGCTTGCCACCCTCAAAGGTATCATTTCACTTGACTGACATTGTGACCACGCCTAGTTTTAACGTGCCCTAGCCGATTTTAATGAACATGAGGGATCTTCGTATAAACCGGAATTCGAGCCTATTACCTTCCGATGATGAGAACGAGTCCCTAACCAACCAGGCCACAGCGGCCCTGGGCTACCAACAGTGTCTCCTAAACTACTGTTCAGCCAACGTTGTTACGTCTATGCCTCTGAAGCAGACGCCTGGTTCATGCACCTGTGCTGACTGCTGTTCATCGATGACGAAAGCTGGAATTTACATGCTAGTACCGCAAATAGTCGTCCACTGAGTGGGAACAAAAAGTGTTTTCCAGTGAATCCTGTTTATTTATGCTCCATCGGACAGATGGACTTTGACTTTTATGACGCGTAACCTCTGAAAGCAAATACCCTGCAACCATTTCCGGATTGGTCTAGGTCATTTAATTATGGTCTAGGGAAAGCGGGAGCATTATGATCTGAGAAAAGGTTTTCTGGCATCTCTTTATTGTGGATGCATCAAGAGAAGTACGCATTTGTCCTTGCCCAGAGGCTCAGTAGGTTCACGCCGTTTCCGTTTAGATCAGCAAAGTGGAATCCTCTCCACCTCAGCAACTGGATTGCCATTGGAGATCCAACGAGCAGTTCTATCCTTCTCAAGCTCATTTCGGAGTCCCATGACGTGCCGTATTGACAATGACGGCAACGAGGAGGCGGATTGATTCAACAAGAAAAGCTGTTACCACGATAATCCTCCCTCTTCATCACTTACCTTTCTAGAACATTAGTCTATAGTTAATTCTGAAGTTTCGGAAGGGTGGAGGATTCCTCCCTGTCATCACTAGCACGCGGGCGAAGAGCCTGGCTCTTCATTCGCCCCCAATTGTGACAGAGACTCTGGAACCGCAATTTCCAGACTAGCAAGAGGCCACGCTAGGCATCTCACGAATTTCGAAGGCAGGAAAATCTATGAGGTCTGCTCTAGATGAAAAACTGAGCAGGCTTCTACTAATCACATCCTGGACTGTTTGGGACTTTCCAGAGAGTATATATACTCCTCCCCTCTTCTGGTCCTCGATTTTCTTAGGGTCAGCGGTCTGATGGACTTTGTCTGACTTGGTCAGACGTTTGGAGGATATATCCTCCTCCCTCTTCTGGTCCTTGATTTCCTTAGGGTCAGCGGTCTGATGGACCTTGTCTGACTTCGTCAGACGTTTGGAGGATATATCCTCCTCCCCTCTTCTGGTCCTTGATTTCCTTAGGGTCAGCGGTCTGATGGACCTTGTTTGACTTCGTCAGACGTTTGGAGGATATATCCTCCTCCCCTCTTCTGGTCCTTGATTTCCTTAGGGTCAGCGGTCTGATGGACCTTGTCTGACTTCGTCAGACGTTTGGAGGATATATCCTCCTCCCCTCTTCTGGTCCTTGATTTCCTTAGGGTCAGCGGTCTGATGGACCTTGTCTGACTTCGTCAGACGTTTGGAGGATATATCCTCCTCCCCTCTTCTGGTCCTTGATTTCCTTAGGGTCAGCGGTCTGATGGACCTTGTCTGACTTCGTCAGACGTTTGGAGGATATATCCTCCTCCCCTCTTCTGGTCCTTGATTTCCTTAGGGTCAGCGGTCTGATGGACCTTGTTTGACTTCGTCAGACGTTTGGAGGATATATCCTCCTCCCTTCTTCTGGTCCTTGATTTCCTTAGGGTCAGCGGTCTGATGGACCTTGTCTGACTTCGTCAGACGTTTGGAGGATAAGCCACAACAACAACAACAGAAATACAATAACAAATGACTTAATTTTGAAATTTTCTTTTTTGTTTAAACAAAACAGTTCCGTAAAAAGAACTAATTTAAGAATATATCATGAATATTTTATCGTTAACCATTTTCGTAATAATAATAATTTTATTTAATTTCGTAATAATAATAGGAAATTACTTAACATGAAAATTTCTGTATATAAACAGAAAAATCGCATAATAAAACGAAAATAAGAATGCATTATATTCAAGAATATTTCATTTCGAATTATTTTCCTAGAAATAAAAGTACAATAGGAAATTGCATAACATGAAAATATATGTATTTAAATACAACAACCAAATAATAAAAAGAAAGTAAGGATGCATTTTTCAAGAATATTTCATTTCGAACTATTTTGCTAGAAATAAAAAGACGGAAATTTCATAATAGGAAAATTTATATACTTAAATACAAAAATCACATAATAAAACGAAAGTAAGGATACAACTTTCAAGAATATTTTATTTCGAATTATTTTCCTAAAAGTAAAAATACAATAAGAAATTTCATAACATGAAAATTTATGTATTTAAATGCAACAATAACATAATAAAACAAAGTAAGGATGCAATTTTCAAGAATATTTATTTCATTTCGAATAATTTCCCTATAAATAATAATGGAAAATTATTTAACTGGAAAATTTTTATAGTTATATTGGACAACTGTATAAAAAAGCAAATATAAGAATACAATTTTCAAGATTTTACTTTAAATCATTTTCTTGAGAGTAAAATTGCAATAAAAATATCTTTCAACAAATAAATTCTCAATTTACATATAACTATTGTAAACACGAACAAAACAGTTGGACTTTGTAAAATATTTTCCAAAATAAAACAGATAAAATACACTTTTAAATATTAATTTAATGATGGTGATAATTTAACTTAATGAAAATCCGAAGATTACTCTGAAATTTTTTCAGGGTGTCCGTAGGCTAAAAAACTGCAGAAAAAATGAACGATTCATGAAACATTTTATTTTAACAGAGGATTTCTCGCTATGCAATTGCATGTAGTTTAACCTACATAAATTTCAGATCGAAAGAAAATGGTATTTATGCGAAACATCGTGCAAAGATTTTCTACGATTTTAAAGTATATTAAATCGATGAGAAAGCACTCTACGTATTTAATTTCTATGTGGAAAGAAAGGTCCTCATGTATTCAGCAGATTTACCGTATTTCACGAAGTCGCAACTCACCTCGAAAAGAAGAATACACGTAAAGACAGTTGTCAGGTGAAATCAAAGGTGATTTCTTTGCTATTCGAATATTCGTCTTCGTCTTCTTAGAGTTGGGTTTGTATGTCATTGGGCACCTCTGCTTTTATCAGCCTTTTGTACTATTAACTCCAAACCCAATGTTTCCTAGTTCCAGTTGTCACCCACTTTATTAATAAAGTCCGAAAACCCTTTCATGGAGTCTCTCTAGTATGGATGATGACTAAAGAAGTTAATCTAAGGAGGGCAAGGGCCTCGCATTCGTAAATGATATGCTTGGCCGTTTCCTCTTGCGTATGACATTTCCTGCAGATAGGGTCTTGCTGAAACAGTCCCATTTTATGGAGGTGTTTTCTGAAATAGTAGTGCCCATGTTATGAAGCCTACGATTAAACGTATCTTCTGCCTAGAGCATCTTAGAATTTCAGAGGCAATCCTCGCTGATGATCCACAGATCATACTTTTAGCGTGGGTTTGACCAGGAGTGTTGAGCCAAGCTTCATACATCTTCCGTTTTTCCCATCTAAGAACATTGGTTTTTGTGGTCTTCATATTGATCCCACAAAAAGGTTCTGCACCGATGAGAACAAAAGACGATCCTTGTTTAGCAAGTTCATCAACCCTTTCATTACCTTCGATACCTTTATGCCCTGGCACTTTGCCTTTTTTACTAACGAATTATAACTATATATAAAATACTTAACTCGAATTGTTGTGATTGTATACGAGGAAGATAATTCGTGTAAAATATGCTTTTATTTAATTAACATAACGCTCTTTAAGTATGATTTAATCATTAATTCTGATTAGACATTAATTTCTTCTTCTTTTTTTAATAACTTTTATTCTCGAGCAAAACCGATTAAAGGGATAGAACAGCTCCTCATTCACCTGATTTGTCAAGATGTGCCTTTTGGATACTTTTTAATCTAGAAAAAAACTTACTGGGTTTGTCATTTAAATTTCAAAGATAAAATTTATAGATAGAAAGGCTTTTTTCCTTGATTCCAAGATAATAATCGCAGTGGCCTAGTGGTAGTCCTGATTGAATATTTTAGAACGAATGGCTTGATTCTAGCCTTATTAAACAACGGGAAATGGATGTTGCACTTCTGCAGGTAAGAAGTGGATGCTTGATAATTTTCCAGACTTCCTGCTTTGCTGTATGTGAATAGATTTCAGTACCCATGAAAGGCTTCCCAGAAGACACTTTCCATTGCCTTCTTGTTCAAAGTGGACATTGAAATTCATTGCAACAGCTTTAGGCTGTTGCTCCACTATGGGCTGTCAAAATCAACATCAATTCAGAGAAATGAACGACTTGAGGCATTTGTTTTTTTGTAAAATTCGCTTTCAAAAGGAATTTGATGCTGGAAAGTACTACTTCGAACTCTTGATATTTTGTAACTATAAATTTATATACCTAAGTGTATCTTAAAAACTTCAGTGCTATCTTCCTAACAATTATAAATAAAATTCTGTAAAAGAAAAAAGCTAAAAAATTTTCATAAAAAAATTTGTAAATTCGATTTTTCTTTGAATTAATTGGAATGAGTTAAATATTGAAGAAAAACTTGTTTTAACTACATAAAAAATCGTTTTTCGGACTAAAATATCAGAATTTAATTTGAGGCAAGCATTTAGACTGAAGAAAATTACCAATCTTTCAACTTAATTTTGACATTAAAAAAAGAATTCTTTAAATATTAAAAATTTAATATCATATTCTTAATTATGGGTTTCAATTTCTGTGTTCAATATCCATTTGAATTAGGAATTCATAGGAAAAATTTGAATGGCACTTAGAGCTACATAAGAATGTAATATATGCCTATCTCAAATCATTTATTCCTTTTGTATTCCACAGACTTTTAATTTCTGGGAACATCTTTTAAAAGTTTGGCCCAAAAAACTGGGAATAAGTACAAATGATCTATTCAAATTGTGTTTTCGAAAATTTTCTACACGACGTATAACTTAAAACCATATAATTTTCTTTCAAGTTAAGATTTCAAATGATGTAAAATAAAAATTGTTATTAAATACTTTTGAATGCATAAATAGAAATGTGTGTTTTTTAACCACAAGTCTATACTCAAAGTGAATGCCTGCTCCGTACCAAAATACAAGAACTTTTGTACAAGAGGAAAGGAGCACCATAGCGCGCTGCACCACAGTGTCTGCGAGTGCGATTCCCAACCGTGGAGGTATGAAGTTTACTGCTTCATAGATTGGCATCGTCACACCGCGAGCACCAAACCAAACTACAGAGACATGTCAAAGACTCGACTTCTCTAGGTTCTCCGGATAAGAAGAGGATCCAGCAACCACCAAGATCAAAGACCAGCCGTCAAAGGCCGGACTGCGGCTCTCCCTGTAACTGCTTGAGGTTTTCTAGGTTTCCTTCCAGCTGCACGTGAATACGGCCCACTTTCCCACAAAGTCCCCCTAGAGGGCACGTGACCCCACTGTAAAAATGACGCTGACTGCGTGGGCTTCACTTAGCGTCCGAACTTAGTATTGTGATTTTATTGGCTTTAATAAACGTGGTAAGGGTGACATACACGTTTGGTTGGTGGAAGGGTTGGTCTGGTATGTTCTGGTGTCGAACCCACCGTCTTTGGGAGTACTGGCCATGTCATCGGCAGGCAGTTCGGTAACCCATCTGAGCTAAACTGCTGAAATGGTTGTGTTTTCCGCACCCGACAGGGAGGGGGGGGGTCCAGTTACCTCCTGTGATGGTTTTTTCACGCAGAGGACGCCTTATAGCCTTACACTCGCTTCGAGAGTAGGCAGTCCACCAGTGGTATCGAAGTCTACTATCACGTGTAATTCTAATTTTTTTTCTCTTCATTTCAGTATGCAAACGATTGATACCATTTCATCAAGGATTACTGTGCACATTACACCAGATGAATCGTATAACTCATGTTTGCCTCCATTTTCCCTCTATAAAGTAAGAAGACAATTTCGTTCGCGAGGATCCTATGACGTCATATGTAAGCATCAAATTTTCTAATTAATTGCAAAGAATATGTAGAATTCACTACTGCTTTGGTTTAAAAGTTTACACTTCCTTATTAATAGTTTACTAAAGGAAAACTATCAGGTGCTAATCTTTCTCTCTCTCTCTCTTAATGATTATTCATTATTTGGTATTAAATTTATTTCTTCGTGGCACAACAGCCCATGGGGGCCAAGGCCTACAGTGCCCATAACTGTTTTCATGATCGAGGGCGCTAGGGTACGAAGCATATGTCCCAGTTAGGTGGTCAGCCTAACGTGAGACCCCAGTGTTTACTTCCTAAGCATGCTTGGTACTCAGTTTATTGATCCACTGAAGGGATGAAAGGCTAAATCGACCTTGCCCAACCCGGGGATCAAACTCGGACCTGTGCCTTTGGAGAGTGAAATGTTGCCACTAAACCACCGAGCTTATTTGATATTAAGTATTAAACAATATATTTGATTGACTGTTACTAAAGAAACGAAGATCGTAACCCGAAATGACGAATCTTTCTTTTGAATACAGAATTTTCGATGATTTAGGAATATAAGTATTCACTTATAATAAGGAGTGTAGATATAGTGTTTGCTAATCTAGTAGTTTCTTACAACTCTTTTAATATTTAAAAATGCTTACTATAATGGAATCTTGGAAAACTTTTTTATCAGTGGCCTTAGAGTTTAATGAGAGTGGAGATAAAGAACTTAAAAATTAAAAATAAAATCTTAAATTAAAATGTCAAAACTCGGAAAATATAAATTTCAATAAAGCTTTGCTTTGAATTTTAAATACTTTGCATTTCTTAAAAATTTTTAATGAATAACACTGAGAGCACTTATTTATGATATGAATACATAATTTAAATTGGAGAAATAATGATTTTTCAGATCCTCAAATGATAAGCATTGTAAAAAACTCGAAAAATGTATTTTTTTAATTCAAAAGTATGATTGTTTACTCGTTGGAGATTATCATAATAAAAGGCATCGGCCACACTGCTGGCCTCCCAAAATTCAGAATCGAGGGAGGCCAGAGATATCAGAGCAAAATTTATTTGGCAGATAACACGTTATGCAAAGATCGACTGATTGAAAATACAACCCCTTGCGTACTGTAGATGATGCCAAAACCAATAGTTGTTTGGTTGTTGTGCATGTCCCCTTTAATCAGCAGCTCTAGACCAGGTCCATTACGTTAAACATCCCTAAAAATCTAGCACCATCAAAGAATCGTCGTGTAAATCTTGCTTGGATAGCCCCAGGCACGTAAGGATGTGTTCTGGAGTAGCTTCTTCAGCGAAACAGTTGGAACAGGTCTCGAAAATTTTGGAGCCTTCAGAAAATTTTAATGATCTGAGGTGACCACTTCGAAAGCGAGGGATGCTCAATTCATCGATGGTTAAAAATTGCAGCCTGTGTTAATCACGAGAACAGATCACTTCGAAGTAGAGGACTCAGATATTGTTGACATCCCATTTAGTCTGGCTTCAATCCCAAGGGGACTTAATCGTCTTGGGTGACCCTACCGGTAGTTAAACTACCTCAGACAGAGCTCCTAGGGTTGTCAGAACACTCAAGCCCCACCAGCGCGACAAGCTAAGGATACTGATGGGGAAACATTGTTGTTGTTGTTGTTCTTCTTCTTCTTAAAATTGAGCTTGTATGTCATTGGGCACCTCTGCTTTTATCAGCATTTTGTACCATTAACTCCAAACCCTATGTTTCCTAGTTCCAGTTGCTCGGGTCAACCACTTTACTAATAAAGTCCGATAACCCTTTAATGGAGTCTAGGTATAACTCTCTAGTATGGATGAAGCCTAAAGAAGTTAATTTAGGGAGGGCAAGAGCCTCATATTCGTAAATGACATGCTCTGCCGTTTCCTCTTGCATATGACATTTCCAGCAGATAAGGTCTTGCTGAAACAGTCCCATCTGGTCAGAAAGTCAGTCATGCTAGGAATAGCTTCCTGACTTTCACCAGAAGAAGATGGTTTGGAGGTCATTTCTACCTCAAGTGAAGGATTCATTGCTGCCCCTTTACAAGATTGCCTCTGAGTTCCCTTGCCTTTTTCAGAAAGGTCTACTTTAGAGGCTTCACCTGCAAATGCAGAAAGGTTTGTTACTTCTTGTGTCTTTTCAGCCACAAAATAACAATTAAAAAGCTCAGGTAATATAAGTCCACCCAGCATTGCCTGAGTTACTGGGCAAGGCAAATTACTCTAGAAGTTCGCCAAGCAACTAGAGGCTCCGTTAAGACACCAATACCGCGGTGCCAATTAGCCCTAGGCACGGATCGCATAACACCAGGGTTTACGGGAGCTGGTTCGCGGCCTCTGATTCTATATTCAAGGCTATCCTGTCATTCCTACAGGACATTCGGCTATCCACCACTTGCCGACGCGCCTGGTGGCTGTGCTCAAGCCCCAGGAAGGTACACGTATCCCCTGGTTCCAGGAACATTGTTGTTGAATCAGCATGCTTCCCTGTACCTAGTATTGAATTGGGCTCTTCCAGTTAGATAGAAGCAACTGGATGGAGTCTTCATGGTTTTGAAGGAGGGACTCTACAGAAGACCCCCATTAATTTTCCTGCCACCCCCAGAAGTATAAGTAGAAGTATGTCTTTCACTTATACTTTCAAAAGCCCCCAAAAGTATGTCTTTCACTCGGAAGACATTGAAACGTGACATATTCAACGTGCCCCAGCCATCTTTAGCGAACACGACGGAGATTGTTTAAGCCAAGATTCGAACTTACAATCTTCCGATAATGAGAACGTCTCTCTAAATAACTAGGCAATCGCAGTCCGAAAATCGGTAGTCATTTTTTCAAAGATCATCAGATAAGTTTATCCAAAATTTGCTTTTAAATACCGAGAATTTGAAACGAAATTTTCTGACAACATAATAAATAGAATTCTTCTTCTGAATTATTTAAAAAATTATTTAAGGATACATTTTGAAACTGGTTGAAAATTCAGCGTGAATTTTTGTAATTCATAATATTAACACAAGCATATTCAACTATTACTAAGTATATAACAATACATTGAGTTTTTTTAATATACATTACTTATGTTTACAATATTCTGACAGCTGAATATGGATTTTTTAGCATAAAGTGTACCTAACAATCTTTAAATGTAAAACAATTTCCAAATTAATGCAATGTCACATGATAATTTTAATATTGTTCACTCAAACACATACCATATAAATTTACACATTTTTATCCTTGCCACCATAAATGGTTTATGAATAAAAGTATTTGCGTTTGAAACACATTTTTAATTTAATATCATTTCTGTCTTCGTCAAGATTCATATACATAACGACTGCTTTAAAAAAAACTTCTTATTTAGTATTCGTCAGATGAAGAAGGCATTCCTGAACGTGTGTGGATTGGGAATTCTCTAAATTAAGTCATAGTATTTTCAATAACATTTATTTAACGCCCGAATTGTCCTATTTAAAAGAAGAGCATTTTCCAAACTATTCATTTCAATTATCATTACATTATTATAATTTGTTTAGATAGAACTAAAAGGGTTTACTATCGAAAAAATACTGCGATTTGAAAAATAAAAGATTATGTTATTTTTAACGCGATATTTATAATTTAACCTGTTCAAAACGATGTTTAGCACTATAAAATGAAATCAAGCATATTTATTGATCAGCTAAAAACAAATCGAATGAAGTATGAAAATCTTGAAAATTTCTTTTTCAGTGATGAAGTTATTAAGTATCAAAGCCAGTACTCTTTTCATGCCTGTTCCAATGGAGTCCCGATTGGTGGCCTGTTGGGAAAACAGAAAACAAGTACGATGTATTGAACGTAAATAGCGTTTTTTTTCCAGAAAAAATAACACACACACACACACACACATATATATATATATATATATATATATATATATATATATATATATATATATATATATAATATATTGTTTTAAAAATTAAACTATAGAGAATAGAGATGTAGGTAAAAGGTGGGTATGTAGTGTTAAAAATATATTTCTTCATTACCCTTAGTGATTATTCATATATGACAGTTGACAATTTAAAAAAAGGGGTGGTGGAAAGAACTACGTCCCATTCTTTTCAAAGCGAACAGAATTCCAAACTATGTATAATGTTAAACCGCATAAATTAACTACATCATGCCATTAGCAATTTTATAATGAATTCAAATCAGCGTTAATTAATGCTTAAATTAGCCACAAATGCTATAGTTAAAATTCTGAAATGAAACGTTGTCTATGTTCTAAGGTATTCGAAATTCATTATCTTGATATGAGCTTCGTTCCGTTCTTGTAACATTCCAAATTCAAATTTGGAGGACAGACAAAATATGAATTTTATTTATATCGGCAGAATTTTCAAGCAGTTTTTATTACTTCATGTATGATATTAATGAAAACATTCGCTCATTCTAAAGAAAATTTGTCTACAGTTTTCTTGGTAAATGTACAAGACCTCTGCAAAATTTGCTTTTGAAGTGGGGTAGTAGAGTAACTAAATATTTGAACAGTGAACTTATAAGTATTTAATTCATATATGTAATTGTAGAATCCGATGCTCACTAATATCCCAAACCTGATGGAAAATTCGTTTTTCGATCAGGAAAATTCTGATCGAAATTTCCAATCGAAAATTCGAACACAACTGTCCGTGAAAATTGGTATAGAAAGACATTTAATATTTACGCTGTTTTGTTCCACAGAAAGAAAAAAAAACAATTTTAAGAAATTTAACGATTTATTTTTGAGCTTATGTTTTACAAATCTGCTTTTTATTATTTCAGCAATATTTATTGAAAGAAAATTTTTAAAGTAGGCGTAAGCAAGGCAATACATTCAAATCTCTTTCAATAATACAATCTTTACATTCAAAAGAGATTGCTTACAAATTGAGATTGCAATTATTAATTTAGGAAGAATGGCAGATTGTTCTAAATTATGCGAAATACGTAAATTTTGAACTCTGATTATTTTGTCATTATTTAATGTTTTCTTTGACATTTTTTCTCCTTTTTCGTGCTGAAATTATCGTCTGACTTTGGCTTAGTGTTTGATTGACTAAGATTGAGAATTTTTGTTGTTCTATTTTTACTATTTAAATTTTTAATTTTTTTTAATTTTTTTAAAAAATTTTTTATTATTATGGATTAAAAATGATTGAAGCAGAGACTGAAATGATTTACACGGATTGCGATTTGTGCATTCCAAAAATAAAAACGTCAAGATTATTGACTTTCGAAGATTCTATTCCACAACTAATCCAGTTAACTGCGGAAAATGGTATTACTAAGTTCTTCATTTTCCTGTCTCCCACTGTTGGTACTGCATCTATTCCAAAGAAACTTTACAATTTAAAGCAAGAAATAATTCTATTTGTAAAGAATCACAAGAAAATAATACAAATTCAACACACCCATCAAGGTAAGCTTCTATTCGAAACTAATTGCCCAGATACTGCTGTAGAAATAAGCAAGATAACCAACATTCTTGGAGTACCTGTTAACTCCAGTTTTCAACCTGAATACATTTCTTCAAGATTTCTTATAAAAGAATTAAATGTAGATTTACCTTTATATCTTGTTGCTGAAGAAATTGCGCAAAATGGCTTAACGATATTAAGCTTACAAAGATTTACAAAAAAGAATTCTGAAGAACTGAGCGAAAATATTTTAGTGAGCGTCACTGGACATCATCTATTTCAAACTATAAACTTATTCCATTCCATCATTCCAATTTCTCCTTTTATTGATAACGTTCGCCAATGCAGAAAATGCTATAAATTCACTCCTCCTACGAAAAAATGTTCACAAGAAGTCTTCCTATGTAAAAACTGTGGAACTTTCCATAAAGACTCTTCCTGTGCCAATGAAACACCTAAATGTATAAACTGTCATGGAAATCATGCAGCTAATGACATTTCCTGCCCAACGAGGCTTTAAGGAAAAAAATTCTTACATTTTAAAAGCATGAACCATTATCCATTTATTGAGGCGAGAAGACATTATAATAAATCTTTAAAATACCAGTTACTCCAGTGTAACCAAAAGTCATCTTCCTTTCGTGCCGAATCAAATTGAAATAACTGATATTGTTAAAAAAGCAGTGACTGAGATGGCTTCTATATTTGATGCAAAATTGATTGCGATACAGGCTAGACAAGATCAAATGGTCCAACAAATGTTCTCATTCATGAAAGAATGTATCCGAACATGTTCGAATCCAGCTAGATCAGTTTCTAGATCTCCTCCAAGAAAGAGTCGCGCAAGATCTATCCAGTCAAGAAAGATAAGTCCAAACAATTCTGTGAATCAGCAAATTACATCTCCCGAACAACCTATTATGAAGTCTCCTCAACCAAATATTAAATATGCAGAACCTAACATTGAAGAAAGAATTGAGTCAGGAAGAAGGCGTAAAAAACATTTATAATTTTTTTTAAAAATATTATTTTACTACGCACTTTTTTATTTTTAGTAACTGTTCAGGTTTTTTGTTTTATTTAATGTTAAATTTTAAATTTCTTGAAATGCAAGAAGCGTTCTATCTAAGCTCCCGTTTGTAAGACTTCCGTACTTTCAATCTTCCGATGCCCTAGAAACGTTTCTTAAAAGTTCCGACTTATTTCAAATTTTTGTAATAAAACAATAATTAGATTAGAGGTCTTCTTTTTGCTGTTGATAAATCTCTACCTGTGCAACTTTTAAATATATCCCGCTCAGAAGATAACGATACAGAAATTTTAGCTATAAAAATTACAATAACAAAATCATCTCTTACTTTAGTAAATGTATACGTCCCACACGGTAAATTTTCAAGTTCTCTGTTCCATAGCATCTTATCAAATGTTCATCCTCCCTTCATAATAATTGGAGACTTTAATATACGAAGTTCGGCGCTTGGTAGTTATTCAAACTCTCCCGAATCTTCAGAATTCCTCGATTGGATACTGAATAGCAACATTTGTCTTTTAAATACCTCTCAGCCTACTCATTTCGGACTCCACCATAGACCATCCCTTATAGATTATAACTTTGTTTCTCCTGATATTTTTCCTTTTTGTAATTTCTCAGTCAGTTCAGATAGTTATGGTAGTGACCATGTCCCTGTTCAAACAAGTGTCAAAATCTACAATAACGTTTATTTGAAAGGTACTTCCCGCAATAGAATTTTATGGAGTGGCTTCTTCAATTCAATGAACACTCAAATTGCTAATAACGGACTAGTTTCTGTAGATTAATTACAAATTTTATGCAAAAACTATCTTGATGAATTCAGGAAAAATCAAATCTTTCCGTTAAAGTCATATCCTCTGTGTGGTGGACATCGGAATGTTGTTATCTTTTGGGTCAAAAAAGGAAACTTTGGAGAAAAGCGAAAAGCTCTCTTAATCAGACTCTGTGGATACAGTACAAACGAATGTCTGCAAAACTTCATCAGCTTCTTCTTAACCCTTTCCAGAAATTTCTGGGATAAAACTATAACAAATGCTGGTATATCTAAGGACAGTTATTCTATTCTTAAAAGACTTAATAATAGATCTACTGACTCACCAATTCATCATCTACTAATTTCTAGCGAAACTTCAATTACTTCGGACCCTGTTGATCAGGCTAACTTATTTGCCAAATTCTATTCTCGTCAATCTGAAACTGAAGTACTACCTCTCGATTTAAGTTCAAACTTTGATTTAGAATATAACTCTGCATTCTCTCTCTCAGAGCTCCAATTGACGATTTCTAAATGCAAAAATACTTCAGCTGGTCCTGATTTAATATCAGCTAAAATTTTGAAGGGTTTATCAAACATAGTGTTACAAATTTATAAATAATAATTGTATTTGTCTTAAAATACCTCAGACAAATCGGAAATACTCACACTTTGGGCAAAAATTGCGGTCTTTAGACGTGTTGTATGTTAAAAGCGGGTTTTCCAGTAATTTTGTTACTTGGTGATGTTTTGGGGAGAAAACTTTGCGACTTGGCGACAGTTGGTGAGATTCTTGGCGACTTGGCAATATTCTTGGCAACTTGGCGAGAAATAGATACTTTTGGAAACATCCATCACCTAAGCTATAGGACCAATATTTAGCGAGATAGCCTAGAAGCTTCCAGAATCTTGGCGAAACTGGTAGATTTCTCCACCAAGTCAGGTATAAATACCGCAGCCCGACATAGAAGTCAAGCGGTTTTGTGAAGACAGTCAGTGAGTGAAGACGAATAGTCGTGACTGCTAGTTAGAGAAGTTGTTCTCTGTCTGAGGTATTTGAGACCTGTGATTGGACGCTTTTTTTATTGTATTTGACGAATTGTAGCTGTATAATTGTGATTGTTACAGCTGGAATTCCTTATATCTAGAAAAAGTTTTACGAATAAAAGTCTTATGTTCATTAAGTGGCTCCTTTATTCAATTCTCAATCGACACAAACCCCGAAGCGCGGTGCAACTGGTGTTACAAGCGGGATTGAAGAGTTAATGCAGCGTGTCACAAGAAAAATGGATATGGATTTAATGAAAAGTCTTTTCGAAAAATTAGCGGAGCAGATGACTGAGATGAAAGCTGGACAGGAGGAAATTAAAGCTGGACAGGAAGGGATGAAAGCTAGACAGAAAGAGATGAAAACTGGACAGGAGAAGAGATGAAAGCTGGAAATGAAGAGATTAAAACCGAGATGATGAAAGAGATAAAATCTGGACAGGAGGAGCTTAAAAAGGAACTTAAGAAGGACATTGCAAGTGTTAAAGAAGAATTCTCCAACATCATTCAGGAGAAGATGAATGCAATGGAAGATAAGGTAACTTCAGTTGAAACTAAAGCTAGATAGAAGAAAACGTTGAAGAAGCATTAGACAATATGAATAAGGAGATTGAAAGCTTGAAGAAGCAAATGTCAAACAGACATGAGGAACCCAACGTGGCATTTATGACTTCCCTAGCCAATATTAAACTCTCAACATTTGATGGGAAATCATCCTGGCAAGTATACAAGACCCAGTTTATGATGGCAGCGGAAGCTAATGGGTGGAATCCCCGAGCCCAAGCTTTTCACCTGGCGGCTTCTTTAAGAGGAGACGCGGCCGACATCCTCGAGACGCTTCCGTAAGAGCAGAGGCACGATTTCCAACCCCTATCGAGTGCGCTTGAGCTGCGGTTTGGAGATAAGTGCACTAAAGAATATAGCAGAGTACAGTTAAAGTCCCGCTATCAAAAAGCGGGTGAAAGTCTGCAAGAATTGGCTGCCGATATTCAGCGACTTTCCCATCTAGCATTTTCGGACTGCCCAGCTGAGACACGTCAAGATCTGGCTCCCCATCACTTCATCGATAGTGTGTGGGATCCGGAGATACAGACCAAGTTGGCAGGAGATACAGACCAAGTTGAGACCAAGTTGGCAGGACATCTCCACCTACAGTCCTGCTACTAAACAATATTGGGCACTTTGGGATTCATTCCATATTAGAAATGGCGTGTTATACAGTAAATGGGAGTCCGATGATGGACGTAATTTCAAATGGCAACTTTTTCTTCCAAAATCAAGAATTTCAGATGTTTTGAAAGAATTGCACAGTAGCTCAACTAAAGGCCACTTCGGAGTAATGAAAACTCTACAGAAAGTTCGAGAACGCTTCTATTGGAGCAAAACGAGACAAGATGTAGAGAAATGGTGCCAATCTTGTGATGACTGTGCGGCCCGTAAGAGACCAAAGAAACGTAGCCCAAGAAGGTTGCAGCGGTGCAACGTAGGAGCCTCTTTTGAGCGGATAGCATTGAACATTTTGGGTTCTTTACCACGATCTTCAAATGACAACAAATACATCCTAGTTGTCATGGACTATTTTACTAAGTGGCCTTAAATTATTAAACAACTTTATTAAACAACGGGGTATGGACGTCGCATATCTGCCTTTTAATGTTAAAGTGGGTGGGAGTTTTCGAAGTCGAACGAATACTTGAACAATCTGGATGATATGGTTTTTCAGCCAAATATAAAGATTACCCTAAAAACTGAATATAAGTCTTCCCCTGGTAAAATCTAAATTAAGTAAGCATGCGGTAAGTGAGTTGTTACAATAAATATATTGAGACAAATGTAAAATGATTTAAAAGAAGTGTAGCAAAACGGTTGTGTGTAGATTAATTTTCTAGTTAAATGTTGTTGTTACTTATGACACACTTGGACAAGCCAAGCTCGCTATGCTGACGGCTATGCGAATTTAAGTCAGTTGGGGGCGTCTTTTGCTTTACCAGAGCACCACAAAAGTGACAGTGCTACTTTTCTCTAAACTCCTCCGATAGATGGCACCACCAGAGGATCCACTCCCTCAATTTTGACATTGATCTGGAGGGAGAGGAAATTTTCTCCAGACCATTGCAGCCATGGTAACTGCTGAACGACCGACCACAGGATTTTCGATTCCACAGATTTAACGAGCACGTATATCGCATGTATTCGGTGGGTGTTTGGCGGCATTGAAATTCGAACCTCACCCTACCGGAAGGAAGGCCGATTCTCTAATCACTAGGCTACCACGGCTGTCACAAGATAAATAGTAACTAATTGAAACTACAGCCTTTATGGAGAAAGACGATGAAATCAGAGAACAGCGCCATCTCTGCCACAGGAAATAACCACTGTTATGGGCTGCGGGGATCAATAAAAATATTTTCGAGTGAGTGGTTAAAAAATCCTAACCCATGCTGCTTTCAAAAATAGGTAATATATAGTACAAGTGGATAGCCACAGTGAACTAGGGGATGCAGGTGCTTTTGGAAGCAATTAAGTCCCGGGTTCGATCTCAGCCACTGTTGAGCAACGGTAGTCGGAGTGTGTGTTTGGGAGCTTTCCGGGTTTCATTCTTTGCATCACTGCGATCCATTATTTATCGTATCTTCCCGGAAGACAAATTACGTGACAGACGCTGAAAATATATTGTAACAGCTTTATCTGTCTGTTACGCGGTATCAAATTGGATGCTGTAAGCTCTGGAAATGCGAGTTGGTGCTTAAGAGTGTTCCTCCCTCAAATACACAAAGGTAACTTAAAGAAGCATTTCAATTGTTCACTGTATAGTGTCCAGAACGAGTTCTGCATCCAAGTCCAGTTGTTTTCTTAATCAATAACCGAATGACTGGAGAAGTGTTTTATTTCTGGAGAACAGGAAAAAACCAAGAAAGCAATGGAATTAATGGACTGAAATGTGACCATGATATGGTGTCAACATGTGTTTTCCGATGTGGTGCAATAGAAATACACATTCTACAATTAAGCTTCAATTAATCGATTTACTAAAAAAGTTTTCTCTCTGATGGTGTTCCATTTGGATACTGCTTTTTTTATTTCTGAAATGGAACTCCGGTGGCTTAGTAGCTTCCCGTTAAGATCAGCGAAGGGAAGCATCATTCACTGTGGGCAGAGGTTGGGAAGGTGATGACTCGCTCCCCCGCTGGGTTGCTGGACCTCAGTGTCTTAGGGACGTGTCCACGTTCATCTGTGACGTCCACAGTCCTTCCACTGGTGTGGTGGGAATGTGGTTCAGAATGACGGTACGCTTGATGAAAGACGAGATATCCCAAACTTGTTTATCTAAGGTACAATCTGAGGCTGACTGGCACCAGGGCTGCCTATGTATGTACGGGGTCGTACGCAAAATGCGGAGAAGTGTGCAGAACAGGTAACGAATTCCAGTCGATATAGCCGATTGAGTCAATATGCCAATAAATTGTATTAATGGGTTTAAGTGGGTGTAGAGTCCTTTCTAACCATGATACCAGCTGCAACATCTGCATGCTCATACAAAATGGACGCACAGGTATGAAGCAACTGCCGTTGTTTGCAAACTGTTGTCACTTAGAATGACGAAAAAAACTTTAATACTAAACCAAAGATAGATAAAGTTCAAAACACTGTGGTCTTATGTATAGAGCAGCTAAGAAAAATAATTCAAATGATGCGTGGAACGTGAATTAACTTTGGCTTCGAAATTATTAAATACTGAAGTTGGATTTCTTTCGGGCCGTATTTATGCGAAAACGGTCCGCTCCTGAAAGTAAAAAGTTTCCCCCTTAAAAAACAACTTCAAAAATAGAAAACATTATTTTTCAAGAATTTATTATGCGAGAATGTAAAGAAAAAAGAGGATTAGAGGCTTTGTATATTTTTTCTCTTTCGTAATCATTACACATAGAAAGAATCTCAAGAATAAGGAAAATGACCTGACGCTTTTGTTCTTGAAGAGTACACATCTTCAGAATTTCATACATAGTGACATAAGCATATTATCAATTAGTTTAAATTATCGTTAATTAATTAATTGCAAACGCTGTAGCCAAAATTTTGAAATGGAACTCAGTTTCATTTCGAAATTATTAGACATTTTTATTTAGTCAACATTTTGCCACAAATTGCATTCCATTCCTAGGTAGTCATTCCCTGTGTAAACCTGGACCAAAACTCAGCTGTCACGGGTTCGATTCCAGTCACTGTCGAACAACAGATAGAGGTATTTCCGGGTTTTCTCCCTTGCTACACATAAATACGGCTCACTATCTTGAAGAAGTTCGTATGAAAGACAAAACATATGGTGCACATCAATATGCCTTACAGCACAATCTTTTGCAGTGCTAAAATAGACGAGGAAGAGAACTTGTAAGCTAATAGGGGAATAGCAGTCTTCCGAGTGAAAAATCGTGGATTCGATACCAGCCACTGTTCAATAGAAGAAAATGGATGCTTCAGAATAGTTTTTTTACATGCATGTATGTTGGGGGCTTAAGATAGACTGATATTAAGATCTCCGCAGGCGTTGAAAAGTTGATTTTCGACTACATTGGACAGTTATTTTATTTGTAAATCGAATACACTGAGTTAAACAGTTTTCGAAATATTTTTTTCTTTTTATTGTATGTCAAAAAAATTTAAATTACTGGAATTTAAAAATACGTTAATTGAAAAATCTTCTGTCTTTTGAAAAACAAAACAGGAAGTTGCATATTTAAACCGGAAATGATAAAGAAAAGTGGTATTTTATGTTTTACTATTTTTTTAAAATTTATATGTTTTCTATAATGTGCTAATTTATAGCCATAAGTACTAGGCAGTAATTTGGCTCATTTATTCGGAAAAAAGAGGCTGCATCTTCGCTATCACAAGCTCACTTTTTTCACAGGTGATTTTTCTCAAAAGTTTGTTTTTCGCAATCTTCAAACCGTTAACATGATATTTCAAGTAATAATGAAGATGCTTGTACTAAATTTGGCCAATTTTCTTAAAGTGCTTATTATCTATAAAACGAAGCAAAATTTTAAATATGTTGAGAACTTTTTCATTTACAGATGTATATATATAAAGGGATTGTTCAGTAAAATTTCGTAAAATATTGTTATTATTGATGTATATTTTTAACCAAATTTTCTTTATCGCTGAATATTTTTTTTGGATTTTGCTTCATTGAAAAAAATATTGCTACACAAATTTTATGTCGAAATTAAATTAAAGTGTATTACAATTTTCTGTAAAGTGTTAGCCATTTGGTTAAAATTTCACTTTAATTTGCTAGAAATAACCAATTTCGCAAAAGTATATTATATGTAGTTAAAATTTTGGCTAATTTCTTGTGTTTTTACTTTATAATTTAAATAAAAACAAAACGATGGCTCGAACGTTGGTGGATATCTTAAAATGACTTCCAAGAGCCTCTAGGCGGCGTCAAAATAAATGCCTAAGAAATAATTGATTATAAGATCTGGATTTTAATTTTGTGGGATGAAAATTATTTATAAGAAATGTTATTGTGTGTGAGAGAGAGAGAGAAAGAGAGATTTTTTAAGGGATCATTTATGGACAAACTGGAATCAAATTATTTTTAAAACTAATAATGTTATGATATTTAAAAAATAATTAAAAAAAAATACATAAGTAAAAAAGATATAAACTTTCGGATAATTTCCTGAACATGAAATAAACAAATTTTGATAAAATTTTTATAATAATCTTTATAATTTTCCCATGTAGTGGTAAATGCAATTTACATATTCCAAATTTTAAAAGTATTTTAATATATTGACTGAAAAATAGGTTACAAGTCATTTTTCTCATAACAAATGTAACAGCGCATAAATATTTAAAAAAAGTAAATCAATTATTTTATTTAATATTCACATCGTTCAGGAAATAGGATAGAGCCTTCTATGGACAATCAGACTTTTATCTTAGTATAATCATAATCTGAATTATTAGGTTGGTGCGTATGAAATGTCGGATTCTCTTTACATGCGGACGTTTTCCTCCCTGTTTTCGTTATACTTTTGTATTTGGCATAACCTCATTCATACTCGTATTGTCCATTGCCAGAGACTCATTTCAGCAAAATAGGTTTTCTCGAAGGTCTTCCCTTTTTTATTTCTTTTGAGTTTATTGCCGATATGAATTCTGCCGACATTCGCGTCATTTTCTTATATGAGTACAAACTTGGTAATAGTGCTGCAAAAGCTGCACGCAACATAAACCAAGCGTTTGGGGAGAATACGGTTAACGATCGGAAAGTGCAGCGTTGGTTCGAAAAATTTCGGACTGGCGATTTTTCACTGCAAAATGAGCCGCGCGGAAGACCCAAAACGTCTGTGAAGAATGATGACCTGAAGGCTCTAGTGGAAGCGGATCCAGCCGTATCCACGAGGGAACTTGCTATCAGGATGAAAGTTGACCATACAACGATATTGAGACACCTTTCTGAGATTGGCAAGGTTAAGAAGATGGATAAGTGGGTACCGCACGCACTGACAGAGCGAAATAAGCTGGATCGGTTAAACGTATGCTCATCATTGCAGCATCCACCCTATTCACCGGATCTCTCACCGACCGATTTTCATTTTTTCAAGCATTTAGAGCTGTTTTTAAGGGGCAAACACTATGAAAATGAAGACAGTCTAAAAAACTCGATATCAGAGTTTATTAATTCTAAAGACCAAAATTTTTTTAAGACAGGCATCTACGCTTTAAAATCTCGTTGGGAGAAGTGTATTGAAGCGAATGGAGCATACTTTGATTGAATAAACAGCTTTTGAAGAAAGATATGCAGTTTTATACAATCACTTAAGAATCCGACATTTCATACGCACCAACCTAATACAATTACGTACAATTGAAACTATTGTTTTTCTTTAAAAAAATTCATGTAAAGAAATTCTTTTTTTTTGTTTCATTTTTTCCATTCTGCCTTCTCTCTTATTGGAACGTATCATTCAAATTCGGCTTCATTGTATTTCCAAGTAGATTTCAGACATTTAATAAGGAATGTTTTCGTATAGCGAGACTGTGCAATCTTCACAGTAGGAACACCCAAACTTAAAAATGCAACTTGATCAAATTATCAATTATTTTAATCCAATCAGACACCGATGCAATCAGAAGAGACGGAATCTTCTCGTCCTTGGACTACATAAACACGGTAAAAAAAATAAGTTGCCGTCATTTTAAATACATCTTTGTTTTCGACGAGTGTGGAAATTAGGTTAATATAAAAATCAAATTCTCAATATAATTGTATTGCAAATCAGACAAAAATAATTCGAAATAAAGATGTTATTTATCGGAACTGGTTAAAAGTAAACGAGAATTGAATAGTGTAGTTAGCATTAAAGAACAAACGTTTATTGATAAAAAGTATTAATTAATTTAATTGTTTTTTAATATGTTTTTAATTTAGAGATGTTACCGTATATTTACTCCAACAATATATATCACTAATGTTAATTTCTTAAACTCCATTTTTAAATATGAAAAGTATTCAGTGAATAATAGTTTAGGGTATTTGTCTTTCACACATGGGTTTTTATGAACAATAGACTAAGAAATTAAGAAATTATAGACAAGAAAAATTTATATTGCATTCATTACTAATTATTAAAAACATTAAATATGCGAAATAAATTTTAGCAATAAAAATGAAGAAGATAGTATTTTACACCTAATCAAGCGAGAAAACATCGTTCGAGTAAATAAATCTCGTATTTTAATAGGGTGGAGACCTATTGAAAGAATAGATGATAATAAAGCTTTTATTAGAATTATGTATGCACTGAAAGTCTGAACCAAAAATTCCGAAGATACCCTCTTCCCCAAAAATACAATCAAGGATTTATTCGTCATGGAAATAAAGCCAAGAAGAGGAAAGTTTAAAGCGACGTTGATCAGTAAGTCAAGGCCTCACTGGGGATGAGTCTATGAAAATGAACATACGATACAATATATTACGTACATTTAGAATTATAACCATAAATTAGTGGTAGTATAATTAATACATTAAAAACGTTTCGTATTATAACCATTAATTTCACCGAGTTCTTTTGATCATGAGGTCCCTGGTTCGATATCAGCCACTGTTGAACGAGGGGAGATTGATGTTGTACTTCCGCTTTTTGCATGCACTTCTATTGGAGTGTGTGCTTGGAAGTTTTTCGAGTTTCCTCTCTTGCGGTAAGGGAATTCGGATAATATTTACAAAATACCATCCTGGAAGGAACTTAAGCATCGGATACTGAAATGCTTTACTTACGCCCTTAGCTTGAGTCAGGCTCTACCAGTTGGACAGATGCAGCCTGATGGAGTCTTCATGATTATGAAGCAGGAACTAAAAGACTTTCTAACAGTTAACCTGAAACCACTAAAGGCATCATTTTCACCAGGAAGACATTGCGACCACGATCTGTTTAACGTGCACCAACCGCCTTCAGTGAACACAATAGATCTTCGGCTCAACTGGGATTCGAACTCACTACATTCCGATAATGAGAACGACGCCCTAACTAAGCAGGCCACCTCGGCCCTAGTGGTACTTTGTTAAGTTGTACTTAAGCATTATTTTTCACTTAACGCAAAAAGGAAAATTCTCAAAATCTAAGGTCTGGATATCTTAGAAGCCATAATGCGTATAATGCTACTTATATATATATATGCTTTCTCTTGAGAACTGCTATCAAACTGAAATCTGGTAAATCATTTTAGAACTGGCAATGAACCTAACAAAACTTTGAAATGCAACTTTTCAATGATTATCAATACTAATAGCATATCATTATGTATTTTTAACTATAAAATGACTAATTCTTATAAATTATTTATAATCTTCCGATGTTTCATAATAAGAAAAGTAGCTTGTCAACGTCTTTTCTGTCTTCTTTAACGACAATTACAAAAGCATGCAATTTATGTATATATATGTATACATATATATATTCCTTTTTTATATATAATTACCTTAATTTCTCTTACACTAAAGGCAGCTAATTTTTTTTTTTGATTCATTCTTATATATGTGTTTGGGATTATAAAATACCATTTAATTGTTTATTCTTAATATATATATATATATATATATATTTAATATATATATATATATATATATATACATATATATATATTTAATATATATATGTATATGTATATATATATATATATATATATGTATATATATATATATATATATATATATATATATATATATATATATATATATATATATATATATATATATATATATATATATCCTAATTAACTATTTTCAGCTAAATTTTTAACAAATGCATATAATTTTTTTACATAGCTGTTATCCTTGCACTTTTAATAGTTAGAAATATCTTAAGCTTATTGAAAATATCTGTTTCAGGCAGAAAACTTTCACAACCAAGTAATTATTACGATTTTCATTAATTCGTATTTTATATTTAAATTAATCAATGTTGCGCTTATATTTATAAATCTTAATCTTTTAGAATTCATAGTTAGCTTTTGTTTAACATGTTTAATTAGCACTAAATATATTTATATATAATCATTTACGGCAATTAAAAAAGATTTTGGTTAAAATATATCTTCAATTTAAAGTTCTTAATGATGTTAAAATTATTTGTTTTATCTTCATTGAAAATATCATTTTTATGACCATTTTAACTTTTTTTCAAAACATTTTGAAAATTCTTATTTTTTCTTTATTTTCCTAATTAATCAAACGAAGGAATTGTTTTATGAAATAGTTAAAATTAGTTAGGGAAGTAGTTATGTGAAGTAATTTAAAACTAAAAATATTTCTTAAAACTAATTGGTATCAAAAAACTTCAGCTTTGTCATCAGTTTTACTACGCGTGATGGGGGGTGAGAAGGACTTATATAATTCTTCTTTTTCACAAAAAAAAACTTATAATGAGCACAAAAATAAGTTCTGAAAATATAACACATGAACAAAACTATATGTATATATACTATGGATAAATACGTAAATTCATTTAATTTAAAATTATTGTTCTTACACTTAATCCCATTTTGAGATTTCATAAGATATTAAAGAAGGAAATAAGAAAAATTGTCAAATTTAATAGGAAATTTAATCTGTTTTTTAATAAAAAAAACTTTATATATTCTATCAGGAAATAAAAAGGAATAGTTTTGGAAATAAAAAGGAGGGTACAAAAAGAAATTATAATATTACATAATTATAATATTATTATATAATATTATATAATTATTACAAATAAAAAAGAGGGTGCAAAAGAAATAGGAATATAATTTTTGGTCAAATTTTTTGCAGTTTTCATCTTTAATACTCGGAGCAAAATACAATCACTTTAACTGTTTGTTATCTTCTCAATTAAGATAGAAAATGCTTTTAGATACCATTTAAAAAATTTCTTAAGTTTTAAGCCCGTTTTTTTATTTAAAAATTTTTCTTTTAATTCATACTATAGAAACTCCAATCAAAATAATATCATGATATTTATTCTCGCTTTAATATGGCAGAAATTATTTTTGTGAAATTATTTAGTTTTGCAGAAATTATTTAGTTTACTAAAAGCTACTGGGGTACATTCATTATGTCATGGTTGCAATGTCTTCCAAGTGAAATGATACCTCTGGGGTTGGTCAGATCAAACATTCAAGAGTGTACGGCTTGGTTTTTACTTCTAAATTACAATGATTCTGAATCGGCTTCTTTCATATAAATTGTAGAGCCCATCTCAGGTCTAGGAACAGGAAAGCATGTTGGTGGAACAACAAGTTCGAACCCCACCTTGGATGTTTGTAGCGATTTGGAGTCCTGTTTTTAACTATAGATCCAGGTCTAATAACTCTCTATGTTCAAAATACATGATCGTTGAACGACAAGCAAACTAAACTTAAAAGAATAATACACCTTAATAGAACTTTATAAAACTTTATAGTGCATCTATAAAAATAAGAAATATGTGAAATATGTTGATAAAGACATGCTCATTATATTTTATATGAAGTGATAAAAATGATATAATAGAATAGAATGCTTAATTAATGTATTATCTAAGATTAAATACATAACATCTTAATACTTTCGGGTTTAAAATATCACCATTTTATTTTTGATCATGGGTAAACACAGGATAGACTTATTCTAACACTATGAAACTGTGTTGTGAGCAGTCCAAAGGCTTACGATTGTTTGTAAGACATTCCAACAGCCACCGAGTAATTGAAAGACATTTTTATAGAAAGTGGGCCAGACTCACGACTCGCAAGGGAGGAAACCAGGAAAACTTGCAAGTACCCATCCCGAAATACATGCGTGCAAAAACTGAAGAGCAATCCAGCGCCCATTGTAGGAAGGAGACAAGGGCTGGGATTGTCGAGGTGGATGCTTGGGTGTTTTCCGGGTACGTGACTCTGTCAGGAATCGAACCTTTGCCCTGACGAATACTCTTCTTTCCCTATGCTATGGTCAGCTCTTGATGAAATAATAATTTAATTATTAACTGCATCAATGCTTATAATATTTTTCGTTTGTCGCTCAAAGATAAATTTTTTGCTCAAGAGAGCTATCTAGAGCGGAACTTATGATTTAAAGTTTGCAAATATCAGAGCTCAAGGGGTGAGATTCCAACTCGTAACAGTTGAACCGAAGCCAAGAGTCACTTGGGTAACCAGCTCGGCAATGCATCAAGGAAAATTATGTAAAACTGCATTATGTAATACTTTACAGACATAATTCATGGAAAGGGCCCACCTACTTTTAGTGGAAAACATGTAATGATGAAAAATATGGAAATTTGGAAAAAATGACAGTTTTTTAAAAATTTTTACAAATTATTGATTTGGCTTTACTCAGAATGCTTTTTTGGATCGTATGAAATAAAGTCTCTGATGATCAACTAAAAATAAACCAAATAATTCGTGTATCTGTGAAAAATTATTTAAATTTTTACTAAAGTACTCTTAACAACCTTATACCCAATGGATCTCTAATAAATTGAGAAATTTCGATGTACTTATATGATGATACTCATTCATTATTATTGGTGATATTTATTCATTCACATTAAAACAGTTTCAGAAATCGAAAAACCAGTAAATATCGTTATTTAATGAGTAGGAATGTCAAAGAGGGTTCCATTGCCGTACGTATCTTTCATCAAACTCAAGCGGCTGGATAACAATTTTGAAAATGAAGGAAACCTCCTTTCTTGACGCGAGCAGTGTTCCAGGAGAAAGGCATGTATCGCAGTATAAGCAACTTTACCTGCCATTAAGATTTTCTTGCCATCACATGCTATTAAGATTTTATAGGCAGCTTTCATTACGATTTTAATTAATTGCTAATTTTGTAACCAACATTTTGAAGAAAATCATTTCGAGGTTAGTGGGAGGTCGATATCTTGAGTGAGTTTGATTCCATTCTCGTGAAGACGTTGTGAATTAAAACCTGGTCAAGTGATCGATCAAACATATATAATGGACTTCATTTGCTGTAATACTTTTCTTGAAATGAATTATGCATTTTATTTCATATAAATAACGATATATTTTTTAAACACTGCAATTAGTAACTTAAGTTTTATTTAAATAAAGTGGATGAAAATGGAAATACAAAATTTCTTTCTACTATTTATATTCAAAATTTCAGTGTACTAACAATACCTTTCACTCGTCTTTAAGAAATTTCGGGAATATTAGGTATTTCATTTTTGCAATCATGTAAATATTTATATTTATTTATATGAGCTTGTTCGTTTATGAAAAACTTTTTTCCTGTGATATTATTGTTTTAAAAATAATTTAATGTTTTATTTATATTTATGATTTTGTTTGAATTATTTTTATTCAACTTTTGATTTAAAATTTATATTTATAAATAATTTTGATATTTATATATAAATACAAATTTTAAAAGATTACGCTACAATCCCTTATTATTATTATTTTTGTCAAAAAAAAACTATTCCTAATATACCTAAGATCACTTTTATAAATTAAGAGTTTTGTCATTTTTTTAATGTTATTCACATGCCTAGGTGTCCCAAAATATTTTTTATCTATTTAACTGTTGCTTTTAATTTCCTTAGAATTAAAAGTTACTTGAAAATGAGCCAGTAAATTAATCTTGTAAAAAATGAAATAAGTATTAATAGTTTTTATGATTTCTCTAAGATGTATACCTAAATAAAAATTGCTTAATTTTTAAAAAAAGATTAAATATGTAGAGTTTTGGTTACAGTAAAAAATTACAACTTCAGTATAAGTCATTTTATCCCCCTACATATTTCCTCACTATAATGTGATGAATTTAAAGAACATTGTAATAAAAACTAGAGCAAACAGGAGAAAGTAGGTCAGTGGCGCTCTCATCGGATAATCCCCGCGTTCAATTATCTCAAAACTGGATTCAGTTTGGAACAAACAACTTGAATAATTTTGAAAAATTCCATTAAGCTAGTTTCTCACTTTCAAAAGAAAGTGCTTGTAAATGTTGTTTTTAATTCGTTTTAGCTTACAAAATTACCATATTCATACGTGAATCAATTTGGTAGTATTCTTTTAAATTGCTGTTTTAGTAATTACATTATAATTTGCTTTCGTGTAACTTTGTTGTGGTGTACCTGTTGTTCTTGTGGATCGTTGTAAGACCTACCAGATCGCATTGCATTTAGATTGAATTAAATGATCATTCAACGAAGCCTGTTCCTTGATTGTAATATAAGAAATTGTGTGATTTTCAACGATTTTTCTTAAATTGATCTAATAAAACTTTAAGAGAAAAAGAATAATAATTAAAGAACATTGTATACATATACAACATACACGCACGCACGTACGCACGCACATATTTACCAGAAAAAATCTGCATACAAAGGCACATTAAACATTCTACAGAGAACAGAAGTACATTATAGTGTCAACATTGGTTCAATTTTTATATAATGCTTTTTTCTTTAACAATTCCTTAAATATCAGTAACAATTTCAGAAAGATAACACACATTGTTTCAAAGTAATAATAATAATAATTAAAAACTACATGAAAAGCAGTCAGAAAAAGTCTGCTTACAGACGAGGAAAGTCTTTAAAAAATAGCTTCTATGAGTTGTCACAATTAAACTTTAATGTCTGATTGGAACCTCTTTCAGTCGTTTAAGCATAGAGTCCATTAACTTGGTGGTTTCTGCTGATGAAATATTATTCCATTCCATCATAATTATTCTGTTTAGCATATCTTTCGATATTATGCTATGTTGCCAAATGTTGCGTTACAATAAGTTCTGGCAATAGTGGAGGAGTATGCAACTGATATTTCATACTGTAAACTCTGCTTCAAATTTTCTTTTAATACATTTAGGTATACCATATGATCTAATGGAGTCTATAAAAGTGAATCATTCTACTCCACTTGCTGCCATCCACCCCCCAAATCAATATGCCATCTCCACCGTCTTTAACCGTAGGCACGAAATTTTGCTTCTCAAAATCCATACCTTGTGTTCGCAACACCAGTTTACGCCCTTTAAAAAACTTGCTCTCATCAGAGAGAATATTACTTTTCCAAAAAAACTCAGAAGGTTTACTAACATATTACTGGCAAAATTTAAACGTTTTTGCTTATTCACCGTTTAAATACATGGCTTTCTACGAGCTACATGGCCGTGATAGCCAGATGTTTTAAGAAGTTTTCTCATAGTATCTTCATGAAGAGATTTTTTTAAACTTTTTACTAATATCAAGTGCTATTTGAGATGCAGTAATATTTGTATTTAAGTGTATGGATTTCAGGATGCATACCTTTTCTCGTAAAGTCAGCTTAGATGGTTGGTTTCACCGAGGCTTTAAGATAACAGATTTCGATGACTTGTAATTATTGATTACTCTTTGGATAGAAGAATGAGTTCTTTCAACTATCTCCAATTGCTCGAAGAGTTTTATCTTCATTACTTTGTCTTAAGATGATTTTCTTTTCGTTCGGAACAACTTCTTTTACAAAGCATTTTGAATCTATTTGTTTGCAAGTACTAATGTATCATATCAACAAAACAATGTTTTCTGTTCTCTTTGTGGTACTGCCACCAGAGTTAAAATGAATAAATGCAGACAATATTTCATTTCTTACAAGCTCACGGAGGCTAAAAAATTAAGATTAATTTGCATATATCTTTGTAATTTGTACCTGTAAGCAAACTTTTTCTGATAATTCTTTTTGCCTAATTTTTAACTATTATTATCATTATTATTCTTAAATATTGTGTGTTATCTTTCTGTAATTACTACTGATATTCTAGGAATTGTTAAAGAATAGCTTCGAATATTGACATTATAATGTACATTTTCTTTCCGTAGAATGTTTACTGTATATATATATATACATCTGTGTTTCTTGTGTGATGTTGTATGAATGTGGCCCACCCTATAAACGGGTTTGTGGTGGTATGGCGCGGGTAACGCTACTCGCCTCCGTGACTTGGTTCACAGGTGCCCGCTGGCTAACGACAAATGAGTAGCTGTCTCTGGCCTTGTTGTGGCATAGGGTTAGACACCCAAAGTGCCCGCCGTTGGGAAAACACTAGTAAAAAAGAAAGGAAGGGAAATTTCTATACACATTCAAAAGATAGGTAGTTATAAAATTCGGAAAGGAAATTTTTTTCATAATTATTAATCAGAAATAATATAATAACGAAAGTGTAAACAATTATGAGGAAAATGTAAGAAAAAATAATAAAAATTTAGGGAGAAAAGAAACATAAAAGTTGTGATTTTGGTAAGTGGTGAACTTTAATCAATAATGACTAGATGTTAAGACAGTTATTAATTTTTCAAGTTTTAACTATAAAATATCGTTTCTATTAAAAATATTTACAGATAAAAATTTGAAAACTGAAGCAAATCTCTAAATTCATTCACAAGGATTAAAAACAGACATCGATCAAAAGTAGAACGAAAATTACAATCAAGAAAATTTGTTGAAGACCAAAACACCATTATAAAAATTAAGAAAAAATGTATTATAATTCGCCAATATTGATATATAGAATCCATAATTTGCTTTTCTAAAATAGTATCACAAATAGATCGAGACTCTATACGTTTCTATGCTTTTACGAATATTTCTCATTAACGGAATGCTCGAGTAAAGAAGTAGCATCATTGGAACAGCAATATTTGTACGATTATATCTCATTAGAAGGCAGAATAAATTACTTGAGACACGTTCTTGATATTAAAAAATAGGTTGGGTGATAAAAAATAGCTAATTGTCATTATTGTGATATTTAAAATAATTTAAGTTTTAGTTGTATAATCTTTTCAGATTGAATCTTATCATTGAATCTATATAATAAATTAATTGATGCATTTTTAATGAAATATTTACAAGTTAATTCATTAGAAGTTGTTTACTTCTCATTATTCACTTCGATTACTAAAGGTTGAAATTTTAATGTGCATGAAAAAAGCATTGATATTTTATACAGAATAAAATGAGATTATACTTCTTTTTAACTATAAATATATTTAAAATATCATTATGGTTTAAGTTAGCTTTTGCAAAAAGTTAATTAATTAAATTAATTTAATGAAAAAAGTTACTGAAATTGTATATTTTAGCGACAAATATCAACTCAATTTTCAATTATTATATATATATATATATATATATATATATATATATATATATATATACATAATAAACGAATATTAAATGTTGCATTTTGTAAAACAAAATATTTCACTCCAAAGTTACCATATTTTTTAAAATAACTTTCGAATACTGTGCTTGCGTACTTTTTATTAAGAGGTTATTTTCATTCAGTTTGAATGAGTATTATTGTATTTCTATTCTCTCTGGATAAAAAATAATTGTGTATTAAAAAGTTAATATACTCCTTTAAAAAGATAATGGTTAACACATGACTTTTTCTAGCACTTAAGGTAATATTTAAATCTATTTGTGATACTTTTTAAGAAAAGCAAATTATGGATTCTATGTATATCAATATATGCGGATTATAATATATTTCTTCTTAATTTTTATAATGGTGCTTTGGTCTTCAACAAATGTTCATGATTGTAATTTTCGTTCCACCTTAGATCGATGTCTGTTTTTAATCCTTGTGAATTTAGACATTTGCTTCAGTTTTCAAATTTTTATCTGTAAATATTTTTAATAGAAACGATACTTTATAGTTAAAACTTGAAAAATTAATAACTGTCTTAACATCTAGTCATTATTATTTAAAGTTCACCACTTACCAAAATCACAACTTTTATGTATCTTTTGTTTTTATTATTTTCTCTTAGGCAGGCAGCAAACCTGTGCGCCGCGTTGCTTGTGGATGGTGTTTCTCTGGTGTCTGTTTTGTGGATCCCTGGTGTCTGGTATACCAGCCAAGCACGAAACATTCACGTCATCAACAACGTCACTCCAAATATTAACCAATAAAAGTTTATTTACTGTTTAACTTGGATTATTATTGTATTGTATATTTGTTAATATTTCATATTTGAAAACAAAATCATGCCCAAAATGCGTAGAAATATTAATGTAATACTTTGATTTAAATATCAGCAGTAAATATCATTGCTGAAGTATGTTTGGAAGAGAAAAAAAAGGGAGAACAAAATTTAAATAACATAAAATTTATTTCAATAGCTTATGCAACTTATTTAAAATAAAGTTACAATATTTCTTTAAAATGAATTTTTATAAACTATAAATAAAAACTAAATTGAAAAATCATTGTATAAAATTTTTTTTGCTACAAATACTTATGCATTTGCATTATATTAAAAATCCTAATGTAAAAAAGAATTGCATTTTATTTCAGAGTCTGTTTCATAATATTTAAATAAAAATACAAATAAATTTATTTATCATATTAAAGTTCATGTATTTAATGCATTCATAAAAGTATTAATAAATAAAAAATATTATTTAAATTAGAGTTTCTGCTGTGTTTTAGTAGGAGTTTAAATTAAAAAGGCTTTATTAAGTTAATTTTTATTAAAAACTAAAAATACTCAAAACATTTTTTTTTTAATTTTTAAAAAGCAATTTCAGTGAGGAAAATTTAAATATAATGTAAATAGTTTTTTAAAAATTTTGTGAAATTTTACCAGAATTGTTTTTTGAAATAATTATTAATTATTCAAATAAGATGTTTATATAGTTGATTTTTTAAAAATTTTATTAAAATAATTATCATCACGCGCTTAGGTTTTTTACAAGCATTTGTTATCTTTTAAAAAATACATAATCGAATAAATAAGTATATATTATAAAACAAAAAACTGAAATTCTAAAACATATTGACCAATTAAATTTAACTTGGTTTTAAAATATTTAATGATAAATTCTTCAATGTCCGTAGAAAATTTGAATTCCATGCTCTTATATAAACAGCGCGAATCAAGTAAATATACGCTTGTCGCTCGGTTGTGGATGAAAAATGCTGAATACTTCGCTTGGTGGAAAGCTCCGCCTCAATTTGGTCATACGTGACGTCATTTCGTGGATGGTTGGTGGATGGCTTGTGGACAGCTGGTAGTCATCCACAGGGTCCGGTTGACGGTGACCAGGTTTGCTGCCTGCCTTACATTTATTTTCCTCATAATTGTTTAAACTTACCTTTCAGAATTTTATTACTACCTATCTTTTGCATGTCTAGAGAAATTTTTTTACCTTTCTTTTTTACTATATATATATATATATATATATATATATATATATATATATATATATATATATATATATATATATATATATATATATATATATATATATATATATATATATATATATATATATATATACATATTTATACACTCGTATATTAAATTTATCCCATTTAAGATAATTATTTTTAAATTTATGATAATACCCACATTTTTTTGCCCTACACATAAGTGCTAAAACGCAGATGTCTGCTTACAACGGTAAAAGTGGCACCCATGTTAGATGGGCCAATGAAAAATTAATTTCATCTCTTCTTTAAATAAATATTATTTGGAATGTATCTGTGTCTTGCACACACATTCACTGCATTAAAACTCTCATGCAGAATATTTATAAATTATGAATTATCATATTGAAAAATGGTCTAATATATATATATATATATATATATATATATATATATATATATATATATATATATATATATATATATATATATATATATATATATATATATATATATATATATATATATGCCTGACTAAGGTTTGACTATGTCAACACAACATGCCTGACTAAGGATTAGGAGGTCCTGGGTTCGAATCCCGGTTCGGGCATGGATGTACTTTCTCTCTTTATCTGTCATGTCTTTGTCCTTTCCTTGTATGAATGAGGTGTGAATGGTTGCCTACCCTATAAACGGGTCCCTATAGCATGTGTGTACTGAGAAAGTCGGACTCCACACCAAAATATGGTTCAGTTGGAAAAGTGGAGCAGCGCACCCCATGTTGCCATCCTAGCTGGTACACGACAATGAATGAATGAATCATATAAGTATAATAAATTTATTTTGAAATTTTTATAGTTTAGCTCTACTTATCTAAAGTTATTTACAATAATTCTAGAATGATTGAATACATGAAATTACGCAATTGTAATAGGGTTATATAAAATATACAAATGAATAAAATTACTCTTTTAAAAATTTAGCTTTTTGTATTTATTAATCATTAATTTATATTTACAACAATTTGCTTTTAATTTTCATTTTTAAAGAGCTAATGTATTCGAATTCTGAATACTTTATTGTCATAATTTTTCTTTCATCAGTGTAAGTCCATTTTTCCGGATCCATTGCTTTTCTTATTCGCTTTCCCTTTAATTTCTTCCGTAAAATATGTTAATACTCGGGTTAAAATTTCGGGGTACCGATTTTTTAATACAAGATTTCCAAAATGAAAAATCAAATGCTTTTGTGACTTAAATATATTGATTAGATATCCAAAACGTTCCTACTTCTTTGGAAATTTCTATTATTATTTCTTTGACTGGAGAGATTATTTTAAGATAATAATAACCTCTTTGATACTTATCTTTTTATGTGAGAAGTAATTGAATTTAATAGTCATTGGAAACGACTTTATAATGTGATGACTGGAATAATTATCAATATTTTTATTAGCTTTTGAAATTTGAAGTCCATAACCGGCAGAACATTTTGAAAAAAAGTGAGATTAGGAAGTATCTGATACTAAATGTGCTCAAATTTTCCTAAAGTTCTAAGTAATTTAAGGCAAATTATTAAATTAATTCAAGAAATTATATATTAAAAAATTTCAAACTCTGGAGACATTTTGAAAGATGATCTACCTTATCAATTCTTGAATTCCGTTTGTCACTGCAGTATATGTGAAATGATGCATAGAAAACGAAAAATTATGAATCCCCATTAAATTTGTATAAAATAAGTCGAAAATCAAGTAAAATTATATTCTTTAATAGATTTTTCTGTAAAATAAAAGGGTATAGGTGAAAACTAAAAGGTTAAGAATATTTATTATAAATGAGGCTAAAACTTATTCTTCCAGAAATAAAATTTTATTTTCAAAATCAAGATTAAAGATATAAAGCAATGAAATGATTTGTAGTTATATCCTTATCATGTCAAAGTGCATCGCAATAAAAAAAATTATTATAAGTTAAAAAATATATATTATCAACTAAAAGTTTTCAATATTTACAATATTTATGATCAAATTTATCCTTATAAAAATGCTTTTAGCCAAGAACGAAATTTGGTAGACTTCTATAGCTCATACTAAAATTATAAATTTTATTTTAAACTAAAAATATTTAATAAATGTACTTATATTTCTTCTACGGAAACTTCGGACAAAATTTTGGTTGGTCTGAAAATGTAAACAGCTTTAATTTAGCAGACAAGGTATCGAATAGGATTTTTCAAGTAAGAAATTTTATTGTTTTTCAACTTATGGACTCATTTCTTAATGGAAAGTTTTGTCATCAAACTTTACAACACTCAGACCGTTTTGTACCTCCACTGGGAAAAATATTTCAGTATTGATGTAATAAAAATGCCGTGATAAATTTAAAAAGTGAACCATCAATTTCAAAGTCTGATATTTTTTGTCTGAAAGGAAAATTTCATGTTAATTTACTGGCTTTTCTGAAAAGACATAAAACAGATTTTTAGTGACGCTTTGGAAATGTTTAAGATAATCAAAGTGAATCCTTTAAATATATATACAAGTGAAAAATATTCATTTAAATACACTGTTTATTGTTCATTTGAATATTGAAATATTTTTCTTATTTTGGACTGAGAAAATTCTGAAGGAAATTTCAATTGCGCACGCTAGAGAAATACTATAGTATTTATTATCTAACTACAAGAGAATATCATAAAGTTTCAGATATATATTATTTGAAATATACTTTAAATAGATGATTAAAGAGTATATGTTTGTTGAATTCAGTTTCAATAACATTCTAAGCCTTTTGACAGGTAAGTTTTTCTTTTCATTTTGAACTAAAATAATTTTGTTTGTAATGCTATTAGGTTGGTGCGTATGAAATGTCGGATTCTCTTTACATGCGGACGTTTTCCTCCCTGTTTTCGTTATACTTTTGTATTTGGCATAACCTCATTCATACTCGTATTGTCCATTGCCAGAGACTCATTTCAGCAAAATAGGTTTTCTCGAAGGTCTTCCCTTTTTTATTTCTTTTGAGTTTATTGCCGATATGAATTCTGCCGACATTCGCGTCATTTTCTTATATGAGTACAAACTTGGTAATAGTGCTGCAAAAGCTGCACGCAACATAAACCAAGCGTTTGGGGAGAATACGGCTAACGATCGGAAAGTGCAGCGTTGGTTCGAAAAATTTCGGACTGGCGATTTTTCACTGCAAAATGAGCCGCGCGGAAGACCCAAAACATCTGTGAAGAATGATGACCTGAAGGCTCTAGTGGAAGCGGATCCAGCTGTATCCACGAGGGAACTTGCTATCAGGATGAAAGTTGACCATATAACGATATTGAGACACCTTTCTGAGATTGGCAAGGTTAAGAAGATGGACAAGTGGGTACCGCTGACAGAGCGAAATAAGCTGGATCGGTTAAACGTATGCTCATCATTGCAGCATCCACCCTATTCACCGGATCTCTCGCCGACCGATTTTCATTTTTTCAAGCATTTAGAGCTGTTTTAAGGGGCAAACACTATGAAAATGAAGACAGTCTAAAAACTCGATATCAGAGTTTATTAATTCTAAAGACCAAAATTCTTTTAAGACAGGCATCTACGCTTTAAAATCTCGTTGGGAGAAGTGTATTGAAGCGAATGGAGCATACTTTGATTGAATAAACAGCTTTTGAAGAAAGATATGCAGTTTTATACAATCACTTAAGAATCCGACATTTCATACGCACCAACCTAATATCTTAACGGGAAGTGGTGTGAAACTACTGAGCCATCGGAGTTTTATTTTAGAAATAAAAAAAAATAAATATCAAAATGGAACTTTGGTAGAGAGAAAAGTTTTTTTAGTAAATCGATTAATCGAAGCTTTTCATACTTTTTTTAATTGTAGAATGTGATTTTTTACATTTACTGAAAAGTGTAAATCTTTATACGACAGGAACTTCTTTTAACATGCAGATGATTATGTTTTCAACACATACATGTAAAATAAGGGTAGTAACGATATATGTAATATGCTTAAATGAAAAAAATGAACACAGTTGATTGTTTATTCGCAAATTACATTTGAAAGTTTTTGCCAGGCAAAAACTTGTGATGTTTGTACAAGAAAAAGAAATGCTTACTGGTACGCTTCTGACTTTATAGAGGTCAAATTTTTTTATCGCTTTGCCATACCGCAATAATTCAGTCAAGAGTAATTCTGAGTAACCGCAGTCATTCTGAGTTGAGGAATTTTAGACTGTCTTGTTGAAAGTTGGGCGCTCCGGGGCTGAGTGGTCAAAGCATCACCGCTAATCGCTTGAGAGCGTAGGAGTGTGGGTTCGTGGCCCTGGGTGTTTTCTTCGTTATCTTCTGTGGTTGTACATCTGTCATTGTGCTATTTGTCCTAGAATCGACGAAGCGGATCTCAAGAATCAAGCATACAAGTCTCAATATATGTAATGTAATAAAAAAAATGTAGAAAGTTGTTAAAATGTCAGCACACACACACACAGTCCGCAATTACTAACAATCGAAAATCATTTTTTTCCAATCAGAATCACTAATCCCATATTATTTGCAGTATAAAATGTTTGTCAAATAACTATCATTTTGTATTTGCATTTTTTTCCTCGGTTTAAAAAAATTGCGATGCCTAGTATTATATTAAAAATGAAACAATACAATACCAATAATAGTTAGAAATTTTGTTCATCGGAATAAGGGCCAATTAAGTTTATTTCTAATTAATATCGCAATGATATGAGCATCATAAAAGTTTATTACATAAATGACGTAATATTTTATAAGCGTTATGTACTAACATTATATATTACAAAGGAATTGCTATATATTATTACATTATATATTACAAAGGAAAGACATTTTGACGTTAAAAAAAGCTTCAATCTGCTTGAGTTTAAAATCGAGATGAATTTCGAAATTGAATTCAATTTTATTACATTTGAATTGTCATTTTAAGTGGTCAAAATGATTTGTGCGTCTTCACTACGCTATCTTTCAACATAAAAATCAATAAAGATATTTCTCCATTAAATTTCCAGTCTGCGTATCTTAAATATATAACAGTACATTGCTTTAAATAATTGTCATTTTAAGATACATATTTTGTAAAATGGAATCTGTGAAAAGGTCGCGTGATTTACAGAAAAAATCGTAATTTATAATATATTATTAGTTGATTTGAATCTGTGCAACTAAAGGAAATATATTCCTTGAGGAATTCTCTCTCTCTCACTGCACTTGCAAAATTTATCATGGATTCTTAGAAACGTGGATAGTTATACATGGACTGCGACATGGCCGACCAAATGAACTCACCTTATCCCAGTTGTTGTTGCAGTACCTAGCAATGAGTTGGCTCTACCAGTTAGAGAGAAGCAGCCGGGTGGATTCTTCGTGATTTTGCAGCAGGGACTCCCAACACTTAGTCTCTCAACACCAGAGGTATCATTCCACTTGGAGGACATTGCAACCACGCCCAATTTTAACGTGCTCCAGTCGTCTTTAGCAAATACGATGGATCTTCGGACAGCCGGAAATCAAATTCACAACCTTTTGATAATGAGAACGACACCCTTACTAACCAGACCAGCGCGGCCCTCCTTAGCTCAGTCGTTGGACAACGCTCTTTGGAATAAGAGATCCCGCATTCAATCCCAACTGCTATTGAGCAACGGCCGATGAGTGTTGCGGCTTTTTGTATGCATGTGTTGGAGAGCGTGCTTGAGAATATTCCGGCTTTCTCAGTAGCGATACATGAATAAGAGCAACGATGAAGACTCCTACAAGAAAGCAATTTACTCGGTAGACATTAAAAAGCCTTTCAACAGCTGTTAGGTTGCTTATGACTTGACATTAAATCTTGTCCACATGATAACATAGAAAAGGATGTCAGTTATATATTGACAACATCTGCACGTGATAGAAGAGGAAACACCACCCAGCTGCATGGCTTTTTCTTTAGAAATAGCGAGATCAAGTTTGATAATCCAAAATAGGATTTGTTTCGCCAGTTTCTATACATGCGGTTATGAGCTTCAAGATCTACGGCCGACTAAAGGAGTTTGTTTGGGAGTACGAAAATTTGCTGCAAAACAATTAGAATCCAATACTACTTATTGATAAGCTTAAGTTTTGCTTCTAGGATGGTACCAGATATATTTCGGTATAAGGAGAAAAGAAACCCTGAAAGAATTTATAATCGATCTAGAAAGATTATGATATGATTTTGATTGATAATATTGTCTAGAATCATCATAAATGAATAGTCTTTTATATCATTCTGTAAATAAAGGAATAAAGTTTTTAGAAATCAAAGACAAAATAAAATATATAAAACTTATGTTGTCCTCATTTAAATAGTAGTTTAAGATTTCTTATGATGCAGATTTTTAATTTTAATATATATATATATATATATATATATATATATATATATATATATATATATATATATGTAATTGAAAAATCTATGTAAATTAAGCCTAGTTTATCTAGGTTAGATGACAAAGTATAATGTACGAAACAAGTAATAAAATATGCAAGTTCTTTCAAGCAAGTAAAATTTTCGAGTAAAAAATTACATTTCAGTTTGAAAGAAAATTCCAACCTGGGGCCTGAGCAGCTACCAGGCGCGTCGGTAGGCGGTGGATCACCGAACGTCCTGTAGGAATGACAGGATAGCCTTGAATATAGAATCAGAGGCCGCGAACCAGCTCCCGTAAACCCTGGTGTTATGCGTCCCGTGCCTAGGGCTAATTGGCACCGCGGTATTGGTGTCTTAACGGAGCCTCTAGTTGCCTGGCAAACTTCTAGAGTAATTTGCCTTGCCCAGTATCTCAGGCAATGCTGGGTGGACTTATATTACCTGAGCTTATAAATTGTTATCTTGTGGCTGAAAAGACACAAGAAATAACAATCCTTTCTGCATCTACAGGTGATGCCTCTGAAGTTGACCTTGCTGAAAAAGACAAGTGAACTCAGAGGCTGTCTTGTAAAGGGGCAGTAATGAATTCTTCACTTGAGGTAGAAATGACCTCCAAACCATCTTCTGGTGAAAGTCAGGAAGCTATCCCTAGTATGACTGACTCTCTGACCAGATGGGACTATTTCAGCAAGACCCTATCTGCTGGAAATGTCATACGCAAGAGGAAACGGCAGAGCATATCATTTATGAATGCGAGGCTCTTGCCCTCCCTAGATTAACTTCTTTAGGCATCATCCATACTAGAGAGTTACACCTAGACTCCATTAAAGGGTTATCGGACTTTATTAATAAAGTGGGTGACCCGAGCAACTGGAACTAGGAAACATTGGGTTTGGAGTTAATGGTACAAAATGCTGATAAAAGCAGAGGTGCCCAATGACATACAAACCCAATTCTAAGAAGAAGAAGAAAATTCCAAAATTCATCATGATTGTAATTTCAACAAAATCTATTGATTCAAATATACGAAAACGTTTTTTTTTATCAAGAATATATTAATAAATTAGATAGCACTGTTAAACCTACAGTCATTCAATAATAATTATTATTTTTAAACAATGACATCAAATTTAATAAGATAATAAAAGAGCTAAATTAGTACAGGAAAATAATTTTAGTGTTTTTCTTGGAAAGGAAAGAGATTGAGGAAATTATAATATTGAAAGATGCAAAATAATGACAAAAACGATTTATAAAAACCAAAGAAAAACAGTAAAATAAATTAAAAGAAAGAAGAGGTCAGGTTGTTTACTGAATCGTAAGCTCTTCGTATGTGAAGTATTTTAACTACATCAAAAGAGAAACTGCCTTAATTATACTTCTTGGTAAACAACCGGGATTTTTCTTCTTTTTAAGAAAATTGGACCTTCTCAGAATTCAATAAATAAGCACAAGAAAGAGAGTTGATTAAAGAAGAAGTAATAAAATATCAGGAAAATTTACTTTAAATTGAGATGTGTTACTGAGGTAATGACAAGAATTTAAATGAAAAAAGGATGAATTGAGAATACATAAAACTATGTAAATTTGGTAATAACGATGAATAAACATGGTTTTTGAAAATCACGTTATTCAAAAAATTTTAATTTATTTAATATTTAAACAGGAAATACTCTTTTAACAAAATAAAAACAATTAAATTTCTTAATTTTTTTCTTCTATGCAAAAATTTTTTTATCTTTAAATTGAATATTTTTAACAACTTTTGAGCGAGAAGTGCATGTAATTACTTTTCTATTTAACGCTATTTGTTGAATTTATAAGAAAATTATTTTATCTACTTGCATTAATATGTCGTGTTTTGTTGTGAATTTAATTTAAGTTTTTGTAGAAAATTATTAATTATAATTAAATGATTGATTTTCCATAAAATGTTATGTTCTACTGAATTTTATAGAATCCTATAATGTTATTATGCAATAAATTATTAACTAACTCAAAAGAAAGGCATTTGTTGTGATTCTAACTTGATTGTATAATAAAATTTAAAATACTGGTCTTGAAACTCTTTTCCTAAAATTAACTGGTGTTCTTTAAAAATAAGATAAGTAAGTTCGCTAATATATCCATCTTAATATACAGTATTCCATCTTCATATATATGTTATAAACAACTTTACAATATAACCAAATCAGCATTAATAATAGTTTAAATTAATTACAAACATTGAAATGAAAGGGAGCTTATTTTTTACGTCACTGAAAAACATTTATTAACACGCTGATATAAAATTCCTTATCTTTTTCATGCATTTGTTCTCAGTTCATTCTCAACTCATTCTACATTTATATACGATAAAAAATGAAGGAAGAATTTAAATAAATTAGACTTTTATATATATATATATAAATAAAAATTTTAAAAAAAGTCGTCAAAGAAAAGACTTTATTTTTATTTAAACAAACGATGCCGTCACTTTCGAACAAAATGCCTCATTATTGATTGATTAAATTTTAACGAAAGTTTATTCGAAATGTATGTTGTTTGATGTAATGTATTTAAGCTATTCATACATAGCTGTACAAGTGAGTCCCGTATGTATCTTAAGGTTAATGGATTTGCAGTATTTACCTTTTACCATGCGCCTCGCCATTTTGAGCCACAATCAGATGACGAGGTCACACTTGAGCTGTCATCCCCTTCTCCACATCTTCGACATCGAAAGGCCTTAGATATAGCCTTTAGATGACCACATCTCAAAAACTAATAAATTTTATTTGTCAGTTTCCAAACATTTGAAATTAACATATGTTAATTTGAATAACTTAGGAGTTTTAAATTTTACTTTATACTTAATAATTTCAATAAATTAGATGCTTTTTGAAGTTACAGGTATATTTTCCTTTATGGCCATTTTTTTTATTTCAAAACTTATTAAACCTAATTTAACTAATAGTCTTTTTTACCTCATAATTGTTTTTCCAAAAATTTAAAATATTGGAAATAAATAATGTTAGATGCACATTTTTAAATTTATTAAGAAATTTAAATTGAATTTTAAAAATAATTTGCTTTACACCTATGAGCACTAAACTACGAAGGAAATAGCATTTTGATGACTTGAAATCTTGATCTTGATCTAGCCAAAGATTGTCTGAATCATAATTTGACAGGTCTGAAAAGTTAAATTGAACTAGTTTTGGACTAGACAGAACTAGTTAAATTTGTACGCTTCTGTTAGTATCACAGAGGAGGCTCGCATTTAACTTGTTAACAGCTAAATATTTCTTTCACTTGATCAGAAATCCTGACGGCTGTTTTGCTTTTAGGTGCGGGCTTGCAGTAATCTGTGAGGGAAAGCACTTTATTGAATTGTCCACTGAATTAGTCTTCAAGGACATCTGGACATTATCTGACAGTCATGCCTCTTTTAAGCATCTTTCTCATTGGACGACTGTGAGGGAAGTCTGAATATTCTTGATCTTGTTGTTGGGTTTTCTGATGTGAGCACACAATACACATTTTCAGTGGGTTTCCACCCATATTGGTTTGAATGGTAACAAAATCACAGACAGGTTAGCCTAATCTTCCTCTGCTGACAGCCTGCAGGGCAATGACAACTTTCACAGAAGTCACCTCAGTCAAAAAGATTGAATTTAATGCATTTAGAAGATATCCTCCGGGACGCAATTGGTACTATGGGCCTAGTATTCGGAGTTTTCTGCTTCAAAATCACGTATACTCTACAGGGCTGCTTCAATTTAACTGGTAGAGCTCAACTCATGGCTAGGTACAAGGAAGCGTGCTGGTGCAGCAACAACTTGGTACTATGGAAAAAATCCCATTGGTATCAACAGTTTATTATTTCAAAGACAGACGAAATCTCTTACTTACCTTCATGGAGAGAGGATCTTTCCGGAGTGTCATTGGTGGAGGGCTGTGCTGGCCTCCCCTGGCCCTCAGGTGTTTTTGGGTTTCACGGTTCCCGAGATTTTAAAGGACCCATACCTGTGTTTCTAGATTTTATTTTGTGGGAGATGATTAAGCAACGCTGCACCATTTGAAATAAGAAAAAGCAACAAAGATCTCTTTATCATGAAATAATTGACCTTGTCGTGACCTTGACTCATGAGGCACCATCACCGGAAGCATTTTTTATCTATGCCGGATTACTGTGCAATGACTAGTAGCTCAGAAACAGGCCACTATATGGGCAGTGAAAATAAATTTGCTTATTGAAGTTTTAATTCAGTGTGAATCCCTATATTCAAACTAAGTAGATTCTTATTTATTTCTCAGGAAAAAAATTTTCTGAGCAATGCTAAAAAAATAAAATATGTACTTTTTTTGATTGAAACAAAATTCCTAATTTTAGTATTTATGATTTAGCAAGAAATTGTTAAAATTGAAGTGAATTTTAATACTCATAATTTTAAATGATTTTATTTTAATTGTATCAATAATCAGCATTTATAAAAGCAATTATGAGGAATTTAATAATTATTGTTACATTTTTAAAAACAATATTTTTATAATTTCTTTAAAAGATTTAAAGTAATTGAAATAAGATGTTAAAAACAATTAATATTTTTTATACAATCACATTTTTAATAAGAAAAAAATGTATAAAAATAGGTAGTTTTACTATTTTCGAAAATTTCAAATAATTTTGAGATATTATGGTATTAAAGGTTTGGTGAAATAAATCTTCACATGTAAACATAAATAAATACATTTTTTTAATGTTTACATGTGAAGACTTTCGAGAGTTATTGAATAAAATAAAAAATAAATAAAAGATCAAATATACATATATATATATATATATATATATATATATATATATATATATATATATATATATATATATATATATGTATATATATATATATATATATATATATATATATATATATATATATATATATATATATATATATATGTATGTATGTATGTATATATATATATATATATATATATATATATATATATATATATATATATATGTATGTATGTATATATATATATATATATATATATATATATATATATATATATATATGTATGTATGTATGTATATATATATATATATATATATATATATATATATATATATATATATATATATATATATATATATGTATGTATGTATATATATATATATATATATATATATATATATATATATATATATATATATATGTATGTATGTATGTATATATATATATATATATATATATATATGTATGTATGTATGTATATATATATATATATATATATATATGTATGTATGTATATATATATATATATATATATATATATATATATATATATATATATATATATATATATATATATATATATATATATATATATATATGTATGTATGTATGTATATATATATATATATATATATATATATATATATGTATGTATATATATATATATATATATATATATATATATGTATGTATGTATGTATATATATATATATATATATATATATATATATATATATATATATATATATATATATATATGTATGTATGTATGTATATATATATATATATATATATATGTATGTATGATATATATATATATATATATATGTATATATATATATATATATATATATATATATATATATATATATATATATATATATATATATATATATATATATGTATGTATGTATATATATATATATATATATATATATATATATATATATATATATATATATGTATGTATGTATGTATATATATATATATATATATATATATATATGTATGTATGTATGTATATATATATATATATATATATATATATATATATATATATATATATATATATATGTATGTATGTATATATATATATATATATATATATATATATATATATATATATATATGTATATATATATATATATATATATATATATATATATATATATGTATGTATGTATGTATATATATATATATATATATATATATATATATATATATATGTATGTATGTATGTATATATATATATATATATATATATATATATATATATATATATATATATATGTATGTATGTATGTATATATATATATATATATATATATATATATATGTATGTATATATATATATATATGTATGTATGTATGTATATATATATATATATATATATATATGTATATATATATATATATATATATATATATATATATATATATATATATATATATATATATATGTATATATATATATATATATATATATATATATATATATATATATATATATATATATAAGGACTTTGTAGTTTGTACCATTAAACTTTACTTAATGTAAAATAAAAAATAATCTTAAATGTAAACTTTGCTCATTGTTAGTAACGTTATTTTATGTATTATTATTCCAAAATTTTAGTTTAGAGATTATATATACTTTGCAATTGCCTTCAGTTTTAAGATATAAATTCCTAAAATAATAGATAATTCTTTCATTGTGCCACTTTTTTTTTAAAAATTATATGTGAGTAATATTATGTGAGAAAATACTAAATAATAAGCAACAGTACTGAAATTGATGTACTTGTAAAAAGAAAACTAATATATTAAAATATTTTTCTAGCTAATTTATGATATTCCTTATTGTGATTTATGTTGCAATTTAATTATAATGTATGCAGTAATAAGTTAAAAAAAGAAGTTCTTGCCCTTTTTGCGTTGAAGCAAATGAGTGTATGACGTGGTTGAGACAACGGTCAGTTGAGATTGGCAATATCAGTCGTTATAAAAGCAGTTCCACCGCCTACATTCATCAGTAGTAACGTGTACAGTAGGAAATAAGAATGTGCGTGTCGTACTCGTTCGCTGTTGCTTGCTTTACGACTTCCAAGTGAGCTTATTAATTGCTGCATCAAGTCGCAGTCAATCGTTTGGAAATAGTGCTGTGAATGAACGCAGAGCAAGGCATTGGTTTCACAAATTAAAGTGGGGGATTTGTCCCTTTGTAATGAAGCTGGTGTCTGGTGGTCAAGTGGTTCACTATGGACTGATACCAACTGATCAAGCGGTTTCCGCGAACCTGTATTCGCAGCAATTGGGACGTGAGCAACAGGCATTGCAACAAAAACACTGATTAATCAAAGGTCTGTACTGCTCTTGGCTGATAACGCGATGTCCCGTGGATGGCCAGGAATACAATACAGTGACTTTGTTCCATCCTTTTTATTCATTTGACCTTGCACCATCAGATTGCCAACTCTTGCATCCCCTGGACAATCCTCCACCCATGAAGCAAAGTATTTATTTGCTCCGAAACCTTTAAGTTTTACCTCTAGGGGATTACACAGCTGGAGACACGTTATCAGAAGGTGCTGGGTGCCGATGGTGATTACTTCGAGGACTGACAATAGGCTACACTTTCAGTGGGTCATGTTCACTTGGGTCATCAAGAACTTCAAGAACTTTCTTGTATACCTTATATTAACGTAGTTGTATTTCGTTTTCAAATATTACTAAATATTTTTCTTTATTATATGAAAAATGCATTTTCTGCTTACAAGATCCCTTAAAAACTTCATTTCATCTACAAAGATCTGGGTCTAACATATCTTTCGATTTACTCTCAAGTTTATTAACGTTTATAACATGACAATGTTTAATCTATGTTATAGAGAGAACAGCTGGTGCTGGAGCAGGTATCCATAATGAGCTTTCTCGTTTTTACTTACCAATTGAACCTTTTACAACTGCTTTTGATGGTGAAATAGAAGTTATTGCTGTGGTTATTCAACAACTGTTGAGTCACGGACAATCTTTTGTAAGGGCTGTTATATTATCAGATTCTAAAAGCGTGCTTGAAGTCCTTTTAAATAATCAAATTATGCCACAAAGAATATTATAATGTAGACTCTTGCCTAAGGCACTAGAATATAGAACTTCATTCCAATGGAATACTGCTCATTGTAGAATAATGAGCAATGAAAAAGCTGATGCACAGGTCAAGAAGGTAGCTTTGATAGAACAACGTATAAATTATCCTCCTTCTTTTAACATGACAAAATTGTTTATTAACTTGATTGTTGGAAAAACTTTTAAACAGGATATGTGTGATTTAAGACACATGGAATAAGAGCTGGAAGATTCTGAGGCAGGAGAGAAAATTTCCTGTTTTCCAAGAAAGGTTTGCGGTGTCCCTATTTAGAGACTGACTTGACTGCTTGCAGGATCATTTCTAGAGAATTAAAGTATGTTGGAATCCCTAAACTGTGTTTTGAGTGACTCTTGTCACCCACACAAGCAAGAGTTTTTTATTTATTTAAATAATTGTACTGTACATTCTCAGTATGAGGACATTGTCAAGAAGTATTTGAGAACATGTGAACTAATGGCTTCGGTGAAAATTTTCGGCATTTGTAAAATAAAATAATTACGTTTAAAAGATTCAACGTAATCGTTGGTTGTTCAATGACTAATAATCTACAAATGGAGGCACAAGATATATTAGTCATCAAATCAAAAAATTTCAAGAATCATATAGAAAATACTTATTGTATGTATAATATTGGAGGGATTTACAATTATATGTTAAGAAAAAGGAGCCTCATGTTGATAGTTTCTTTTTTTAATTTACAATAAAAATATAAGAAATTTTATTGTTTTTGACTGGTCTTATATCATTTGAGTTTATAAATTGTGCAATCAAATCACAGATGATTTCTGTGGTTTGTTTTTATTAATGAAAACTGTTTCAACTTATTGATTTTCCGATCGTCCTTGAATTTTGTAAAACGATAAAAATTAGCAAATTGTTTGGGGTGGACTCAGTAAATACTTTAGGGCCATATTACTTGCAATAGTAGAAAAGTTTTGTTCTTCTCTGGTGAAATGCTGATCTAAGCAAATTTGATTTCCTCATTTCATGCGGATTTCAACAATCGATCCGTGGACCGCCACCTATCCGCAAGAAATATTTGCCGGTCCGCTGAAATATCCAGCTATCTGTCCAAAATCCTAAGTGTCATGGGCCAAAATCCGATATTAAAACACCACCTACGTTGATAATAGTTTACTAGTTTAGAAAATAATATAATCGATGATGAAAAAATATAACAAACTGGCAATTATGAACCTAATCGCCTTTCATAAATTGCCATGACGTACACTTAGTACACCAGTTAGTGTGTCCCTGTCAGCCTTGTATACAGATGATAACTTGAATGCTGAATATCGATGGTAATAATTTTTGAAATTATTTAATCCTTTAATTACTCTATAAAAGTATTTTCGTCTTCAAGATTTATTTATGAGAAAAAATTGTGACAGTGGGTCGCATTATTAAACTTACCGGTCCACAAGAACGTACCGAAATATTTAACCCGTCCTTGGAGTAAATCCAGTTAAGAAACACTGATCTAAATATTATCTAGAAACCTAAGCGAACAACAATCAAAGATTTGTATATTATGGTAAATAGGGAAGTATATTCTATGGAAGCAGTAAAAGTTTTTGAAGTTACTAAACTTGTACGAGGCCTCTTTTTGAATTTTGAAATCAAACCCAAGCATTTCAATTGATTATGAACGGTATTTAGTAAACATTTGAAAATCAGTATCTCTGCAATTTAATGCGAATTAATTTGCTAGTTTGTTTTAATTAATGTCTTCATTAGCCAACTAGATTTTCCACCACGTGGTGCATCTTCAACATCAAAATTGCTGAATCGATAGTTTTTGTTACGGAATTTTATCGATACATTTTCTCATTAAATATAGAACGCTTTGTTGATCGAACATCATTGATACATATTTTTTATCGTAAAAAAAGCTAAATAGGTCAAAAAGGATATTTTTACTTTTCATATTTGATAAAGCACTAACAAAAAACCTTATAGCATCAGTCGCAATGTTTCAAAAGCAATCCTTGGCATATCAGTTGTAAGCATATGCATGACTTGTATAAGAAATTGCTAAAAGAAGATGCAATTAAGTCATCCGGTGGTGAGGAACAGAATTCTCCCTCCAGATCAATGTCAAAATTAAAGGAATGGGTTCCCTGGTGGTGCCATCTGTCGGAGGAGTCTTAGAGCAAAGTCATACTTTACCTTAGTGGTACTCGGGTTAAACGAAAGACCTACGAGGTTGGCCTGTCTAAGTGTCATAATTAACAACAACAGAAAGAGAATTAACTCCAGAGCAACCTAATATATTCCGCTACACTTCATTTCTTCTGATCAAATCAGATATTGGAATGAAGATATTCCTTAGATATCTTATCCTATTTGAAATTCATAATAGATAATCTCAGACAGTCTAGAAGTCAACTGTCATAAAAGCAAGTGAATAATGTAAAAAATTTTCATTGTATTTTAAGAAGCCATTTATAAATTAATCTTTTCTCTGAACTCAAATAGTAACATGAATATATAGCGAAACAAAAAAAGAAATGGGCTTGTCTAAAAAGGTCGTACCTCGACCTAAAAACAATGGACAAGAAATCAGCCATTCTTTTTAAGAGAAAAGGGCAAATAGGTTTTAGAAATATAATTTAGCACTTTCACTGAATTTTCATTTTAATTCAAACAAAACCTTTTTCACAAAGAAAGAACACCCCTATAAACTTTTAATGACTCCCATGAAATGCAATAAATAATTTCGTGACCAAGTTAAACATTTTACCTTTGAATTTCAAATTAATAAATCAGTAAAAGAGTGAAAAAAGAAAGTATTCTGTATAAAGCAATATATATATATATATATATATATATATATATATATATATATATATATATATATATATATATATATATATATATATTAAGGATTTAAACCAGAAGCAATGGAATTTTTAAATAAAATATTTTTCAAGGGCTGTTGACTCAATCGATTAGACACGCTACTAACAAAACCTGATAAAATTAAATCACCGATATATGCCGCGTTTTATGGCTCTCGTGTCTTTTCTGCCTCACTGATGCTGTGAAAGATGTGGCGAAAACTTAATCTTCATCATGGGATTAACAAGAACAATATCCCTTCAGATCCGTACTACACGGAAAACAAATGTTTCTCTGTACTTCCACTTATTCAGATAAAATTCAGAAAGTAAATCAGAAAACTACATTTTTAGAATTTTTTATTTTCATACCTGAATATAGTTTACAAAAGGAGGAGCAAAAAAATTCGTATGTAAAAAAATTGTCTTTCATCGGAATATTTAATAAATAGATAATAGTATCTTACTATAAATCTCTTTTTGGTTGCCGCAAAACTAAACAAAATAATATTTAGGCGACAACATAAGGAATATACATAATTGTAATAAATACTATCGTGTTTAAGGATACAATAGACACTAAATTTGATAAAAATTTTGATTTTTCATTTTTTTATATTATTTATTACTGCATATCATTTTCTTTCCGTACTTTTTACTAGATTTGCTTCATAAAATAAATTAGTGTTTGATCTAATATATTTTAGAAAGTTGTTAATTAGTGAAGTGGATCTTAGAAAATTTAAGGATTCTGTTTGTGCATTTTCATGAAAATTTTCATCTTACACATAGTAAAGAAAGGGCTATGTTTAATGATGTGTCTTCAAAATAATTTATTGTGTAAATATATATTTTAAATTTTATTAATTACATAAGTTCAATAAATAAATCTTATATACTTATTTTACACATACTTATTCAAAGTATATAGCTCGTAACTTAAAGTGTGATTTTCTCACGCCTAAAATATTTGTATTTATGGAACAGCAAAATAATCTATGGGCAACAAGTTTTGAGGAAACTTCACAATAATTTATCTTTTTAATTAGTTAAATAATAATCATCACAAAAAATTAATGACAGAACTTTTTCAAACTTATCTGGTTTTATTTTGCCTGTGCTAGAAATGGGGAAATAAAAGTTCGGTAAAAATTTACCGTACGGTCACCCTTGGCGAAATTTTAAAAAAGTCGCCAAGGATGACCGCATGACGAATTTCCGATCGGGAAAAACGGCGGGAGGAAAAATGGCTGAAATAGTGACAAATATTTCATACATTGTTGGTATCTAACAATATGCTCAACTATTTTTACAAAATCAACAAAAAACGCAGATTTATAGATTTTAAACATTAATGGTAAAATAATAAAGTTGATATGTTATATTATCCATAAAATGTTTTGATTAAATTTTATATTAATGAATTTAAATCGATAAATATTCATGAGAAATTAATGACAAACAGGGTTGCCAAAATACTAGTTTGCCGGGTTATCAGTTAAAATGTTCGCCAAATTTGACGCCAAAAAAAACGCGCTGAGGGTGGCCGTACAATGAAACTGATCCAAAATTTCAGTTTGATATTTCTATTATTAAAAATAAATTTTAATGTCAACTATATCGTTAAAAATTTTTCAGGATTTTATGACCAAATGTTCACCCATATTGTAAATATATGTGCTATAGTTCTCTTGCAACATTAATCCACACAAAAAGACAACTGTGAATTATTGTAATGATTTAACATATTTTTTAAAAAGATATTTAAGTATTAAAAATTTCTAATCAGGATTTATAACTTTTAAAATATCTTAATTTCTGATTTTTAATGCGATATTTAATGTGACTCACTCCTTAAAATGATATTTTAGATCATATTGCCCGTTTATAGCTACTATGAAATTAATCTGGGCGTTCCGTGGCTGAGTGGTCTAAGGCATCACTGCTAATCGCTTGAAAGCGTAGGAGTGTGGGTTCGATTCCCACCGTGGCCCTGGGTGTTTTCTTCGTTATTCTTCTGTGGTTGTACATCTGTCATTGTGCTGTTTGTCCTAATATCGACGAAGACTTACAAGCGGATCTCAAGAATCAAGCATACAAGTCTGAATATATGTAATGTTATAAATAATAATAAGAAGAAGAAATTAATCTCAGAAACTGGGAACTATAATGGTTGTATGCCCACTTTGTAACTTTTTATTATAATTTTTAAAATTGATAAAAAAAAATTCAAAACAAAGTTTTTATGAACGACTAATTATCAAAATTTCAAACTATGTATATTTGTAATAAAAATTGGCATTTTCAACGCCACCTTTCATCCCTTCAGTGAGTCGATAAAACCAAACATGCTTGGAAATAAAACACTGAGGGCTTCACATTAGGCTGAATACTTAACCGGGACATCCGGTCATGAAAACAGATATGGGCGTTATAGGCCTCGTCCCCCCTTGTGGGTTGTCGTGTCACAAAGTTTAGTTTCTTAGGAAAAAAAATTGTAATTAATAATCGGCATTTTCATCAAAATATTCTTATATGAGAAACATTTTAATGTTTATCATTTATCAAATTAAATAATATCTTTATTATTTGACAGCAGGCATTAGTAATGTGGTAAAAGAAAATTCCATGCAGATGTACTTTACTGATTAATTAGAAAGTAAAGAAAAAGGAAAGTCAGTAAAAAGGGAGAAAGAAAAAAAAAAGTCAAAATAAATTGTTATAGTAATTACTAAAAATAGCATTTTGAAGATATTTTATAAAACTACAAACAAAATATTTCATTGTTTATTTATTCAGACAAATTGCAAAGTTTTGTCACCGAGAATTTTTTATTTATTTTGTTCGCGAAGAAATTACCCTTTTGCAAATTATAATAAAGGAAAGGAAAAAATATTAATATATTGGTTTGTATCCGTGAACAAAGGAAATGCTCGTTTACTTCAGCTTTAAAAATCGAAATTATTTTCTAAGCATTCATTTTCACTGAAATGAAGTTCAATTGAAAAAATTTAAAATGAAAAAAATGCTTAATGAAGTACATTGATATAAATATGTTTAATACAGCAAGCGTAAAATATTATACACTTTATTAAATGAACAAAACTATAAAAGAATTACCATAGTTGAAAATAACTTTTTTGCTCACATAGAAAGTTTAAGGCATATTTTCTTCGTCCGCTATAATATATTACAAATATTAATTTTTTTTTAGGAGTGAAGGTATTTCTCATAATAATTTTTCATCACAATGATCAAAAAAGCTCAGGAAATATTACCTAATATATCTGGTAACTTAGAGGACTTCTAATTTAAGTAAGCAGCATGAAATATCTCAAAAATGGATCATCGTATTTGCTACACAATTGCACACAATTTTTTTCAGCACATGTTAGAATATTATAATTTAAATTCCAAATTTATTTCCTAAAACGAAGTGCACGCCCATTTATGTAATTAAAGCACATTTTAATTTACTTTATTTATTTCCTATAAGCATACTCTATTTTAGGAGTATCTTTGTTGAATATCAATTCTGCCGACGGAGGTGAACATTTGGGTCAAGGTCTTACATATTACGATTATTTCTAAGTTTTGCTGATTGGTAATGAGATATGTGACTTGATTATTTTGTTTTTTAATACTTCTACCTTCACTTGTGGTTTTGGAAATTTACAAACTTTTATTGCTTTTTCATCCATTAGTTCTTTAACTAAATTATCACTGATTTTATCTTACGTGTTTACCTTTTATTTTTGTTATAATGAATTACTTAAAAATACATATTGTTTAACTTACAGCAATTACGGTATACATAAAATTCTGAGTTTTTCTTTCTGTTTCTTTGGCAAAGGAGGATCCTTTAATAAATGGTTATTAGGTCCTTTTAATCAAAAAATGTTTTCAATTTGGAAATTTTTTTCCGTAGACATAGCTATAATGATATTTAGTATACCCATTAAACACATCATTAAAATGATTAAATTCTATAAAAATATTAACATCCATAAATAATTAAAAAAATTTTTTTACCAATTTGCAAACAAATTTGATATTATTTCCAAAAGCACTTGTAAATAAATGATTAGATTTATTTTAAGACAGTTTTTTTTCCTATTCTAAACTAAAAACTGTCACTTTACAGTTAATAAATGACATTGATAATTTTAATCAAAGTTTAAAAAGAAAAAAAATATTTATTTTTCATTTTTTAAAATTTAAATCTTTTTCGCCATTAACACCTACATCGAATGTTTTGTATTTTTTTCTAGTTTTAACATTAACATTCAAGGAAAAATCATAAAGTTTTTTTTTAATATTTTATATAGTGTATAAGAAAATTTAGCCTGCTAAATTTTTTCCGAAGCGTGTAGATGTATTCATACATTGAAACATTAAAAGTGGACGAATTAGATTTTAAATAAAATCCAGAAATTATTTTCCAATTATTCAAACGTATGAAAGAAACTTCTATATAAATGTTTTATAAAAAGGCAATAGATCAGAAGCTGCGGTATAATCCTCAGTTTTTTCAAATGTAAAACCAAAGTAAAAAATGTTCTAATTCGACATGATAAGCAAAATTAATATTTTAAAAGTAATTTACCTCTCTTCTTGCATGTATATATATATATATATATATATATATATATATATATATGTGTGTGTGTGTGTGTGTGTGTGTGTGTGTTTGTGTGTGTAAGTGTATATATAAATCATGATTAGAAATATCATAAGCACAAACTAAAAAAATGCAAGAATAAACACAAAAAATATACACTTACCAAAATATATTTGCTTTTTGTGCATATATATATATATATATATATATATATATATATATATATATATATATATATATATATATATATATATATGTGTCTATAAACCGTGATTAGAAATGTCATAAGCACAAATTAAAAAAAATGCAAGAATAAACACAAAAATTATACCTTACGAAAATATATTTGCTATTACACACACACACACACACACACACACACACACATATATATATATATATATATATATATATATACATAATCTTTTAAAATTCGTGCATATGAAAAATGTAAATATGGTATTTTATGTTTTATATAAAATGTAGGACTCCTTGACAAAAAATAATAAGTTTTAATTTAAAAAAATAAATAAAAAAAAACTGGCCATGTTGGTGCTTTGTTTCATTTTCCTTTTATTCTGTAATGGAGCTCATACACCTTTGTAATTTGTTTTCTCGGAGAAAATATGCTCGAGAATGGTATAAATGGATATTTTGTCATGCAATATCATACCAAAACTTTCAAATCATGTAAATTATTAAGGTTAACTATCGATAAAAATTTTAATAATTTGCATGATTTGAAAATTTTGGTATGATATTACATGACAAAATATCTAATGTTAAAGTTTACAATCGGTAAATGTCGACCGATGGCTGAGTGGTTAGCATTCCTGTCTTCTAGGCTGTGGGTCCCGGGTTCGAATTTCGGTTCGGCCGTGGATGTTTCTTTCTCTCTGCGTTTTTCTATTCTTTCTTCTGAGAAGTATGATTCTGGCCTACACTGTAAATGGGTATTTGGTGGTATGTCGTGGGTAATGCAACTCGCCTTCGCATCGCTGATGAGCGATTTCCGGCCTTCTTGTGGTTAGTTACCCAGTGCCCGCAGTTATTAAAAAAACAATCGATAAATTATAACACAACTTTAAATTATTTTATTATAACAATGATAGACACATGACAGGTAATCAAGATCAAAATCCATTCACACGCAAGGATAGCATTGAATAGTAGCTCCAAACCCAGATACTCTCAAACTAGATACAGCTGACATTTGAAGCAGCCTTTTCTAGTACTGTCATGTACAGAATCTCCCATATCTGATTTATTAGTTGACTTACTTCACGAATTATTCCACATAAATTTTATAAAAAAGAAAACCTTTAAAAATGCCTCTAGGAAAATAAAAAATGTTATAATCAAACAAACGCGATGTTGAGTGTTTTATAGATTGATCTTTTTGACAGAATTTCTTTTAAAATTGACGTTTTTATTCTGAATTTCATAATTTATGAATTTTCTAATATTACAAGACTTACTCATCTACGAATTGGTGCACATAAATTTGAAAATGTAGATAGCTTTACATATCTGGGTTATGAGGTTCACATTAATAATAATATCACATCGAGAATTTAGGAGCGAATCCAGTAGATGCTTTTATCTAAAATCAAGCCTAACTAAAGAAAGTTATTAATTTTTGAACGTCTAATCAGACCTACCCTTACATACTGCTCAGGAATTTAAACAGAAACACAAAAAGATGAAAATGGTTTTAGAATATTTAAGCGGCGGTTGCTAAGCAGTCACTGTTGGAGGAATGGAAGTTGATAGCTTGTGGCACAGACACCCAAATTTAGAACTCCTTCGTGCCTTCAGCGAATCTGATGTCATCAAATATATAAAAAATCTAAGGAATTAAATGGACTGGTCATGTTATTAAAATGAACAAAGAACGTTTAATACAGCAAATATTCTTGGCCAGACTTTCAAGAACAGAAGCCGGCTAGAGACAGACCCAATCTTAGATAATTGGTTGCCTAGGAAAGGATGTCGCCATTTTAAAAGGAATCAATTGGATGACCATGGCCAAAAATAGAGAGGCTTAGAGGTAAATGTTTGAGAAGGCTATTGTCTATACTCAGGGCTGTTAGGCCACTAACGAATGAATATTGCAAGATCTATTTCAACATGAGTTCTTTTAGGAGAGGGTGTTTTAAAATTAAATACTTATAATTTTCGCGTTTACATACATTCAAACAAAAAAGTATTTTATTGTGATTTACAAAAAGCGTGAAAATAAAAAAGGATTCAAATGAACCAGATTAAAAGATAATACTTTTCCTTTTGAATATAGTTAAAACGCTATAGGAAATTTCAATATAGTGGTCTTACAATATGCTTAAAAATGAAATCTCTTTTCAATGTACTTAAAATGCAAATTAGTTTTCTTAAAATGCAAAAAAAAAAAAAAAAAAATGCAAAATAGTAAAAAGCGTGAAAATAGTTACAGTGGCTTCTGCTTTTCCAGCATAGTTAAAATGAAAAATGACTTTTCATTATATATTTGATGGTCGCGGAGTACCAAAAATTATCAACCTCTTTATTTTCTAGTGATCAAATTTTCTAACTTTCATGATACAACTGAGCGACATCTCCAAAAAGGCCTTATTACTTTTTTGCTGGGACAGAAACAGCAATAATACCTACCGCGACGTCTACTGGAAACATTTGTAACTAAATTTGATACTTTATGAGAACAAAACTTATATTGATCTCTCTATAAGCTTACTGATTGATTTATTTCATCAATCTTCTCTTGGGAATTAATTCATTTCAAAATCAATATTTGGAAACACGCTAAACTGGAAGGGGGCACACCTGTTGAAACGATTCTTTGAATCAATTCCATCTATGGATTGGTCAAAATGTTTTAAAAGCGATTGAGATTCATTCACAAACAACGAAGCCTATTGACTGTTCCAATAAATTTGAGTTTTTGGTCGATGACTGACAGATTAGCATTCTTGACTGCTTGGCTGTTGGTCCTGGGTTCGAATCCAGGTTCAGGCATGAATGTTCCTTTCTCTCTATTTTTTATTTTTTCTTATGTGATGATGAACATATGTAACCCACTCTATAAGTGGCTTTTTGGTTGTGTACCGTTAGCAATGTTACTCGCCTTCGTGACTTGGTACACAGGTGCCCACGGGCTAACGATAAAATAATTGCTGTTTTCAGACTTGTTGTGGCGAAAGGTTAATCACTCTGTGCCATCTCTTAGAAAAAAAGTGATTAGAAGATGAATATAACAATTTCGTGGGTCTGGATTTCATAATTTTTTTAATTCAGGAATTGAAGAACCATATTTCGAAGATATTATACATAGAACAATTTTCAGTGATTATTTTCGTTTTAAAATTTTAAAAATGTGTTCTCTTATTCAATTTAATATTTTTGAAGCGATATTTTTAGCATACATTTTAAAAAAAAGCACTGTAATTTTACCAATATATAGTTATAGAATACTTGCTTCAGAAAATATAAGTTTTTGTTTCTATTTTTGTGTTATACATTTGTTATTAATAATAATACCTTCACCATGTCATTATTTAAATTTTTTTATATATTTCCAAAATTTTTATCGTAAAACTAAAATTTTGAAATAAATTCATTCAATAGTAGTAATTGTTGTCGTGTGCCAGCTAGGATGGCAACATGGGGTGCGCTGCTCCATTTTTTCAACTGAACCCTATTTTAGTGTGGAGTCCGACTTCCTCAGTACACACATGCCATAGGTACCCGTTTATAGGGTAGGCAACCATTCACACTTCATTCATACAAGGAAAGGACAAAGATAGAGAGCGAAAGTACATCCATGCTAGAACTGGGATTCGAACCCAGGACCTCCTTTCCGCAATCAGGCACGCTGACCACTAGATAAGTTGGGGGGCAATAGTAGTAATTAATTTTAATATTAAAATAAGATGAAGGAAAATTTAAGAGATTCTTATATATATATATATATATACATATATATATATATATATATATATATATATATATATATATATATATATATATATATATATATATATATATATATATGTAATAGTAATAAATAAAAAAATAAGAAACCAACTATATTTTAGTGTCAAGAAATCCATTAAAAGTTTTTAAATTCTATTATAATATTCAATTTCTTGAATTATTTACATACAAAAAGAGTAAATTCTTCTGTTTTTAAATTGAGAGAGAAATGCCAGATTATTGCACAAGAATTTCTTACGCGCTGTTCAAAATAAATCCTCTTCCCAAACTTTTGTTTGTGAGAGATGAAATTAATTTACAATAAGAAATAAGAAAAAACAAATTTTAACTGAGAAAATGCCATAAGATTTAGAAGATAATGTATTTCTTTGCTCAGCCATAAAATGTTTCAGAAATATTAATTGATATTTCACAAGCAAAATGCTTCCATTGAAGTTATTTTAAGATTAAATTTAATTATTTATTTCTGTACGTGTGCATGATTATTTTGAATTTTTTTGAAAACAATAAGAAGAAATAAATAAAACTGTGTAATTCTTTACTTCATTTAGAAATATTATTTTATTATTAAATACGAATATTTTATCAAAATCTGCTAAAAATATTAAATGAATATGTTAGATAAAATTTTAATGTATTAGAATTGTAAAATTGTTATAAAAACATGTGATACTTAATTCATTCTTTTAATAAATGTGTTCTGCTTAAGGAAAATCATGCATGTAAGTAATGAACACTCCCTTCCTTATGCGTACTGCAAATTATCATCGGAGCTAATTAACTTTAAAGACTTGTTTACAATTACACAGCAGGCCATTAAAATTGTTTCACGAAAAGGTGTCATGCCATGTACATGAAAATTACACGACAGGCAGAATGTACTGTGAAATGTGTATGATTAGCTTTTCATGTAAAATAAACTGTGTTAGAGTTACCTACAATGTGTCAAAATGTAGAAATTGTATAACAGACTTCTCTCATGCTGAAATTGCATTTGAATGGTGTTGATAGATGAAAAAATTGTATGAGAACTCATGCAAGAAGAAGAAATGCTTACCAGCTCATCTCACAACTTTGATAGAGGTGGCTTACTGGTAGAAAACTACAATTACAATAATTGTAACCTGCATAAAATGGAATCGATTAGTCCAGAATAGCTGAGGGGAGTTTCATGTTAAATTGCAGTTTTACTCTATCACTAATAACCGAAAAAACCAAAAAAGTTACCCTCATGGTCTTAATGGATCGTATACCTACTTCACAATTTCTGAGTCCTGGTTGTCTGTAAGACAAATACCATCATGAAGAATCAGTGACTTTTACAGCAGCGAAGAGAGCCGATTCGGAGTCAGGCTTCAGCTACCCTTAGACGGAAGAGAGCGATGAACGACACACCTAGAGGGGAAAATGGCTTCATATCAAAGGAATCTAAACTTCTTTTACAGTTTCAATATAATCACATCCATGTTTGTGGTGATCATGGAAAACGTACACTGCTAATGTGGATCAGACATCGTTGCACATGTCAGTGTTTATATGGAAAGTTTTTGGTAAAAATTCTATGACACCTTTTGTTTGTGTTTATGTTACCATCATATTTCTTTTGAATTAAGGCCCGTGACATCGATGTATTGTGACCGTGATCAGGCATTGGTGCATTGGTCCAGCACTTACAATGTTAATATGGAAAGTTATTTTTAAACGTCTATGAGAGAGAGAGAGACTTAAGGCCCTTGGCTTCATGCTTTATTTGAAAGTTACATAAGTAGATTCGTTTCAGTTACACATAACTCATGTTATTCGTACTCCAGGAATATTTTGCGATACAGAAAATGTTCAACTTCAGCTTGTTCCAGCGCATTCTCAAGATCTTCCACCAGTCTTTTATCTGGTTAATGGTTTCTGAGAATCGTCGCCACTGTTGATGAACAGCGGCATGGACAGTTGCAAAGGTTCTTGTCATCGAGTTTTGTCTCGATGCTCAGATATGTGAGTGGTGTTACTGATTCCAGAGACAGCTGTTTAATAAACTGATTTCTAAGGATCTTCTATATTTATTTAAAATTTAATATTGATATTACATATTTTTTAGCTAAATAAAACTTTTTTTTATATTTCTCCTTCGTGTATCAATTTTAATGTCCAAAATAATAAGTATTTTGTTTTGTCGCTCAACAGTCATTTTTTGCACATGATAGTTAAATTAGACCAAAACCTAAAGTTTAAAGTAGATTGCACGAACCATAATAAATATACTTGCCTTTTGAATCACGAATATTGAATCGTAAGCATGAGCACTAACCATTTAGCTATGAGCTCCACCAGTAAGATAGGGGATAAAATGTTTAAAAAAAATCTAAATTTTTATTTATTTCAAATTTATATGATGTTAATATATATTAAATTCATTAATTATTTGCCGTCAGCATAAATTAACATATATTTTTGGTAAATGCCGTCTTCAGAACTAAGTAATGCTAATTTAAAGATATTTTCTAATGAAATCAAAATACAAGTTTAAGTATATTAAATTTATATAAATCTCACATTTAAACATTTCCAAATAACATTTGCTCATTAAAATTTATAAAACATATCAGTAATTTTTTTCTTTCATCATACGAAATAAAACTGACATTTTGCAGGTTTATATATATATAAGTCTGTAAAAAACAGAACCTTACAAAATTTAGACTTGTTTTTATCGCACATAAATTTATTTCAGTCTTATTTCTCAACTAAAACGATAATTTATGTCTCAGTGCATATAGTTTTATTCACTTTTCCTACAGCATGATCTTTTGAACTCTCTTAAAATATTTAAATAATATTACATTACAAATTTGACTACTTTGATTGCTTAATAAAGCTTAGAAAATATGCAAATGTTACTCGGAAAATAATGTATACTTTCAAATAGCCAATTTTAGGTAATCTATCTAAAGAAAAGCGGACAGTCTGGGTAAAAGAAAATAGAGTAAAATGTCATTTTGTCATCCAGTTGTTATTGAGGGTAAAGTTTCAGTTTCAAAATCAAGCATTTTATTTTGATACATTTGCTGTTTGTTTGTAGAGATGGTTTAAATTGACAGTGTCGAAAATGTTACTGAATTTCCATTTATTATTTCCTTCCATTTGTTTTAAGTTTAGTTAATGTTTCGTTCATGATCACCAAATATTGTATTCATAATTCTTTAAATGGTTGGAATTGCCTAGATAATAAAATGATGACTTCAAATTATAAGTAAAGAAATTTTTTCCTTAAACTTCTATGAGAATTTTAATCAGGTTTATAAGATTTACGAAATCAATAAAAATCGACCTTATCATTAATTTAGGAAGCGTGGGGCGCACAAGTCCTTCGCAACTTGAATTGGATTTGATATTTAGAAACTAGAACCTTTTCACTTCATTTCTCAATCTGAATTTCCTTAATGCACCGTTTGAAAAAATGAGTAAAAGTTTACAATCAGGCATCCTTCGATTTTATGGCGGCTTTTTTTGACGCGAAGATACGACTAACAAGTAGGCTGCGGCTGTTACACAAATCTAAACTAAGTACAAGGGTTACTAGGAATAAAATTTCATCACTAAAATTTACTGCCAAACTTTTTGTCAAACACACACACAAAATTTATTTGATTGTACACCAAACTTAAAAAATGTTATTAAAGTGGTTGTTTCTTTCATTACAGATGAGATCCTGACCACATCACTTTATTATGATTCTGATTGGTTTAAAATATTCATGACGTCAAATAAATTTTCACCGTCACATACACACATCGTGTTAAGACTCAGTCGTAAATCCGACTAATTCTCAACACGATGTGTGACGTAGATGAAAATTTATAACATCGACATGTCGTAAATCCGACTTGTCGATGTATTTACTACCTTCCTTCAAATTGCATTCTTCGAGCGGCAGCTAATGAGGAAAAGTTCACCATCAAATGTCTGAGAATATTGTTAAAGTTCATTTTGTTAATAAAGTGCTTTTTTTATATAAGAACCATGGTAAAATCTTATGAGAGCCCACACTCTTGGCGAACAACCGAAAAAAGAGCTAAGCCAGAAAGAAACTCCAGAAACATTTTGGTTTACCATATCTAGAGTATCGAATCACCGACCCAAATCATTCGCGCCAAGGACTCTGCTAGAATCCAACTAGAACCAAAGTTTCCGTTTGAGAAGCCGGGTTGGATCCTACCAGAGCCCACAACCTTGGCGCGAATGATTTTGGTTGGCGATAATCGTGGCTTGCTCCAATCTTGATAACCCTACTTCGATACACTAGATATAGAGACAAAAACTATTTCTAAAATTCCGTTCTGGCTTGGTGTTTTCTTTCAGTGAGTCGCCAAGTGTGTGGGCTCTCCTAAAACTTTACCGAGAAGTCGTTTTCCATTAATTCATAGCCATTAACACGTTGACAATAGAACAGCAGAAAAAGCGAAATGCAAAAGAAAAGACAAATCATCCATTTTGTGGTTAGTTTAAATCGGCAAGGACGATTTAAATTTTAAAAAATTTCCTTACTGCATAGAATTTTAAATTAATAATTTCAATATATATATATATATATATATATATATATATATATGATATATATATATATATATATATATATATATATATATATATATATATATATATATATATATATATATATATATATAATCTTAACATATTAAGACGTTTGCTTTGCTTACGCGAACATTAAAAATTTTCTTCTAATTAATATAGCTGAAATAATAAAAAGCAGATTTGTAAGACATAGGTTCAAAAAGTTCATTTATTTTTTATTATTTAATATTTAAATTTTAGCCACTATTGATTTTGCATTCACTGAAATTATTTAATGTACACATAATGCAGAGATCAGGCACTTTCTAAAATAATCCCAAACAATGAAAAATATCTACATTGTTTGAGAAAAAATCCCAAATAACAGAACAGAAAAGAGATTGATGTTTATCCCACCGTTAAATTACGTAATGAATAGGAAACATTTAGTGGCGGGAGATTGCTTGGAGCTGATATAGAAAAACATCAGTGGGAAAGCTTACAACCTTAGCCAACTACAACATGATGTTTGCTTGACGTTTCTTTTGATTTAACACAACTAATTTGAAATCCCTTAACTTCACTTGTGACCATTAAAAAAGAGTTCAGAAGAGAAATCCTTTCTAATACAATGCTGTTAAAATGTGCACTAAATTTATGAACTTTTGAACGGATATAAATGAATGCTTTGATTCACGATATTAATTTCGGTAGAACAGCAACAAGAGGAAATAAATTTGACAAATATATATTTAAATTACGAAGTGAATTTCTTCATGAATTAGTATTTCATAAAAAATTATGAAGATTAGTTATTTTGAGACTGTTTTGCGAAGTAGAAGTTTAAGCTTGATTTTGTTACGATGAATGTTATATAAATATGTTGAAAATCATGAAAATAATTGCTCGAAAGTTTTTCATGGAACGAAATATCTATAGGCAGCACATTAAAAAGTATTTTCAAACATTGACACAGGTGCCGTATAATCCACGATTACAAATTCTGAATTTTTTTGGCGATGAAGAAATGTTGCCAAGATGACATGCGCGATGTCGTAAATACTAGGGTTACCAAAATAGAATTTTCTGCATAATTCTTTTAGGTCTCTTTATGTATGACGTAGTAAAAACGGGGTTGCAGGATACACAAGAAGATTCGCCAAAAAATCGCCAATCTCAGAATTTGGCCTCATGGATTATACGGCACCTGTGCCAAAACATTGAGAAAGTAGAAATTTCACCTGTTGTTGTGTATGATGATATATTAGGGAATTATTTAACTATACTGCTGATGGGATTCAATTCAACATCCTTGGCAGAAAATATTTTATGTGCATTTAAAAAAGTTTTTACACAAATTTACACAAATTTTACACAAATTGAAATTTACAACTAATTGAAGGCTTTAAATGTTTCAGAAACCTCTTAAAAGGATTAATTTCTACTGGAAATGAGAGGTGGTGGCATTTGATCAATTTGTTCTCGAAAGAAGAGTTTATTTTATGTGATTAATTTTCTCTACAACGAGAGATAATTGCATTCGATTAATTTTTTCGATTGAACAACACGTTATTGTTCTGATTAATATCTTCTACAAACGAGAGCTGATTGCATTTGATTAACTTCTTTTAGAAATGAGAAATTAATTTGATTAATGTCTTTTAGAAATGAAAGAAAATTGCATTTGGTCAGTTTCTTGTTGAAACGAGAGGGGTTGTTTTAGTCGATTTCTCTTAGGAACTAGATGTTATTGTATTTGATCAATTTCTTTTAGAAACAAGAACTGACTGCAATTAATAAATTTTTACAGGAATGAAAAGTGGTTGCATTTGATTAATTTTACAACAAATGATTATATTTAATTAATTAAAATGGATAATATTTAATCAATATTTTTACAAACGAGAGATAATTGAATTTGATCAATTTTTTTTCTAGAAACAAGATGTTCTTGTATTTGATCAATTTCGTTTAGAAACAAGAACAGACTGAAATTAATAATTTTTTACAGGAATGAAAATGGTTGCATTTGATTAATTTTACAACAAATGATTATATTTAATTAATTAAAATTGATAATATTTAATCAATATTTTTACAAACGAGAGATAATTGAATTTGATCAATTTTTTTTCTAGAAACAAGATGTTCTTGTATTTGATCAATTTCTTTTAGAAACAAGAACAGACTGCAATTAATAAATTTTTACAGGAATGAAAAGTGGTTGCATTTGATTAATTTTTCAACAAATGTGATTATATTTAATTAATTAAAATGGATAATATTTAATCAATATTTTTACAAACGAGAGATAATTGAATTTGATCAATTTTTTTTCTAGAAACAAGATGTTCTTGTATTTGATCAATTTCTTTTAGAAACAAGAACAGACTGAAATTAATAAATTTTTACTGGAATGAAAAGTGGTTGCATTTGATTAATTTTTTAACAAATGATTGTATTTCATTTATTAAAACTGATAATATTTAATAAATATTTTTACAAACGAAAGATAATTGGATTTGATCATTTTTTTAGAAACGAGAAGTGGTTGCAATCCAGAAATTTTTTATACAAATGCGAGGCTATTGTATTCCTTAAATTTGCTCCTTTTTGTATAATTCACGTGGAATGCATTTTGAATATTTCCACACGATTCCAATCTTCCGAATATGTTCTGAAGCGGTTTGCTGAGCGGAAGTAAGCTTTCTGCGATCTCCTATGCAGTTAGAGAAAGATCTTCCTCTAACATGGTTTAAACAATATCGTCATCGATCAACGGGCAGAACTTTCAAGTAGATCTGATTCATCTTGCATTTAGTATTTTTGTTAAAATAATCAGAGATAAAAGAAAAAATTTCACCCTTTATATCTATTTTTATAAATCAATTAAAAAAAGCATTGACTTTTTCGTTTTGCCTTTTCTTCTATGTCATTTTAAACGTGTTCAATTTTGAAAGCAATATCGCTAAATATTTGAAAACTAATTATTTAAAAAACAGGTAATTTTCCTATTTTTGAAAACTTTTAAAAACGAAAAAAATTATAATTAAAAATACTTCTTCATTACTTTTAATAATCATGAACGGATTTTTTCTCATCACCGACAACACTCAGACATTCTATGGTGACCTTCGCTTTGTTTGCTGATACTCGAAGAATGCGATTTGAAGACAGGCAGGAAATTCGTCAACAAATCGAATCTACGAGGCCAATGTGTTGCAGATGAAACGTCACCTGACATCATGGATATTTTAAACCAATTAGAATTGTTGTTGTTGTCGTGTGCCAGCTAGTCTGGCATTATGGGGTGCGCTGTTCCACTTTTAAACTGAACCTTATTTTAGTGTGGAGTCCGACTTCCTCAGTACACACATGCCATAGGGACCCGTTTATAAGGAAGGCAACCATTCACAACCCATTCATACAAGGAAAGGGCAAGGACAGGATTGATAGAGAAAGTGCATCCATGCCCAAACCGAGATTCAAACCCAGGACCTTTCTATCCGCAGTCAGGCACACTGACCACTAGACAAGTTGGGTGGCAATGCGAATTGTAATAAAGTGATATAGCCATAATCTCAACTGGAACGAAAGGAACAACCACTTTATTGTTAAAAATATTTATTTATGGCAAAGTGTATATATATACAAAGTGTATATATATACTATATATATATATATATATATATATATATATATATATATATATATATATATATATATATATATATATATATATATATATATACAGAGAAAGCAATATCCTCTCCTGTATTTTACTTGTAACTAAACTTAATTTCATTATGAACAGTTAAATATTATCCTGTATTTTACTTATCATCACTAAGCTCAGTTCCCATCATGAGAAGTCAAATATTTTTCCAATATTTTATTTGTTATCTGTAACTGTGCTTCCATCATGTGCTATCAAATACATACTAGTATCTTTTTATCATTAGATTATTTAGTTTTTAAAAACGTCATTACGTAAATAAAATCCTGCACAATTTAAAAATCTCAAAAGACTTAAAGACAGACAAATTAAATAAATTATTAACACATTTCTATCAATGCATTTTATTTAGAAACAATGGAGCGAGTGGGTAGATATAAATATTTTCAATAGAAATACTTAATCGCTCTCTCTTCCTGAACAGAAGCATTTATAAACAACTGCTATAAGTAACAATGCGATAACAATTAATATTCCTAATTAAATATGCTCATGATGTATGTAGTAATACGAAGTTATAAAAAGCATTGTATTAAATGCTTTGAATTTCTATTATTTAGATATACGTATTTATGGTACTTGATTGTAATTTACAAAGTTTTTTAAGAGAATTCTAACTAAGTAAATATGTTATCCTTTCACCACACACATTTTTCAAAAAATTTAGAAGTATAGTGGACGATTTATTTTTCGTACTGCTTATGGAAAAGTATTTTTAAAAATATACTTTTTCATTCCTGATTATAGCAGCTAATTATTTTAATCTGAAATTTCTTTCAATGCTTCCAAGGCAATAAATAATAGTAACAAGAAATTCCCTTACTATATAACATTCAATATTTAACCAGATTTCAATGAAGTTTTCTAAATATTTTATTTTTAAAATTATTCTAAAATTTCTAAAATTGTAAGAATATAGTTAAGTTGTATAAGTTAATGTGAATTATCACTCTAAAAATTATTATTTCCATAAAAACATTTTGGGCGGAATTGAAATTATATGAAAAATATTTTTAATTATGTGAAATGCTAAAATTGCAAACTAAAATTTAGTTTTTCCTTAAAATCAATTTTAATAAAAATGAAAGTGAATTATTTTCATGATATATGATCATGTGTTTTTCAGAATCATTGAAACGTTCAATAATGGAAACTATTTTATTAATATAGTTGAATGCTATAGTACTAGCATATAGCAACCAACATGTTCATGTTGAATGCTATATGCCATAATGCTATGCTAGTACTATAGCATTATGTCTTCCATTAATTTAACGTTCTCCAGAACATGGGAAACATTTTAAATTTGGAAATTACAATTATATTTCGAAATTGAAACTTAGACTAAAAATGCAAAACATTGTTTTTCTTGAAATGGCATAAGTGTTATGGTTCCAGATGGTCGCAGTGGATATGGATTGTGGGTAATGGAAATAGAGTTTAGCAGTTGGAATCAGAGATGAAAAAAACCCCTCATTTTGGAGATCAGATTAAAATCCAATCACTAAAATAAACCAGTTCTTTTTCAAGACTCACTAGTTCATTTTTCAATGACACTTTTGAAAATGTTCCTTAAAACCATATTTTATTTTCAACTAAGAGTTCAGTTAGAAGTGTATAAATACAAATAAATAAACATATGGGATAAATGAGTCTTTATTATACAAGTGAAAAAAGCAAACATGATATTAATATAGTGTAATGCAATTACACATAATTCTTGTAATAATGAATCAAAATTATTGATAAAAAAGAGGAGTTTATACATATAAATGCTAACTGGTGATGTCTTCGGGAATGAAAGGACAAGCCAGTAAAAATAAATATTTCAGGGAATTCTGAACTAGATCTGGTAAAGAATTAAGAGTCAATGGAGTCAAAAATTAAACTGAACATAAGGAACGGAGTTCTACTAATTCTGTTGATTCTACTGACCGATGAGCGTTCATGAAATAGTATTGTTGATTGGTGGTGGGCGAAATAGAGCAGGAGATTTGAATAGGGATATCATTCTTTTTAAATCATCGCTTGATCCGTAGAAGCAGTGGATTCTCAAGAACTTGTTCTCGAAAGAGTCACCCATCTCTGATTGGAATAACCAAAAATTACAAAAAACTCCACCTACAGACTCGTCAGATCACGTAATTGGTTAGTCTTGTTATTTACGTTCTCAAAATGATATTGTTGATTGGTTGGAGCGCGAGAAAGAGCTGAAGAATTCCACAGAGCTACCGTTCTTTTTTTTATGAGTCATGTTCACTTGATCCGCAGAAGGAACTGATTCTCAAGAACTTGTTCTCGAAAGAGTCACCATCTCTACTTGGAATAATCAAAAATTACAAAGAACCATATCTAGCGGCTCATCAGATCATGTTATTGGTTAGTCTTGTTATTTACATTCGATAGTTTGTAGCTATATATCCTGAAGGAGAAGCTAAGTTTACTTATAAACCGACATTGATTGATAGAAATGAACCTATAGTATCTCTCATTTCTTCCCATTTTTTGGGCGATACTAGGAACGAAATCACAACCCAAATCAAGACATAACTATACCATGGCTCAGAACTAGAAAGAAAAGTATATAAATTAAAAAGGGAATATATATATATATTTACATAAATGCGTTTTGTTTGTAAATGTTTATAAAATCAATTTATTGATCTATGAATCTATGATACTTTTTGTGTTATTCAAAGATTGCATGGTTTCTGTCTCAGAAATAAATGAGTGAAAGATTTTATCCATAAATCTGCCGATTATTTCATTATGTAACCTATATGAGCACTAAGTATACATATATATATATATATATATATATATATATATATATATATATATATATATATATATATATATATATATATATATATATATATATATATATATATATATATATATATCATATATTTATATATCTATCTATCTATCTATATATATATATATATATACACCGAAGATATAAATTCTCATATAGCTCTAACAGATAAATACTTATATATAACTTCAGGTATCAGCAATACAAATATTGTTTTGCAATTTTGTTCATTTTTTGTTTTTGATGTTTTCATTGCATTGAATTCCTCTTACAATGGAATGTGCAAATATTTATATTCGTTCTACGTTTGTAAACCTTTGATACGGTTGTTTTTGTCATGAGTTGTTGTAATCAATTATCATATAAAACTACCTCATATACTAATTTTGTTTAGATGATAACTTCAGAAAGAAAGATAACTTTTTGGTTTTCAGTATTTACTCATAAATTTTGATGTCAAAGCTAGAAAAGTGCACATAATTATTGATTATGATTTTAAATGCTTTAACCAGAAAAATATCCTCAATTTTTCCTTAAGACTTTATGGGAATCATCAGCGAAATTATTGGGAGTGATCACCCAAACCGTCGATCACGAGTTACAAGTAGCTCCCGGCTACATTTTTGGTTTGTTTGTCGCTCAAAGATTATCTTTTGCACACGTGGCTCAATTAGACCGAAGACTACGGCTTAAGATAAATTCCCAAACACTACAAACATCGATATGAGAGGTGAGATTCATACTCACGAACTATTGAAACAAAGGCAAGAGTGCTAACTAATCGGCAGCCAGCTTTGCCTATATTTTCAGAACATAGCGTTTTTATTCCGGTCTGCATTTCGATTCTTCAGTATACTGAAATTATTTCAATAATACATTGCAACAGAAAACAATACATTTGACACATGCAATATATTTTTAAATGAAAGCTGCTGGATGAGATTTATCGTTATTTAGAATCATGGACCAAATCCTTGAGCTGTCACTCTCAAAGGTATCATTTCACTTGGAGGACATTGCGACCACGACAATTGAACGTACGCCAGCCACCTTTAGCGAAAGGAACGAATGTTGTGGGTTAAGCCGTGATTCAAAGTCTCTAACTTCCGATAAAGAAACGACAGCGTAACCAACCAGGCGACCAGCTCGTTTCTGTTGATATGTTGCAGTAGTATGCTTCCCTGTACCCAGTTCTGAGTTGGGCCTTACCAGTATGATAGAAGTAGCAGGGTGGAGTTTGGTGATTTTGAAGTAGGGACCAAGCAGAAGACCCACAATACTTGGCCTGCTATTCCCAGAGGTATCATTTCACTTGGAGGACATTGCGACCATGCCCAGTTTTAACGTGCCCCAGTCGCCCTTAGCGAACACGGCGGATCTTTGGTGAAGCCAGGATTCGAACTCACTACCTTCCGATAATAAAAGCGACGACCTAACCAACCAGACCACCACGGTAAATGACAATAGGATTTAAAATTAATAAGGTAGCACAAAAGCTTCATAAGATTGGCAACCACTACTGTATGGAATACATTCTCTCTCTCTATGCATAATTTTACTTCCACAATTTAATTCTAAATGATTAAGATAGAATAAAAAATTACTTCTGTGAAAGCCATAAGAAGAACTGTTTCCTTCACGCATCTTATTACAAGTTGTTTCCCTTCTTTAAATAAGCGCTTCTGCTTTCACATTTACAACAATTTAAAGTTACATTTATCGTCGAAATATTACTACTCGTTTCAAGGTAAACAGAACAAATAATTTTTTTTTTCAAAAATAAAAAATACATTTGCAAATACATTGCCGCAAACATTTTACTCAGTGTGACCTTGAGAAGGACATTAAGTGCCGTGTCTTCCTGGAACTTAATGTCTGTTATTGTAAGTGAGATTCGATAAACAAAACTAAACTATTAGCGTTGGTAAACAATATAATTTATTACATTGGAATATTATATATAGGGAAACAAGCACGCGGCAAAGAAAAATTGCTAAGAATTGTATGTGTGTGTGATTCAAGTACTTGTGAGTTACAAAATTCTAAGCGATGGGTAAACACATCTGATCTCACGAGAATTGTGAAATTAAACTGCCGTATATATCTATGCACACAAAAATAATGTTCGCTTCCTTATTCGTTAAGTAAAAACAGCTGTTCGAGCTTTCCGTAATCGGAAACTCTTTCCTTATCCTACTTTTATTAACTTTTAAATGTAATACATTGATGACGTTTACAATTTTGATCCAGTTGTGACGTAAATTTCAGATTTGTTACCAAGAGATATCTTTAAATTGACACTTTTGATTAGTCTGTATCGATTTAAATAAAAACATTTTTGATCACAAATACCAATCAGAAATTAAAAAAATAATCGTCTAAATGAGCTAAACTGTGTGATAAATTTTACAATATATATATATATATGTATATATATATGTATATATATATATATATATATATATATATATATATATATATATATATATATATATATATATATATATATATATATATATATATATATATATATATATATATATATATATATATACATATATATATATATATATATATATATATATATATATATATATATATATATATATATATATATATATATATATATATATATATATATATATATATATATATATATATATATATATATATATATATATATATATATATATATATATATATATATATATATATATATATATATATATATATATATATATATATATATATATATATATATATATATATATATATATATATATATATAATCTGATAAAAATCTGTTTTAAGATGAGAAGAGCTTAATTTTACAAAAACTGTTACACGCAAAAGTTACTTCAAAATTTTTAAACATACCATGTTTTGTAAATTTGCACACACATTTCATATTAAAACTTCTTAAATCTTGATTTATATAAGACAATCCTGTTGAAATAATTTTTACAAACTTTTAAAACTTAAATCCTGTATTAAAACTTGATAAATTTTGAATCATGGTTTATAAGGATAGTTTGACTATAAAACAATAATTTAGGGTGCACATTCTCATACTTAAAAAACTACTTAAAAAACTACTAGAATATAAATAGTTAAAATTGGGAAATTAATTAGTAAACAAGAACACGATGAACTTGAAACAAAGTTTTCCATTATTTTTACTTACTGGAATTATTTCCAGAAATCTATAGTAAAATTACATTCATTTACAATACATTCCTAACTTTTTATATTGCTTTAAAAGATTAGGGCGCTCCGTGGCTGAGTGGTCTAAAGCATCACCGCTAATCACTTGAGAGCGTAGGAGTGTGGGTTCGATTCCCACCATGGCCCTGGGTGTTTTCTTCGTTATTCTTCTGCGGTTGTACATCTGTTATTGTGCTATTTGTCCTATTATCGACGAAGACTTACAAGCGGATCTCAAGAATCAAGCATACAAGTCTGAATATATGTAATGTAAATAAATAAATAAAAGATTACGTTTTAATTCTTATTTTCTTTTGAAATAAGATATGTTTTTTTTAGGATTTTATAAGTGTTCTCGAATATTTTATAAATGTTATTTTACTTATTTTGAGGATATTTTTTTTAAATTTATATTTTCAAACAAAAGTTACATATTTAAAATTTTAGTTTTCACAGTTTTGCAAATCGTATTGGGTAAAGTGATGCCCGCCATTGTCGATACACTGTGTGAATAGAATTCGGCCGTTCTCATCGCTCTCTTCAGCATATTGGAAAATATGTTGGCCGTTTCCATTTGAATGTTTCTTTTCAGAGCTTCCAAAAGTTTGTGAGCGATCAGTATGAACACGTGACTTTAAATACTTCCACAAAAATAAATCAAATAGGATCAAATCGTGAGAATGCTCTGGACACTCCAAATCGCTTCTCATTGAAATTAAAAAAATACGGGGAAGTTGATTCGCAGCACAATCATCGATACCTTTGAGTTATGGGCTGTTGTGCTGTGAAAGCACACTTCCCCTAAGCGCATTTCGACAAGTGGTGGCAAAAGAAACATTTTCCAGCTTGTTCACATAAATGTTTGAAGTGTCTATGACAGTCTATTCATTTTCATCACAAAACAATGGGTCCACAATTCCATCTGATAAGACACCATGTGGTGACACTGGGTGAAATCACAGGCCTCTGATAGAGAAGGTTGTCAAAAGCCCAATGGTGCATATTATCTGCTCAGAACCAGTTTCCCTTGAACATTGACACCCATAAAAGAATAGATTCCCAGTCCGGGACAGATCGAAAAGGCACAGTATTGAAACGATTTCGAAAAGTGCATTGGGTTGAAATAATTAAACTATTATTTGTAAATTGGGCCTCCATGGCAAATGCATGGAGTTCATTACCCCAATGCATGATGGCGACTGAACCACAATAGCACACATCTTTATGATCTCCTCTCTCGAACGAGACCACGCACCACTCATTACCTTTACTACCTCTTGTGTTATTGCAATTCTTTATAAGGAAGCTAGCTTGTGGCACCATGTGTCATTACCGTATAGGAAGACTAAATCCACTTTAGTTCTAATTTCTTAAATGGTACTGAATTACCAAGTGGAATTAGATATTTGCATGATGAAGACTATTTATAAATATATATACTGTGAAAATAAAGACACATTTACACTGCCCGACATTGAAAATACAACACCAAGAAGAAGTGGCCTGAAAATTATGCAAATTTTAGGGTAAATACACCTTACCGAGTTATGCAAATGATGTGCAATGTCCAGCTCTCTAGCGCACGTGAGATAAGATATAAGGTGATGAACCGGCAGAGTAGGCTATATTCGCACCGCTATTGCTGCTTGGGAAATAATCGCTGACAGTTTATACTTGTCGTAAAGCACTCTTGTAATTGCAGAAAATGCAAGGTCATCGTCGACGGAGTCAGTTCCAGCAGACAGAGGGGCGTCGTGATCGGACTGAGAAGGCAGGTTGGTCCTTACGGCAAATCTCAGCTGACAGACACCTAGACGCATCCACAAAGCTTTGGCAAATGGTTGAAAGGGAACAGAGAGGCATTCCTCAGGACGCCATCCGTACTCTCACTGACTCTGTGCCTAGATGGTGTTGCTTCGTGTATCGCCGTCCCCATGGTGGTCCTGCAAACTACTTCCGACTTTGTTCTCGCTCAGTGTTATGCATATCATTACGAAATGTAAATCAATTTTTATTCCTTGCTGTCTCTCTCCGTTTGCCGAATTTCGTCACTGTCTGGCAACTCTTTCTTGCTGTTGCATTTCTAATGTCAGGTAGTGTATACCTTGCAATACGATGTTACTCTTATAATAAGCTCACTTTTCTCTCAAGAATATATATATATATATAATATGTATAGAGGTTTGCATTATTGTATGTGTGTGTGGATAGTTATTATGTCACTTACTCTTCATTTAACAGCCGCCCAACTTGTCTAGTGGTCAGTGTGCCTGACTGCGGATAGGGAGGTCCTGAGTTCGAATCCCGGTTCGGGCATGGATGTACTTTCTCTCCCTATCTATCCTGTCTTTGTCCTTTCCTTGTATGAATGAGGTGTGAATGGTTGCCTACCCTATAAACGGGTCCCTATGGCATGTGTGTACTGAGGAAGTCGGACTCCACACCTGAATATGGTTCAGTTGGAAAAGTAGTAACCATCCACTTTCGGGGCAACGATGACTGTCACAAATCGTAATACTTTTTAAAGTTTTAATCCTTTATTTGAAGCACAACATTGAATTTCACTGCAAAGTACAAATAACTTTTTACAAGAAATATTTAGAACGGCAGACATAGCCAGAAAACGTAACATATTTTTAAATCCGTAATCGAAACTGTTATAGTAAACAGAATGAAGAAGTTGCCAAACCCAAAATTATAATTAATAGAATTACAAGCACATGAAACACTAACAGGAAGTTTTGATAATACAATGACAGTGGCAACAATGACCTTATAGGTGACCTCACTTCATGAGTTCCCCCCACTTCCTCCAGTGTTAGTACTGAAAGGTTGACCCTCATAGCCAGGCATTAAAGAAAGAAAATTTCAACTTTAATTGTTGATACAGTTAATTTATACATTTTCAACAAATAATATAAAATTAATAACATAAATAATAAGATTTACTCAATAAGTTATTCGGAAAAGAAGATCGAAAAAGAAAATACTATTAATAAATTAATTTAATTATAGTTTTCCTTTTTGAAACCAATTATACACTGCTTTATCTTTTCGTATAATTTTATTTGTGGAAACGGCAGTTCATTTGACACTTTGGCATCATTTTTTACACATTTGAGAACAAAAAGGAGATAAATGTTATCCTTAGACAAAAAAAATTGGACCATTATTTAAAATTTAAGGTGAATTCCAAACTGTTGCAAACAATCACATTCTTGGTAAGATTCGAATTCATGATCTGTTAAATTGAAGGTAATATAGCAAATCATACTGTTAGCAACAAATTGTAATATTACTTAAAAAATGAGTGGCCACTAGATGGCAGTGCTTAATATGTCATGTTGAGAGGTATGTACAAGTAATTGAGAAAGGAGATGGTAAGAAGGAGCTCACTAAGAAGGAGCTACCTTAAAGTAATCTGTAAATATTCTGTAAATAAACTTTTAAATATTAGTAAATTTATAAGAACTTCTTCCTTCCCCACCTAAGCTACTCACTCGTCATCTGACAAATAGAATGAAACCGATAACAAATCAGAAGAGGGATATAACTCGCGACGCTTTCGGAATTGAGGTAGGCGAATTTTAATTGTTTCGTTTCGAAATGAATATTAACGTATTAAGTAACGTATTTTGAAGTTGTAAACGAGTTTTAAGAATTATGCGTATAAGTATAAAGTATTTTCTTAATTTCGTTTGCAAAAAGTAATTTCGTTTTTAAAGAAACAATTATTTTCGTTTTGGGTGAAGTAAAAGTAATAATTTCGTTATTGATAAAGTATTTTTATGTATAAAGTAATTAAGTATTATAATTTGTAAAGTATGGCTTTTTGGGGGAAGGCTAAAAAAGTAGATTTAATAGAATTAGCAACAGAATTAGGTCTCTCCGTACCTGAAGATGCTAAAATAATTGATTTAAAACGTACTATAACGGAACCAGAGACATATGATGAAGAGTTTAGTAAGAGCTTATTAAGTAGGATTACTGAAGATCGAATTGCATCAGAAATAGCCGCCAAAACGTTGGCTGACCGTGAGCATGAACTTGAACGTTTACGTATCGAAAATAGAGTTCAAAATGTAAATATTTCAGATTTAAGTAGCAACGATGAAAGTAGAAACGTACACGCAGATTTTCGAAAGTTAATGCACGAATATAAAATCAAAGATGGGGATATAAACTTTTATTTAGTTTTATTTGAACGGCAGGCAAGACGAATTGGGTTAAATGAAGAGTATTGGGTGTCACAATTATTGGGACTGCTCCCATATGAAATTACGCAACTAATAGCGCGTGAAAACGAAGATAATGCAAATAATTATAAATATATAAAATCGTTATTGCTTAAGAGATATAAGTTAAGTGCTGATAAGTTTAGATTTAAATTTTTAAATCATGTTAAAAATCCAGAAAGTACATGGAAGGATTATTCATTCGAATTACAAAACTATTTTGATGAATGGATAACGGGACTCGAGATTTCAGATTTTAATAGTTTAAAAAATTTAATTATTACTGAACAGTTAAAGAAACAAGTAAATTCTACAACTCGGGAACATTTTGTAGATGAATGGCCTAAAATTAATTCTCCAGACCAGTTAGCCGATAAATTGGATAATTATGATAATGTTCGATCTATTAACAGTTTTAAATTAAGAAACTCATCGAATTATAATTCTCGTAATGATAAATTTCAGGTAGAAAAGAAATCATTTCCGTTTAGTGAAAATAAAGTTGTTAATCGAAAAAAGGTAGTCAGTTCGGATATTTGAAATGAAAAAGGGGAATTTAAATGTTTTAATTGTAATGATTATGGTCATAGTAGCTCGTGAATGCCCGGCGCCGAAGACTTCAGACTTACTGTAAGAAATGCAAAAAAGTAGGTCATTCTCAGCGAATGTGTAAGTTTGAAACCGATCAAAAGCGCGAGGGGAATAATTTATCTGTCAGTCAAAACAATTCGGATTCAAGTGCGTTGTTGGCGCCTACGAACTACTTGAAAGATGCTTATATTTATGGAAATAAAATGGTTGCATTAATTGATACAGGAAGCAGCTGTTGCCTCTTAAAAGAAAGTATCGCAATAAAAATGAATCTGAATATGACCCCAGATAGCAGTAATTTATTCGGTTTTGGAAATCAAAATAACCCAGTAACTAAAGCTTTTGGAAAAGCTGTAGTAAATATTCGTGTAGATCAGGGCTTCTTAAACTATGGGTCGCGACCCCATTTGGGGTCGCGTAGCAAAATTCTGGGGTCGCGAGAGATAAAAATACAATTTAACAGAAAATGTTTTTTAACTTGTAAAATTATTGTTATAAAGATAAAATAACAATTATCGTAGATAAATATATCATAAAATCTTCTAGTTCGGAAAGATTGTTTGTACCTGCATTTCTATTAAGAGTATTATAATACTCTTAATAGAAATGCAGGTACAAACCGAAAAACCGAAATGATCCTGAAATCGAAACCGAAATGATCCTGAGAAATATTATCAACAAAATTTCTAGGTATTATTGCTGAAGAAACTATATAAACATTTCGTTTTATTCTCATTTAGCCATTGTTTGATTGTGAACGAAGTGCATGTTATTCCGAATTTGTCAGTTTAAAAAAATTTTTCCATTTATACTCGTATATTGTTGGATCTACTACCAGCCAGTTAATTGAATTTATTTTTTTATCAGTGAAAGTAGTAGTGTTAAGAAAATACAAGTTGCTAAGGCATTTAACGATTTGTTTTAAGATTTTAAGTTTATTATTGTGTTTTTAATAAATAGTTTTAAATATTTCACAAGTTTTTATAATAATTATCTACAACTACATAATTGTTCCTGTAGGACATAACAACCAGGTATGTATAGTATTAAATTATTGCTCCAAAAAGGTATGTTTCAAAACGAATTCTAAACTTTTATATTTTTATATGTATATGTATATTACCTAATAAATAATCATCAAAAAATATTAATTTATTTTTCTTTTATATTTGTATGGGGTCGTCAAGAAACTCGCAATCATAAATGGGGTCGTGAATTACAAAAGTTTAAGAAGCCCTGGTGTAGATGATGTAGTTGAAAAATTTATTCCGTTATTAATTGTCGAAGATAATTCTCAATCATGCGATTTAATTTTAGGTAGAACATGGTTAGATTTACCATGCATTGCTTTTACGTGTATTGGGGGTAATTTAAAATTTGGATACGCAAATGACGATGTTTTTTCAGAAATTCAAGTAGATATAAAGGAAAATACAGTTAAATTGAAAACATTAAATGAAACAGAAATCGAAAGAGTAAGTCAATTAATTTTATTAGAGCGAAAAATTGAAGAACCGAAAATTCGATAGTTAATGGAACAATTTCAGTCAAAAGTATAGGACAGAATTTCGATTCTATTCTTGAAGTAGTTAACGGTGAAACAGTTATACCAGTAATAAATAAAGAAGAATTTAACTTAAAAAATTAGGAAAGGTCAGTGCTTAGGTAGAGAATGGAAGTAAGTGAGGAAAGCTTAACCCTATCTAATAAAGTTAAAAGTAATAATGAAAAAGTTGAAGTTATAACAATTAACAAAGAGAAGTCTCCTATTTTAATGAAAAATATTAATTTCGACAAATCCTTAGAAAGTGATAAAAAATTGGAACTTTTGAATTTGTTAAATAAATATCGTGATTGTTTTGCATTAAACTTAAACGAGTTAGGCTGCACGAATTTATGCAAAATGGACATAAAAGAAAGAGGACAGTAAGCCCATTTTTCAAAAACCATATAAAACTAATTCTGAAGAGAGGAAACAAATAAAAGAAATTGTATCCGAATGGAAGAGGTATGGAATAGTTTCAGATACAAGATCTCCTTATTCTAGTCCTGTATTATTAGTTAAGAAAAAGACAGGGGGGACAGCGATTGGTTATAGATTATAGGAAATTAAACTCTCAAACAAAATCAAGGATAAATTTCCATTACCTAACATTTTAGAATGTCTAGGAGGAAGCCAATTTTATACTACTTTAGATTTAGCTAGTGGTTATTTACAGTTACCATTGACTGAAGAAGCCAAATTAAAAACTGCTTTCATAACTCCAGACGATACAGATCAATTTGAGCGAATGATCTTTGGATTGGCGAATGCTCCAGCAGAATTCCAAAGACTCATGAATCTTGTTTTGGGCCCATTATTCAACAAAAAAGTACTGTGCTACTTAGACGATATATTGATTCCAGCTAAAACATGGACCGAAATGATACAAAAGCTTACTGAAGTATTTGAATGCTTAATAAAAGCCAATTTAACTTTAAAATTACCAAAATGTGAGTTTGGAAAATTAGAGACTGAATTTCTTGGTTTCATACTTAGTAGAGATGGTTTGAAACCTGGACCACGTAAAGTAGCAGCTATTGAAAAATTTCCTATTCCGAAAAATACGCACGACATCCAAAGATTTTTAGGGCTTACTAGTTTCTTTAGAAGATTTGTTCCAAAGTATTCTCTCAAGGCAGCACCATTGTCTGAACTTACGAAAAAAGATGCAAAGTTTGTTTGGGAAAAAGAGCAAAGTGAGGCTTTCGAGGAACTTAAAAGTAATCTTATTAAAGCACCGATTCTAGCTCATTATGATCCTCAAAGTGAAACTGAGGTACATTGTGATGCAAGTTCAATTGGATTGGCCGGAGTATTGTTTCAAAGAGATAGTAAAGGGAGTTGGAGGATGGTTTATTGCGTTAGAAAGAAAACTACTGAAACTGAACAAAAGTACCATTACAGTAAATTAGAGTTGATGTCAATTGTGTGGGCATTAGAAAGGTTAAGGCAGTTTCTGATAGGAATAAAGTTCACAATCGTTACAGATTGTCAAGTACTCGTGTATCTAAACGCTAGAAAGTCATCAAATCTTCAGATGGCAAGATGGTTTAACCTCATGCAAGAATACGATTTTGAGATCCGGCATAGATCAGGTGAACGAATGAAACACGTAGATGCACTAAGCAGAGCAGCTGTTGAAGAGCCAGAAGAATTATTGAAAGAAAATTTGAAGTTTGTTTGACCTTGAGTGAAGATGAGCAAATATTGATGATACAGCAGGCTGATCCAGTAATACGAAAATTAATAGAAATATTCAGAAAAAAAGAGCAGGATAGAACAAAAGAAGAAAAACAGCTTGTAAGAAATTACATGTTTAAGAGAAACAGATTATTTAGATGCATAAATGAAAATGGAAAAGAAAAATTTCTCTATGTTATTCCAAGGAATACGAGAAAAAGTACAGTAATTAAATTCCATGATCTTATGGGACATTTTTCTGTTGACAGAACTGTAAATAAAATAAGAGAATTGTATTGGTTTCCTTATATGAAACGTTATGTACGAAGGCACATTTCGAAATGTTTTGAATGTTTGATGAACAAAACGCCGTCAGGAAAACAGTCTGGCTTGTTAAATCCAATTAAAGCAGGTCGTAAACCTTTTGCAGTTTTACATATGGATCATTTAGGACCTTTTGTTAAGAGTTCTAAAGATAATCAGGAACTTCTGGTCATGATAGATAATTTCACAAGATATTTGTCCAATTGACTCCAGTAAAGAGTACGTCAACATCACATGTGCTGAAGGCTCTGAAAAAGTTTGTAAATACGTATGGTCTACCAGAGAAAATAATAACAGATCGAGGAACTTGTTTCACTTCGCATCAATTTCAACAATATTGTACTGGAAATGGTATACATCATATACTGAATTGTACGAAGCGACCATGTGCAAATGGAATGGTTGAAAGAGTTAATAGAACAATATTGTCTACCATAACAACTGGTATGGAAGATCAGAACCATAAAGATTGGGATGTTAAAATACATGAAGTTGAGAGAAACTTGAACAATTTTGTAAAAGTCTACGAACAAGACACCATTTGAATTGCTCCATGGTTATTCTCCACGATTCAACGATGGAATTTTGAGAAAGTTAACTGATGAAGAAGCTCAAAGTTGGCAAGGTCCATCTATAGTGCAGGAAGAATCTCGAAGACAAATAGAAGAAAGTCAACAAAAAATGAAGCAGTATTATGATAAAAAGAGATGTAGAGCAATGACGTTTGAACGAGGAGAAATTGTCGTAATGAAAAGAGTCCCGAAATCTTCAGGCCAACCTACGAAGACACAATTTAAGTACCGAGGCCCTCTTACTGTTACCGAGGTATTGCCAAACGACGATGATTTGGATGAGAGCTGAAAAGACGAATTAGACGAGAATTGACAACACTTTAAAATTTTTTCTTGAACATGTTACTGCTCCTGTTCATTTTTTCCCCAGGAAATTCTGATTCCAGACGAATGCTGAGGTCAGCTAGTGTCATCAGGGTGGCCGATTGTGGGATTGAAAGCGCCACCAGAGGGCCCCTCACATGTTTGCCGCGAGACACGCAGAAGAGAAGGGAGGAGAACGACGATGAGATGGAAAGGGAAAAGACGCGATGACGTAAAGATTCGAATGGATATAAAATTTGTTTTGAATTATAACTAAGATGTTAGATCGTGATTTAATATTGTAAATAATGTACATAGCTTTTAGTCTTATTCTGTCCAAAACCATAATTAAATCATTTAAAGTTTAACTGTGTTATTATTTTTTGATAATAAATTTATAGAACCCACATACTTGGTGACAGATGTGCCATACGTGTCGATATGATGTATGATGGTTGTGACGATGATGAAAAATTATTTGTGAATGTGATGTGATTTTGAAGTTAAAAAAAATGATAATTATTTTCTGAGTGTTATCATTTCAATTGTGGATTACAAGGATAAAAGCATCTGAAAAGGGTATGTAAATTTTCTTTATTTCAAGATGAAGTTAAATGACATCAAAAAGGTACGCATTGCATTGCAGATCATTAAGTCGGACAAAGTAAAAGTTCTACATAAATTTATTTTCGATTCTGACGGAGACCGGTCAAATCGAAAGCGTTTAAGAGAATCTTCTGGTTTTAATTTTGCTATTAAAAGTGAAGAATTTAAAAGTAATAGAAGATAACTTTTCTTTAAACGAATGAATTACAATTTCTAATATTTTAAATATCTCTTTCGAAGGAAATAAATCTGAAATAGGAAAAAGAATACTTGAGCAATTGTGCTCTTTGAACTCTTTAGCTGAGGGAATGAGCGACGCCTGTATGTCGGAATCGGATTTAACGAAACAAACAATTTTTTGATAATAAATTTATAGAACCCATATGTATATATATATATATATATATATATATATATATATATATATATATATATATATATATAGAATGCATAGCAAATATATACATAGAAATTTTTATATGCATAAAAATGTTAATACAAACAGAAAAAGGAAAGTTTCATGAGAATCAAAAATGCAAAACTAAACATAAATCAAAATATATCTTCATGTTTCATAATTATTTTCCGAATCTCTGATATGTTTCCTAGTCTCATTTACGTAATAATAAACATTAATTAGCTTTATGAAATTTGCAAATTGTCACGTAAAAATCAAATGTAAGAAATCAAACACAAATATTGTGACAAGTTTCACGATCATTAAATACACAAAAGACCAATGTACAAAAATCTAAACAAATAAAGATATTTCACATTACAGTATTTACCAGCGTTTTGTCAGAGGATTTGAAGCTATCAAGTGAAGAAAGCTACGATTCAATGTTCGGAATCTTGCTGTCGTTACTCATAGCCCCTCCAGGTGCAGGAAAACCTACACCAAGGTCAAGATACCTTGAGGAATGAAAGCTCCAAAAATTTTCTGCTCATCCCACATCAGCCTCTAAGAGGCATCTGAACAATGAAGAAGGTGAGCTTGGTTACAGATAAGGAGCTATGAGAATAAATCTTTTTCCGACTATGAAATTTCAAAGGACAATTCCTGAACTTTGGCAAAACCGTGTTTAGAAGTCAGAAGCCACTACAAAATAGAGACAGGCCTGAGTTTTTAGCAGCATACCAGTTCAGCGAAGCGCTAAGTAAGAAAGTATTTAAAATTTAATAAGCGACTGGATTTCTAAAGAAGTTAGCTCTAGTGTCATTGATGATATCTGGGTTAACTATTTCAAAATATTAAGGTGGTCAACTTGCTTACTAGAGCAGGACTTTTTCTCTTTAAAACCAACATTTTCAAATAATACCGTGTTAGACTAGCAACTATAAGTGAGTGATGGAACAATTTTTTTGCTCATAAAACCATGTTTCTCCACATAGAAAGTGAGGTGTCTTTTTTTTTATGCATGATCAATTTAAAACATAGTTAGAAGTCTTATTAAAGTCACCAAGCCTCAGCAATTTATTAAGACATGTAATTGAGTTCAACTTAAATTTCGTATGCAAAGGTAAAACATCCTTGTAAAGAACCACATTTTTTGGCTAGCTGTACCTCAGTGTTATGGTAATTCCTGCAGCACTGAATTTAACTGTATCAAAGGTCTTTTTGAGTTAGTGGCAGTATCCCTCAAGAAAATCTGGTGACCATGCTAAAGAAGGGGGCGTACAAGGTCACTGCATTAGATTTTAGGAGTAGAGCGTCAACTCCCCTGTTTCTATCCGAAATATACTTTAAGATCTGTAGTCGTCTTCTCAGCTTTTTTCTCAATATGTTTTTCGCAATTTATTTCAGGGTCCAAAGTGAAGTCAAGATAGAATGGGTATTTCTTACTACCCAACCTTTGGTTTGGATAATAGATTTCGGGAGATAGCTCGGGAGATCTTTATCTCCCGAGACATCTCCCGAAATCATCTCCCGAGTCTCGGGAGATAATAGATTTCGGGAGATGTCAACTACAGACTGACTTAGAAGGATTGAAGTTCAACATGTGGGCATCCGAAAATTCACGAACAGCTTCTAAGGACCCACCCATGGAAGATGCTAGTCACAGCACCACAGGATCATAGAATTATGGCATCTGCAAAAATGTCTATTTGGCAAAGGGATATTCTTTTTCTATTCTCGAAATTAACATTGAAAAAAATGGGCTTAAAACGGAGCTCTAATGAATGCCTTGATGCAATTTGCGAAAACCGGATCGTTTATTTTGAAATTTCAAACAAAAAGTTCTGTGATTCAGAGAATTAGGCATCTATGAAAATTTTCTACCCCACATATCATAGTCATTTTAGCATTTGCTTATCTGTCTGTATTTTCAAACTCTTTTGAAGGATTTAGTCATGTCTAATATCTAATGTATGAGATTTATAGGTTTGCAGTTTTGAGCATCTGTAACACTTCAATCGAGTATAAACAGTATTTGTGGTTCAAGTATTATGCTCTCTTCTAAAGGTATATTGTCCAGGTGGGATTAAGTTATTTAGTAACAGATGGTTAGTTAATCCCCTCAAAATACTCTTTCAGTCCACCGGCACGTGATGCAAATCAGAGCTATCAGGCCGTAGTTATCAATGGAAGTAGCATCTTTGAGTTTGCGAATAGGAATAAAAAAGTCTGATTTCCATTATGTTCCCCTGTCGTCCAGGATACGTTAAACAGATATAGTCCTATTTTTTCTGCCCAGATTACTCAAATGATCAAGAAAATGACCATGCAATCAGCCCAAGCTTGGATCTCAGTCAAATTCTGATTTTAAAGAGCATTTTTAAATTTTGCCTTGAATCTTATTCAGATTTATTCAATTTATTTTTTTGTAATGATCTCAATAAATTAGTTTTGGATGTATTTTTGCTTTTTTATAAATAACTTTTAAGGGATGTATTCAAGTCACTTCAATTGGATCGAATATTTTTGTAAAGCCCATTCGAAAATATTTCGTAGAGTTATTCCTTGGAGTGGAAACTGGGTGATACGCCACATTATTGATAATTATCCAATGAAATACTTTTGAAGCATTTGAGTCACTTATTTACTGTTCATGGGGTTATTTGTTCCCGATTGCAAAAGTTTACATAAAATGGGAATTATTTTTGAAGAAATACATGAAACGTATATATTGGCAATAGCCGTTTGTTTTTTTTTAAATTTTGTACATGTCTACGAGAAAAATTTAAATTTTGATTTCTCATTTCTATTAAGTTCAATATTATAATTTCGTAAATATTTTCCAATTTTTCTATATTTTTCACGATTTTTAACTAATTCTAATTCTTATTCTAAGAACCTTGTTACATATTTATATTTTTATGCATTTTACACCCCTGTGATTATATGTGCGCAATTCAAATTACTTTGTTTTTTAATTAATTTAGTTACTATATTGAAAGGTATTTGTCTTACAATAAAATAGTTATTTGTTTTTCTTATACATTTTTATCCTTCATAATGAGATAAGAAGTTACACGGTATTAAATTAAAATACAGATATAAAAATAGGGTATTTTCCCCATTTCAGCTTGAGATAAAAGAATTTAATCTTAAGATATCTACTCTTTATACACACAACGTAAAGTTAAATTATGTACACACATCGCCATAAAATTATAATATTTCTAATGTATTTTTAATTTTTATGAAATCAAACACCATTTTGATTGATCGCAAATCAATATATGTATTCATTTTTTAAATTCATCCCCTATATATTTTAATTTGATAGAAACATTATTTGCGAAATTAATTACATGTAATTAATTCCCATTCTTGATAATTTATTGTATTTTAGATTTTATTTTCCTCTGCAGATCTGACATTAACGTGTGAACTGTTAGTTCTGAACAAAAAAGTAATTATTTAAAATTCTGTTGAACATTTAAAGTTCCTGTAGCTTAGTACCTTGACGCTGCTTCCCGTTAAGATCAGCAAACTGAAGTATCATTTGCCGAGGGCAGTGATTGGGAGGCTGACCACATACACTCCCTCACTAGATTGCTGGAGCTCCGTGGGTTAGAGAAGTCTCCAAGTTCATCTGTGATGTTCAAAGTCCTTCCGTTAGTGAGACGGGAATTTGGAGAGAAGGGTGCCAGCCCAGGAGTGAACCCGTCCGCTCATCTTTGTTCAAAATGAGGAGGCGCTTGATGATGAACGAGTATTCCCAGCTCGTTTAGCCTTAAGGTACAGTCCGCAGCTTGCCTGTGCCACTATGTTAGTATATTAACATATATTACCAGCTCTCTCTTTTCTGTAATAGAATTCATTATGTGTAAATTTTTAACTTAGATACAAAACAGGATGCTCATTGAACTGGGATAAAATTATCACCATCAGACGCATCAGTTTGGACGTCAAATTGTTCTTCGAAATCGGGGGCTCATATAATATTGGTTAAATACATAGTTGTATCTTAAATTTCTGGAAAGCATCATCACAAGAATCAGTCCACTGAATCTTTCTCTTTCTGGAGCATCTGTAAAAAATGCAATCTGAAGCTGGCTACCTACGATCACATCCTGGATTGTTTGGAGTTTGCCCTGATAGTTATTTGCGCAAGTCCACTGCTGGTGCTCGACTCTGAGTACGAGTGTGGCGTCGACGTGGATACAGGTCCAATCCTGCAGCAAATTTGGAATACCCCATCTCACGACAAAGTGGCATCATGGTTTGGGTACCATTGCGTACGATCCCAAGTCACCTTTTTTTCGTAATCACAGAACTATGACAGTACACTATTACATGGATGTAGTGTTGCGGCCGGTGATACTCCTCTAATTTCAGGGGGTGTCTAATGCCCATCATCAGCACGATAACACCCGAATGCACATTGCTTGAATCAACCAACCTGCCTTGAAAGGTGTTCAGTTGTCATATATATATACATACAGGGTGATCTTTATTAAAGTGACAGTATTTGGAGCACCCTGCAGCACGATCTAATCGCCGAAATGGCACCAAACTTGGAATTTAGGCTAATCAAACACTGGAAAAAGGATTCTGTGAAAAAATATTTTGGATCCAAAAATCGCCGCTAGGGCATTTTGTATCGTTTTAAGATGTATAAAATGTGAAAAAAGAAAAATACTAACACATACAATCTCGTACAGTAAAATTATCAATGTTGACTTACTACATTAACTTCCCCGGTGAGGAATTAGACAACATTCCATGTGAGCACCGTTCTCAGAAATAACACCGTACATTCTGTGCACAACGTTCTCCACAGCTGTGCAAAACATATCATGAGGAATATTCCGCACTGTCTTTGTTATGTTGTCCTTTAGAATAGACAAATTTGATACTCCACCAACATAAGCGCACGTTCTGGTAACGTGAGAGGTATGGCCACTGGAGCTCCTTTACTGCAGCTGAGATTATTTGTCGGAGCTGTCTACTACTTGCTTTTACAGGACCTCTATTACTGGCACTGTCATCGCACGACATTTGCATTTTTCTTTGATACCAGTGTTTTATGCTAATTCTCATTATTGTAAGCTACAGCATCGCCACAAAATGCTATAGCGGTAACTTTTGGAACTAAAAAATTTTTTCACGAAAATTTTTTCCCCATGTTTTGATAAGTCTAAATTCAAAGTTTGGTGTCATTTTGGCTATTAATTCGCTCGCGTTACAGGACGCTTCAGACACTGTCACTTTAAAAAAGATCACCTTGTATATATATATATATATATATATATATATATATATGTATATATATATATATATATATATATATATATATATATATATATATATATATATATATATATATATATATAAACATAAGCGGGAAAAAGTAGAAAAAAATCATTTTTATGTGCTTTATATTTTAGAGCAATTTTAATGTAAACTTCTCATTTTTATTTTATTACACTATTGTTTCTCAGATAATGAGTCTTATCTATCACTAAGGAAATATTATAAAATAGTAATAGTACATAAGGATTTTTTTTTTTGGTCTGTGAAAAAATAGAAGATAGGATGCAAAAATATTCATATTTTTTGGAATCTGTAGCAGTTTAATAAGTTGAAAATATTGTTTTTTTTAAAACTTTTCTTTCTTTTAAAATATACATTTTGTTGAAAAAATACTCAATTTTTGTACCCCAAATCATGACGTCATCTCCACCATGTGTAAATGTAGACTCAAAATTTTGCTTCTCAAAAGTCGTACCTTGTGTTCTCCACACCAGTTTACGCCCTTTAAAAAACTTGCTTTCATCAGAGAGAATATTACTTTTCCGAAATACTCAGAAGGTTTATTAACATACTTACTGGCAAAATTTAAACGTGTTTGCTTATTGGCAGTTCAAATACATGGCTTTCTACGAGCTATGCGGCCATGATAGAAAGATTTTTAAGAAGTTTTCGCATAGTATCTGCATGAAGAGATTTTTTTTAACTTTTTACTAATCAAGTGCTATTTGAGATGCAGTAATATTTATATTTATGTGTATGGATTTCAGAATGCATATCTTTTCTTGTTAAGTCAGCTTAGATGGTTGGTTTCACCGAGGATTTAAGGTAACAGATTTCGATGACTTGTAATTATTGATTTATCTTTGGATAGAAGAATGAGTTCTTTCAACTATCTCCAATTGCTCGAAGAGTTTTATCTTCATTACTTTGTCTTAAGATGATTTTCTTTTCGTTCGGAACAACTTCTTTTAAAATCCATTTGGAATCTATTTGTTTGCAAGTACTAATGTATCATATAAACCACTGGGCAAAATTTTATTTTTAATTTTCTACGAATTCTTAGATAAACAGTAAAATATAAGTAGAAGTTTCACGATGAAATTGTGGCAGGCTAATACATTTATAAATATAAATATCTAAAAAAAGAATTTATATTTTCAAATTTATAGGAATTTCTTCAACTGTATGAATTTTCAGACGAAACCATCAATATTTAAGAAACAAATTTCTGATGACTATTAGACAAATATTTATAATTACAAAACTATAAGCTATTTTAAAATTTATCAAATGAAACAATTCATTTGAACAATATATATTAAATAATGTTCGGTTTAAAGTACAATATTAGTAATACTTCTATTAAAAAGATATAGCATAAATAAAAATCATTTATGTTACGTTTGTTATCAAAAAAATTTAATAAACAACAATCGTTTACATATTCTGAGTAATTCGTTCATTTCCTGAAAATTCACGGACAACAATAAAAATTAAAATAATAATTTTCTGATCACTTTATGAGGGACATTTATAATAATATACTGAATTATTTTTTAAATTGATTGAATTCAACAATTCAATATGATAATGCATTTTAAATAATATTCTGTTTGAAATATTAGCTATATTTTTATGAATGAAGGTAACACAAAAATAGTATCTATTTGTGTTTCGATTATTAAAAGAACTATTTAAAAAGTATTCATTGTCACATTTTGATGAATTTCTTCAATTGCTAGGAATTCTAATGACAAGCGAAATTGAACTAACTATTTTCTGATGAATGAAATTTACAAAACTAACATTAAATTTGCTTTTAATTTAGGTCAATAATGAACTTTATTGTTATTTCATTATCTTATTTTCATAGATTGTGCTATTAAGTTAAATAACCAATTTTCATAGTAAAGTTTTTAGATTAAAGAATTGTAATATAAACACATTTTGAGAATAGTTCAGTGACAATTAAAGACAGTTATTAAAGTAATTAGTAAAGAATAAACGTAATTCAACAAAACTAACATTAAACTTACGTTTATTTTAGATCATAATAAAATTTATGCTTATACCATTATCAGATTTTTGTAGTTAGGGATATTAAATTAAGTAATCAGTTTTCCCACTAAAGTTATTAAACACTTTTAGTATAAAAACAACTCGAATAATTCTTATAGATTCCTGAATGATGTTGTTATCTTGTTTGATTTTTCGCAATAACCCATGATTCACAGTAAAGTTATTAGATTAAAGAATTGTAATATAAAACATTTCGAGAATAATTCAATGACAATTAAAGAATACTAAAGAAATAGTAAAAAATAAACTAATTCAACAAAATTAAATTCACTTTTATTTTAGATTATAATAAAACTTATGCTTATACCATTATCAGATTTTTATGAATTGGGCTTTATATTAGTTAAATAATCAATTTTCACAGTAAATTAATTAGATTAAACAGTTTAAATACGAAAACAATTCGAATAATTGTAAGATTCCTAAATCTCGTATGATGCAATTATCTTTTTTGATTTTCCGCAATAGCCCATGATTGAGAGGAAATCTGATGTTTAAGGGGGAAAAAAGAGATTAGAGACCGATTAACGATCTCAGCTCTTTTTTCAGAGGATAAAATAACGAACAGAATGTAATAAAAAATTTTTAACTGCGTCCAATCTTTCCACATTTAAGTAGATTCCGACACACCGGAAATCAACAGCTTGTGCAAGACATTTTTCGGAGTTTGAACTCGCATTCCTCCAGATCAAGAACCACGAGGAACTCGTAAAAGGCGGGGAAAAAGCGATAAGAACCGCGGAATTATTTTGAGCCAAGCAGAATGTTCGACGACCATTCAATAGATCAGAAAATAATAGTGCGTTACTCACAACTTTAACATGCCAATTTTATTTTATTGCTGTTAATATAGCACATAATAATGTCATACTTTTCATAATAATGCATTATTTTCATGTTATATTATTAAGGAAATTAATTTAAAAAATTATTCTGATATATATTAAGCAATAATGGGAATTTTGCTGCCAGTTATATTAGAAAATGCGATACCAACCTCTTAATTTTTGCTACATGCTGATACATCGATATTATCAAGTGATATCATGAAATTTATTCCGCAACTGATTGGTCAGCAATCGCCAATTCACTTGTTCAATCCCCACCTATTTTATGAACGTTTATATTGATTCGGAAATCATTTTAAACTGAAAATTTCCGCAGGTTCACCATGACCTAGAGATAAAACAACATTCTTTCGAGAATAAGGTCTTGGATTCGAGTCCAGCTAATGGTAAAGACTGAAGTGGCACTCTTGCCCCATGTATGTATGTCTACCAAATATATACGAAACTGCACCAAAGCAGTTATGTCAACTTTGTCATTGATTCCGCTCACAATTACAAATCAGTTAACTGCTAAGCAGTTTCACAGCTGTGAAAATTTGGCTTCCGGAAACATCATAATAACCAATTTATTACACAACTGTATTGGAATGGGATGGTTCATGCCAGGTGGCTTTAAATCATTTGATATCGCAATATCTTCCAAAAGAAATGATACTTTTGGAGTTATTTATCAAGTTTTGTGGGTCTACTTTTCTTGGTCTTTGTTTCTAAATTACGAATATTGATCCTCTTTCAAATATTTCTATTGATGGAATCAATTCAAAAAGATTTCTTTCCTCGAAAATGGGAGCTGTCAGCACAGCACTTAATATAAAGTTTCAGGCAGTTCATTGACGGTATTGACTGAATCTATGTGGTACACAACGTCGAATTAAGCGAACGACGTATTTTCAACGAATTTTCTGCCTGCCTTCCAATCACATTCTTCGAGCGGCAGAAAACAAAGAGAAGTTCACTCTCGAATGCCTGAGAATATTATCGAAGTTCATTCTGTTCATAAAACGAATTCTTATATAAAGACCAAAGCATCGGTTTCAGAAGCCTTTTTCTATTATCAAGCTATTAACACATGGATAATAGAACAGAAGAAAAAGACAAGATAAAACATCCACTTTATAGTTAGTTTAAATCGACAAGGACAATTTCAATTTTTAAAAATTTCATTAACTAAAAGAATTCTAAAACAATAAGTGTAATATTTGTAAACAATCTCTTTTAAATCCTTGCTTACACTAGCATTAAAATTTTCATTTCTTTTAATAGCAAAAAATTTTTATTATCTTAATTATTATTCAAATTTATATTATTATGATATAAAAATATGCCATTTTCCCATCTCCAAATTTACAAAAATTTAGTCATGCAATTACTAGTTATGATTGAAAAAAAAGAAAAAAGATTAATATCTTTATCACTTAAGACTCTCATTTAATAATGATACAAAAGCTATTCGAAGCTACTATCTAGAGTATCATTTCCGAAAGACATTAAAAGTCTTCTAGTTAACTACTGATTGCTTAATTAGTCGTTTCCTAATAGACAGTCCCTTTTCTAAATGAAGATTTTATCGCTTTAAATGACGCATTGATTCATAGCTAGCTAAATACTTATTATTACTATCTAAGCCCGTTTTATATGCAGAATATTCTTTCCATTTAATTTTACACATATGCATGTATTTGGAAAGGTACTCTTCACCAAACACGCAACAAAACAAGTCAAACTCCTTTTGTAACAATGGTCTCCACTTTCTGTGCGAGACTGAATACTCACGAAGATTTTCTCATCAAATGAAATGATTTAATTTTTATTTACAAGTTTCAAAACAATTTTCCAGCACATTTTCTGCCAGTATACGGATTTTCGAAAAGATTTTAAGTATGTGGCAGGATCAGTTGAATTTTTGTGAATGAAAGAAAGCAGGTGACTCACTTTTCATCTTTGTCAAAGTGATTTATTTTATTTGCAATTTCACTAGCAGAAATTTTTTTTTTGCGATGGTCACAAAAGATGCAATTTATTGTTTTTTTAATGGAAATAATGGATTATGATAACATAAATTTCTGAGCAATACTAAATCATATAATATATTAATTAATTAATTTGGGAAAAAAATTTTTGCTCCATTTTATTTCATTGAATTGCAACGTTTTGATCTTTTATTAATTAAAAATTATAAAGTAATTATCAGCTATTTTGGTAAGAAATTTAATATTATTGAACAACTTGAATATTTAATAGAATTAAACTGACATAATAATGCATATGCTCCATTTCTTGAGTCAGTGCAAAGCTAATATCTACTCATCATCGAATTGCTTACAGTCACCAGAATAAAAATTCATAGACATTTATGCACACTACAAATAAAAGGTTAAGATTACATTTTTCAAAACAAGTATATTTAGATGTTGCCGATCCCATCATTGTTGAGCAATTAGAGATGAGCACAGCCAGCAGCCCAACTGCTGAATGCAGCTGTAAGGTACTTAAAATCCTTGTATCACCTTCCGAATGACTTCTCATTGATATTAGATTTTATTCACATGCTCCAAAGGAGAAAACCCGGAAAATTCCAAAGTGCCCAATCCAATAAATGATGAAAGTAGAAATGCAATAGCTCTCTCAGTTCCATAATATTGGGGTACAGCTTGGGAGCTTCGCATCGAACAGATTTCTCTCATCATTATTCCATAAGGAATTTCTGATAAGAGGTATTTGGCATTGTTTAGTGGATAGCTTATCGATGATGGCCCTTTTAAAACATTTTAACACGTATCTCGCAAATTACTTTCGGGGAAGAGATGTCATAAATCATCCGGAAGAAAATCCGTCCTTCATTAGGATTGGTCTCCCGTCCTTCATTAGGATTGGCATCAAACCTAAGACTTTGCCCTCCGATGTGCGCTGGCCCATTACTGGGCTGGGGTTACTCTTGTATTCCGTACATGTTTGTAGCTATAACAATGAAGGTATTTTATAGGATTTCGCTCTTTTGAAATATTCAAATTTGGTCAATCCTTTATCTGAAATTTTCTTCTTAGGCAATAATTTAATATTATTTCGTAATTCATTGTGATGAATAAGTCAAATATTTTACAAGTATTTTTTTAAAAATTTAAATAATACGTTAAACTAACTGAGGTCCTTCTGACCCTAGAAAATGACTTAACTCTATATTGTTGATTCAAAATATTATAAACATTTTTTTAACAAAAAAATGATACTTCATTCGATATTATTTTTTAATCATCATGGATTAATTGATATCCTATTAGGCGTCAATCAATCTCTCGAATTTTATCAAGAAATAAGTTGCATTTTATTTATAAAACTAATGTACAATAGTAAATAAATAATCGATGTATTAGATTAACTTGAATTAAGTATTTTAGTGTAATAAAAGGTTTTACTTTTTATTTTAAAATAAATTTATCGAATTAAAAGTCTTGTTTTTGATAAAAACATTGTGCATAATTTGTGTATGTTACATGTTGACAGATTTATCGCCCCCCCTTTTTTTTAGCGATCTTGGTAATTTCATGGAATTAGTTCAGTTGTATTAAGTCCAATGCATACAAAAGCTTTTTAATGAAATTATATAAACCTAGAATTATCCTTGAATTTCATTAACTTTTGATTTAAATATACTTTAAATAGAAATAACTCCTTAACTTAAGCTCCTCTTTCATTTTGAATCATTTTTATATGATGTAATAAGCAATTTGTGAAATTTCAAATTCTAATATTTGCTGCATAATTAAATAATGCATCATGTAGAAATAGAGAAACATTTGATGAAATTCAAATATTGTTATATATACTTTATCGGTAACTCCAATAGAAATTAGCCGAACACACTTCATATCGCCCTTCAATTTGACACGTTTTAATGGCGATGGAATGGCTGAGAAAATTACCACAATTATTCAGCGATATAATTGGAAAACGAGTTGATAGAAAGGCGGTTGACAGGCATTCAACACGTGGATCAGCCATCAAAAACAGAAGAAATCTCTTGAGACTTGCCACAAGCTTGAACAGCAAGATAGGTAAGGTGTTGACACGTCTTCCTCAGGCCCCAAGTTACGCGGCCCACCAAATTTTTTTAAGGCCTGCAAATGTGTGTAAATCAAAATTGTTCCACTGGAAGAGTAATAAATAAAAAAAGAAAAGTATAAACGAGAAAGAATAATTATTGAAGAGAAGCAAAGGGAAAATACTGGCATTGTTAATGGTAAAGTCAAATACTTTTAGCAATGCATCATTTCTTTTAAAAAGTTTTCTGGACTTTTCAGTAGAGCATCATGATTTCCTTTGGAAAATGGGCATTTAGCATTCGATTAAAGAAAATGAAATGATACTTGCTATTTATATAGCTTCATTTAAGAATCTGTTTGGGGAGGCGAAAAGAATTCTTATGTATGTGTGAAATAAAATTCAATCAAATGAGATACTTGAACGCTTTAAAATTCCCCTTACCTGAGAAATCATTATATTGAACTCGGTACATTTTCTATCCCCATTCCACTGCATTATATCCGATCGGTGACATACTGGGAGAACCAAAAACACGTTCGTTATTGTGAGTGCAAACAATAGTCTTTTTAAATTAAAAAAATAAATATAATTTTTTTTAAAAAAATATACTTTCAGGTGAGTAGATGAAATGTCATGAATATTTTTCTCTTTCCCCAGCGATTAAAATTATCTATATGATCTTGCTAACGTGTGTATACATATGTATATGAATATTTTTTCCAATGGCGGGCATACACTTGGGTGACGAACCCCATGCCACAACAAGGCCAGAAACGGCTACTCATTTGTCGTTACCCAGCGGGTACCTGTGAACCAAGTCATGGAGACGAGTAGCGTTGCCCGCGCCATACCACCACAAACCCGTTTATAGGGCGGGTCACATTCATACAACATCACAGAAGAAGGACTGAGAAACACAAAGAGAGCAGAGATGGAAATAAACATCTATGCCCGAACCGGGATTCGAACCCGGGACCCACAACTCATGAGTCAGGAACGCTAACCACCCAGCCATCGGTCGGCTGTATATGAATATATATAAATTCATTTCAGCAATTCAAATAAATTATAGACTAAACTTTATTTCTGATAAAAAAAACAATGTAATTTCTAAAGCATTGTAAATGTACACACAATATTTATAATATTAAATAATCTTTTCCCAAATTTTTGTGATATATTTAAATTAATAATAACTTTAGAAAATAATGAGGATTTTCAGAAAGAAAAAATGTTATAAAGAGTGTGTAAATTTCTTATCAAATCACTACAATGTCAACTTGCAGCCTTTTACATGGTACATTGGTGCGATTCACCGCGGTCTGCAGGCGAGATCACTGTCAACAGAATGGAAGGTCACTGGTTCAATCCTGTCATTATTGAACAAATAGAAATGAATGGTGCATTTCTGTCCTGTATCTATTCTGGGGGGACTCGCCCAGACCGGCTATCTAGAGGGACGCATTTTCCCCTTGCTCCTGCATTTTGCCACCCAAGTCGTGTAAATATTTGGCAAAACAAAATTTTTACACCAATCGACGTGGAAACTAATTTTACATCTAGTGTGAAAATTTCCTGTAATTTCAACTACTGGAAGTTATTTTATCAGCGAAAAACTACGAATATTAATTAATTTCCAAATATGGTGGACAATTCAGTCTTACAAGCGAGGAAGAAGTGACCGCCGTCAGTGTGGCAGTTTCGCAAACTTGTGGATATAATTTCTGGAGCCTCGACCCAGGATCTATCTCGTCGATCTGATTGAAACCTTTGTCATTAGAAAGATAATTTTTTGGACTTCCTTCCGCCACCAATCTGAAAAATCTGTGACACACAGAAGTTGAGAAAATTTTTTCAAAACTTTTACACTTTACTGATGGAATTACACACTATTGCTGACTTCAATAACAAGATGGCTGGCTAAATCACAAAGTAAGTGTCCAGATGCCTTATTACTTCGTTTCGTATGTTGATTCTGAGCATTTTGACGTATAGATTGTGTCTATGGGATGATTGGATCAAAGGTTGTTAAGCTTTTATGTAAATATTCCATGTTTTTCGGCAGTTTTGCGCTGAAGTTTCTCCTCCATTTTTAATTAATCATTAATAGCTTTTGCTCTAACTATTCTATCGACCGGGAATAAATTTTAAGTAGGAGTGGATATTCTAACGATTCCAAAAATATATATTTTGTATTTGTAAGTACAATGGTTCTTTTTCTATAATTTTTCGAAATTTGTATTTTGTTGCCTTTTTTCTTCAATATTTGCATACTATTATAATTAATTTCATTAAAAAAACTGCCGTAACTTTTTAAAATTTAATCAATCCACTCCAATCTTTTTATACTTACTCGGCGCAGATTTATGTGGTTTAAAATATGTTTTACAATTGGAAAAATAATTATTAGTTTAAGAGATACAGTTTAATTAGTGTTTAAAGAAACGGTATTTTTCTCCATTTCCCCCAATGGTTCTTCAGTCCTCCCCTATGTACGTGCATTGCTATATATATACTGTATTAGCTTCTATCTTTTTGCCATTGAGCACGTTCCCCTGTTCAATTCCCTCTTAACCCTTTGGTCACTTAATTCTCACGCTTAAATTGCTTTTAATTACTCTAGCATATTTATTCTTGTTTAATTTTTACTGTATAACTAATGTTTGTAAATTAATGTCTCGGATTCGTTTATATAGGCTATACAGGGCATTATAAGGAAGAAATAACCGTAATTTAATTCTCAAAATTATTCCTGAAATTTTTATGTTTTTCACCCCAAATGAACCTTGATTCGACTGTTTTTTATGTATATCGATATTTTAACTTAACAATCAGACCTTTTTTTCTTTTTTTTAATTTAAGGTGTCTCAGCCACTAATCAAGTGTCGGACATGCAGTTCTTAGCATTATGCTCAGTTGTTAGCCCCTTTTATTAATTATTTTTTCCTCTAATTGTTTTAAGCTATTCTTACAATGTTATCAACCTAGTGCTATGCTTAATTATTAACCTATGTTTAAATTTCTTCTAATCAATCACCAGTGGATTTACACCTATTGGATATGCCAAAGAGCATTGTCATAGGGACAGACCCACTTCCCGCTGTCCGTTGACACATTAAACTAATTAAAGTCATCTTTTTGAATTTTAATGAATCATTTTTATCTCATTTTTTTTCCTTTTTTATCATAAAGATCTACTTCTTTTTTTTTTTTTTTAAATCTGTATGTCGGGTGCGTGGGTTGATGTGCGGGTGGGGTGGTTTGGCATCTGGGTCACTTCAGACTGATAACTGTATTTTTAACAATTTACAACTTTTATTGGAAACAATCATATCACTTAGTTTCAGCAGCAACGTGCAGCCTCTCCATTCTCTGCCGTTATGGATAACACTAATAATCTAACATCTCCTAACAGACAATTCCACTCGACACCAAACTTGCCATTCCATGATTCTAATAATTGTTACGTAACTTCCAATCTAAATACCTCCAACCGTGGCTCTATCGATGATGACTCAGGGACCATTCTTACTCGTCAAGTTGCAGACACAGACTCAAATGCAACAACAGGTCTCACAACGATTTCTCCAAATAACTTAACAGATTCAGATTGTGCTATAGATTATACAGGACACTATTTCCAGCATCTGGTACAAGCTGCATAGCATTATTTGGCGGAGAACAGGCCCTAGATACTATCTACCAGCGCATTTACGCCAGGCAGCAGATACCCTAATTCAGGCCCTTAAGGTAAATGAAACACATTCTACTACTCGTGCATCACCAACCACTAACAATGACTACATCACAAATCAGCTAACTATAATGAATAACAACCTGAAGCAGATAAAGCATCAGCAGATAGCCACTACAGACCTTGTCTGGGAAACTGCGACAGCTACAACTTGCATTTCAAAACCGTCGTACAGCGCAATCTTACAAAAAAGCACGGAAGACTTGGAAACAGCGATTATTGTAAAACCCACAAAAGATAACAATGTCATATCATTAAAAGAAAAACTATGCACTCTTGCTAGTGATGTTTGCCCGATGAAAATCAAATGGAGAAATCAGTGGCCAAAATCCATTGCAGCTCCAAGCTTTCCAAAAATAAGTTGATTAAGAAACTTAGGGAAGAGAAATTCGATTTAGAAGAACCAACGATCCCCAAAAAGAAAATCATTGTCCGAAACGCCCCTACAACCATTACGGACGACAACATCTTGCACAGAATAATGGATAATTTCCCTGAGGTGAGTTCCAACTGCAAGATAAAGATCACGGAAATTAAATCTTACCGCACACTAACTAATCTTCAACACATAGTACTAGAAGCCGATCTTCCTCTTGCAAAAATGTTACTGGCTAACAGGCACATTTACTTTGGCTTTCAAAAAGTCTTTATTCGCACATACAAAATAATACGATGGTGCTTTAATTGTCAAGAATTTAGCCATACTAGCTTGACTTGCAAAGTAAGGAAATACAGCGCAAACTGCACTCGCAATCATCAAGAGGATACATGCAAATCAACCAGTCCTAAATGCGTTAACTGCATCATTGCCAACTACAAGGGAGATAATGTAGCTTTTGATCACGAGGCATATTCACCATTCTGTCCTACATATAGATATTTGCTTAACTCATCAGCCTAATTTTACTTTATCCCTCTTGCACAAATAACTTCAAAATTTACACATAACCCAGCTACTTTATGACTTCTATTTCGCCCTCGACTTCAAATCTAGCTACTCTCCAACTCCCTAAGCTTCAGCTACTTCAGATAAATTTGCAAAAGAGCAGATCGGCATTAACTCAATTTGTCTCTTTTTTTCAATACCAATGGCCATGATATTGCCTGCTTTCAAGAACCCTATGCAACCTCTGGCAGCATTAGGGGAATTCTTGGAAACTGTATTCATCGTCATCTAGGAAAAACCAAAGAGCAGCTATTGTCCTCAAAGCACATCTCAACCCCATTATACTGAAAAGGCATGAAGATTTCATTGCAATTGATTCAACCTCACAACCACTTATTATAATCTCCCTATACGCCTCCCCCTATGAATCTCTCCAAACCCTCTTAACCTTGCTACAAGATACCCTGAATAAAAATAAAAACACACCCACAATTATTTGCGGAGATTTTAACGCACATAATTTGATATGGGGCTATTCCTCGAATAACAGCAGAAGTACTTTACTAGAGGATTTTATTTCCAGCAATTCTCTTAATATTATCAATGGCAATAACAGTTCACCAACATTCTCAGGTCCTGTGGGTATTGGCTGGCCAGATCTCACGCTTGCCACTGACAACATACTATACTTTGTCCAAGAATGGACAGTAAGTTCAGAGATAAGCTATTCCCACCATAATTACATTACGTTCTGTGTCAACCAACCAATCTCTGTTGCTTTTAACCGCAGATTTCAAATCCTCAAGCAATCAAAAGAAATTTTTGGACGCCATCAAACCTCAAATAAACAGCTTACAGCCCATGCTCCAAAACGCTCGAACCCAACATGACACTGACAATCTCACCCGGGACTTCATTAAAATAGTTCAACAAACTGCAGAGAACGTTTTTAAACAACGAAGCTCTGACAAAACCTACAATATTCAATGTTGGTCGCCTGCTTTGAAAGAACTTAGAAGCAAAATCAGAGCTCTCCGAAGACGGATCAAGGCCAGTGTCACTTCAACAGGTAAACAGAAATGGCGCAAAACCTACAAATCTCATCTCGCGTTGTACAAAAGATCAATTTTAAAGGCTAAATCAACCAGCTGGATGGATTTCTGTAGTTCAAACAAAACTGAATTAGGTATGCTGCAGAAAATTGCAACGGACAAAATTTTCATTCCAACGCAATTCGAACCCTTTAATCAGACCACAACTCATCAAACAGCAGCAACCATACTGCAAGACTTATTAAACATCAACTTTCCACAAGACGATCAAAGCACCGACACAGCATATCACAAGAGTATCAGAACCACCGTTCTCCTGCCAACAGGTGCCATCGATCCACCATTTACACCCCAAGAGCTCCAGCATGTTGATCAGAAATTGGTCAACTCAAAAGCACCTGGTAATGATGGCCTGGATAATGTAATTGTTAAGTTGGTTTTTCGCTGCAACCGTTCGTTCTTGCTCGATTTTTACAACACATACTTAGAACGTGCTCATTTCCCTACACCCTTTAAAGAAGGGCAGGTGATTTTCTTCAGAAAGAAAAACTAAGATCCACAACTAGCGACCGCATACCGGCCAATTTGTCTTCTGCCCACATTTGGTAAAGTCATAGAGAAGCTTTTGATTGACCGCCTCAAGCACTCACTCTTACAGACAAACTTTCTTCACGCCAGGCAATTTGGCTTCCGGTCAAATAGATCAACAGACCAAGCCATCTCCAAAGCAATAGACTTTATCAAACTGAATCAGGACAACGAATTATATACCGCCCTTATCAATCTGGATATACAGCAGGCATTTGACTCTTTGTAGTGGCCTGGCCTCATGCATGCCCTTACCAAAACTGCTGTCCCATTTAACATAATAAACTGTCTTTTCAGTTTCTTAAAACATCGTAAACTTCAGGCACTTAGTGACTCAGGATTAGTCCGCATGGAGCAAACAAGAGTATCTCCCCAGGGATCCATTGGTGGTCCGATTCTTTGGAACATCTATTACAACGAAATCCTTACTACAAAATGGCCCCCACACCGAAATTGTTGCCTTCGCTGATGACACTCTGCTTGTCATTAATGGTAAATCAAAAGAAATAATTAAAAAGAATTGTAATGAATCATTGCAATTGTTCTCTTCAATGTGCCAACAGCTTAAACTTACTGTCTCTTCACCTAAATCTAGAGTTATGATCATTTGCACAAAGAATAAGAGACTTAAATCTAATCCCAAAATTACTCTGAATCGATGAAAGCCTGAAGCATACCCGCTGTCTCAAATACCTCGGTGTGGACATTGATATTAAGCTCTCATTCCTTCCGCATCTGCGAGCTATTAAAACTAAAGTTATTTTGATCGCACCAAGGTTGAAAGCAATCGTTAGACTGCAATAAGGACTTAAAGGAAGAATCACTAAGGTAATTTACTTCGCCATAGTAGAAAAAATGATTACGTATGGTTGCTCCGCCTGGGCATTTCCAATGACTAGCAGGAAAATCAAGTTCCTCAACATCATCCAAAGATTCTTCCTTCTCCTTATCACCAGGGGCTTCAAGACTACCTCGACAGCAGCCTTAGCCACCATCGCAGGGCTCCCACCACTTCACTTGGTAGTTGAAAAAGAAGCACTCAAAACTCAGATTATGCAGCTTCGCAAGAATGTTGCAATTGACGGGCAGTGGTTTGCACCCACCAGTTTTGAGATGCCTGTTCACAAAGACACGGTTCACCCAGTCAATAGGCAAACAATATTCGAATTATCAACTTGCCGAACATCCCCTCATGCCAGCATCCTATCGTTCACCCAGCTGAGGAACTGCATTACTACACTGATGGTTCCAAGCATGACGCTGCAGTAGGAGCGGCCTTTGTGGTTCTCCAAGGAGACACAGAGGTACACTCAAGACAGTTAAAATTGCGAACAGACAACTCGGTCTTTCAGGCTGAAGCACTGGCCTTATTATCGGCCTTAAACCATGCACTGGATGCCTCTCATTCTCCAGCCACCATTTGGACAGACAGCTTGTCTGTTTTAATGGCACTCCACAACCCAACTCACACATCCCCTCTTATCAATGCCATACAATGCAAACTCCACCAACAATCATCTATTCAAATCCGTCTCTCCTGGATAAAAGCACATGCTGGAAATGTGGGAAACGAGCTGACAGATCAAAGAGAAAAGGAAGCAGCGGTGAATGAGAATTTATTACAAATTGACCTACCACTTCCACGAACCCACCTTCTGCAGTTCCTTAAGCAGAGACTCAAACAGCAATGGCAAACCAGCTGGGACGACTCTTCAACTGGGCGCCTCACACACTATTATATGTTTCAACGGACAGGCTTATCTCCAATCCAATGATCATCTTTCTTATAACAAATCATGGACCCTTCCCAGTGTACTTCCACCGATTCGGTAAAGCCTCAACCCCACATTACAACTGCGCGAACGGCAATGCTTTGCATTATGTGGAACACTGCAGCTATACGGAGGGCCTCCACCTAATTCGCCATTCCTCACAGAGGTCGCTTTCATCAAGTTTATTATTGGTGATAAATTTAGAGTTAAAAGAGTGATGAAAATTATGTCCATGCTGGTTATATACAAAAGGACTGGACTTATGCGCCACGCCAGTACAAACCACATCACAAACACAAAATGACTCTGAATTTAACCTCTCAGATGATGAATAAAGCAAGGACAAATGCAGCACACTTCCTTAATTTTGTAAATTTTTGCTTTAATTTTTCATATTGTCTGTTACACATCTTACTGTATTTAGCCTAGAATTTTCTTTTTCATGTTTTTTCTCTTATACGAGTAAGTAAGAATCATTATATCTTTTCTAAACTGGGTTTCTCAAATTAACGAGACTTGTTATGTCAATTCTGTACTTTTTGAACTTTTATGAATGATTCACTCTATCTGATACATATAACTATTTCTTCGCCTACTTTATCTTTTTTCTTTAATGTTTACCTATGCCGATTTTCTTTTTCATGGATTTACTGTATCTTATTCCTGTAATATATAATCAAATGTTTTTTTTTTAAGTATTTCACTTTAATGCAAATTTGTAAACCGAAATTTAAACTAAAATAGATGCTGTGGTTAATAGTAATCTCAACCACCTTTTGTATTTATTTAATCTCTTCTGCTTTAATTTACACATTACTTATGTCTTCATTTTTAATTTTAAATTTTTCCTCTCTTATGTACTCAAATGTGATTTGTTCAAATGAACCTCTTTCTTTGACATGTGATTCAGCTATAGGCTTGAAAGTCCAACATTGTATTCATTTTTAGTCCTCAACTACGTAGTCGAGTTCTGGATCTCAGCGGGCGCCTGGCACTTCGTGCGAGGTGTTTGTTTCTCTAGTTTGAAGAGGGGGTGGAACCTGATAACCGATAGGTACAGACCAGGGCCTCCTCTTCTCATTGATGTTGTATCGATTCTGGCTGGTTGACTTTGATTTTTCCAGTTTCCCTTCTTGGGATATGGCAACATAAGTTACTGTTTTTAATTCATTCTGTAGGGGACAATCTGCAAAGATATGAATGCAATGTAATAACTTTTAATTTAATTATCCGATGTAGGGTGTCACAGTTAAATTATCCAATGTAGGATGGCACAGTTGTATTATCCGATGTAGGGTGTCACAGTTAAATTATTTGTTGTGCGGTGTCATGTTTAAATTATCCGATGTATGGTGTCTCAGTTAAACTATCCGATAAACGGTGTAACAGTTAAATTATCCGATATATGGTGTCACCTATGATACGCTGATGTTTTCTAAATTGGGACTTGATAAGTTTTCAAGGAACAGTAGAGCGAAATACTTTTCTCAACACAGATATTCAAATAAGAAAAGAGTCATTTCTCCTTTAAAATTTACGTCTTTTTTTAAATAATATTTATAAGAAAAAGTTTAAACAACAAAAGAAGACGTATTTAAATTATACTCATATTAAGATGATGATAGCTTGGGAAAGGAATCATTCTCTCTGTCGGGAGTTTACGGGCTCAATACCAACTCAGCCGAAGGTCTATTGTTTTCTCTGATGATTCACAGACGCATAAAATCTGCTGTGGTCGCCAAATCTGGGAATATTCTGCTTGGGGCCCTGCTTCTAAAATATAAGGACAAACTTATATCTGGAATTATTGCTTATATATGAATCGCCCATTTGTCAGAAAATATTTTTTCTCCCAGAACCGACAATAAATTCATTATGGGTTCATCATTCATAATCACTTGTAAAAAGGCTGTATAAAATTAGTTATGCATGAATCACTTCTTTGTTTTGAAATATTTTCTCTCTCCCACAGAGTATACAATATATTCATATTGCGGATTACTATTTAAACGGTTTTACAAAATTAGTTATGTGTGAATCACATATATGTTTCGAAATCTTTTTTGCTCACAGAGTCGCAATATTAATTTATCATTTACTAATTTTCAATTATTATTTTTAATGAGATAATCGAATTAATTTTCTTTCCAAATTACTTTAAATTATTATTCTGATATATATAGAGAGATAGATAGTTAGATATATGAATATATCCAAAAAATTCTGATAAAGCATCATAGTCTTGATTACGAAAATTTCTCTGCGGCAGATAATAAGTATATTAAAAGGTAATTAGACATATTTTATGCATGTCTGAGGCTTACTGAAAGTAAACTTCCTGGAATATTAATTTAATTCTTTGAAAAAATATATCAAATACAATACCTCCTGATTAATAAACAAATACAGTTACGAGGTTTTGTGAATACAGAGTAAATATTTGTTTCATACGAAGAGGGGAATATAATGAAGATAATTGCCTATTTTTAAAATCATTGGTCAGTGTGTGGGTACAGTGAAGTTTGATCTTAACATATAATATCTCAAGAATTAATATGATTTATATATGTACTTCTAGAGCAGGGACAGTAAATATTCCGTTTTAACTTTTAAATAATTTTAATCACCAAAAACTGAGAATAACTTAAATGAAATCCATCTAAGAATTATTATTTGCCTATAATGGAATAGCTTTTTCTGTAATGATAAATTCAAAAGTTTTTGTTATAATTGCCCACATTGCATTGCTCTCCGTGACAAAGTGTTAGAAAGTAAATATATGTATTTCCTGAGAGTTTTGTGCGAATTAGCTTTTTTTCTTTATTTCTTGTCATTGTTTATCTGAGAATTTCACATGCCAGGTTTTATAATTGTTCATAACAATTTCGTTTCAACAAGATTCATGCATCTTATTTGTTAATCTATATGCATTTTTAATATTTTAGGGGTTGATCAAAATTATTTTCCAAGTCTCAAATACCTGAACCATTTTCGACAATTTTTAATTGTAGTTGTTTTCTTGTATATTTTCCACTAACTCAATTTGATTTTTCTTCCTTTTCAGTTTTCCAATAAAAATGTTCAAGTTCATAACTATTCTACTTCTTTAAAATCATTATTTGTTTGTAACTGTTTCATTTTTGTTTGATGTAAATCATATATTTCATAACTCAAAATATGTTTTTTATAGTTGTTTCCTTTTACCTTTTTTTCCCAGACATATTTTGATTTTTTTCAGAGCATTGGTTTTCATTTTTTGATGGATTGATTTTTCAAGATTGTTGAATCTTACAGTTAACAGCCCCTATTGTTATTTCTGTTGTAAGGGCAAATTCGAAATTTTGTCAAATCGTAGTTCAAAATTTAGCCATAAGAAATTGAATGTCCACCACATTGTTGCCCTCCCGAAAAATTTTCTTGGGTAATGGAATGTATACACACTCATTTAGAAAAAAAGGAAGATTTATGAGCATCCACCCGAAAGATACGCATGCGCAAAACCGAAACGCATTTGTTTAATAAAGATTGGTATCGAACGTGGGATTTTTATTGCGAAGAGATATATCGAAATCTATTGCAAAGGAATCAACCATGTTTTGCTCTCGCGCTTTTCAGGATTAAATTTCATACATACTTCACCCCATGTCTATGAGTTATTAGAGAGAAAACAAGGAAAAGTGTTAAAAATAGCCCCTACACTAAAAAATATGTAGGTGGAAAACTGAAATGTGACACTAATCTCCCATTGTTTAAGGGTGGTTACGATTGAATTTCGGACTTTCCATTGTGAAGAGCGTACTTTTTAATCTAAGGACAGCTGAAACCTCAAAATATTTTTGAAGGTAGGCAGTGTATGGCCAAAGTTATCCAGCCGAAAGCCGCACTTCCGAGCGAAAGGTCTAGGATTCGATGCCAGGTACTGTTGAACAATGGGATATGGATTTCTGGCTTTTGCGTGCATGTCTATCGGTGTAAAGCCGCGGTAGCCTTGTTCTGACGCTGAATTAAATTTCCACCGTGAATTTATCACACAAAATATTAGCAGTCAATTTTTTTATTATCATCTATGATTGCACATAACATAACATTAGTTTACAGGAACATTTTGTAATAGGAACACCAACATTACATTCTCTACATTGCGGTTCTAAATCACTTTCGAATCCCGCCGAACTGCCCGCTATTCTTTAAAAAAAAAAAAAAAATCTCGTGTTGCTGTCTCCGCAGCGCCATCTCGAGTCATCGAAATCATTACAGACTTATTTCCCTCCCCACTTGGAGGAAACTTTTCATGTAATGAAAAGTTTTGTGTTTTCGATTCAAGTCAGGAAAACCAAATAGTAGTTCATAAATGTTCAGTAATGTTTAGAAATACAAATATATATTTATATACGTACCAGTTCTATCTAAGTAGTACCTTACGCTAAGAAATGCACTCATCTCATCCCTAATTAATGAACACTTAAAAAAAACTCATAAATAAAAAGAATATTTACAAATTATATTAAGACACATGAAAATATAAACCAAAATGTACTCTTCAATTATATATTTAAGTTTAATTTTTCAAAATTTTAAGGGATACAACTCAAACTATCAGCATTCTGATGTTGTTTTCCTTTACGATGAACTATTTCGTAGTTAAAGGAAATCAAGACCCATCGTAAAAGTATAGGATTAGCTTCGGTATTCTTTTCCAGCCACACTAGAGGATTATGATCTGTTTGTATTATAAAACTTTGGTGACCATCCAAGTAATAATTTAATTTTTGCGCAGCAAAAACTATAGCGGCACATTCTTTCTCGGTAGTGCTGTATTTTTGCTCCGTAGGGGAAAATTTCTTACTTAGATACATAATAGTATGTTCTTCGTTTCCAATCACTTGCGACTTCACAACTCCAATTCCAATTGTAATGTCTCACCATCGGCACTTTCGATTTTAAGATCCTATGTTTTTTTGTTTTTTTGTTTTTTTTTCTTTTGTTTTGATTCAGAGACTCTCGTTGTACGCGAAGCAGGCGAGAGAGATTGTCGCGAACCCATACATGGCTCCTTGTAAATTTTGTTCTTTTTTTAATTAAATGTGTATGTTTCAAAATTGGAGTCATTTATTTGTTTGTTTGTTTCATAACAAACTTATGTTTTTGGTGGCAGCGGTTTGATGCTTTTTTAATGCTTTGCATTAGCATCCATTATGGAAATTAATTATGTGCACTATATTGGATTACGTGCCGCAATGTTGGAATACAGGTAGGCCATTTTGATCAATCTTTCTCTGGCTACTATTGAAAATAAATAATTTGGAATGTTATTGAAATTTATAGAATATTTAGTTCCAATGTTATTTACAGTGTTCATGCTATATCAATTAATTTTGCTTATAAGTTTGTAAATGGTGTATTCCATATTACAAAGCTAATTTCTGTATTTCGTGTATTCGAATTTACAGTGTTCATGCTATATCAATTTATTTTGCTTATAAGTTTGTAAATGGTGTATTCCATATTACAAAAGCTAATTTCTGTATTTCGTGTATTCGAATTTACAGTGTAATATTTTTTATAAGAAAAGTGTATCTTATTATAAATTTGCATTTCATAATTTTTATGTGGTTGATGTATTTCAATTCACGTAGGAATATGTTAAAATAACTATGTTGTTATAGATTAATGTGTAAAATCGAAAGTACACTTATATTCATAATTTTTTGAATGTTTCACTGAAAGTAGATTTTATGAAAGTAATATATACTTTAGAAAGGTTTTGATTTCGTTATGTGAAAACGAAAGTACATGATTACAATATGTTTGAATTTAAAGTAATGTGAGATTTATTTATATGTTTTTGATTTCTGTTTGTAAAGTATCAAACTGATTCATTTGGTATTTAAAAACGCATATGTTTATTTTCATTGATAAAGATTTGAAAAGATATTTTCTTGCTGTTTAAAATATCGTACGTTATTATCATTTTTATGTCGTGTATGATTAACTAACTAAGTTTATTGATTTAAAATCGAAAGCTGATTTCTGGTTTAGATTAATTAAAGCTTTTAATTTATATTGTTGTTAAGAATTGTAATGTTTTACATTTTGAATTAAATAAGGATTCAAAAATAATATAATTTCATTTTCTGTTTTAATATAATAGTATTTGTATAAGAATCTGATTTTATAAATTTATACATTTTTGATTAATAATTCAATTTATCTGAGTATTAAGCATTAGCTTGGTGATAAAAAAACTTGAAATCGAGAGTAGAAGATTTAATAAACTTGTTCTTCTTTTCAAAATATATGATTTTCTATCTATACACTATTTGTTGTATTACAATATAGTTTGTTTTCATTTAAGTTTTTTAAATGTTATGGATATGTTTATATTAGTAGAGTGTGTTAAATAATTTCTATAGTTATTTACGAAATTTTGCATATAGGTGGGTGTAAACTGTTGTTTCTCTCATTATTGCATCTCTTCTGAGATAAAGCGTTAATAAATAAAATGGCTTTTTTAGCACGGGGGAAAAAGGGAGATTTAGTAGAAGTAGCTGAAGAGTTAGGGGAAATGGTTCCAGACTCTTTTAAAATCCCAGATATTAAAAAATTAATTTTAACTAGTAAAAACTTTAATGAGGAAGAAGTAAAATGTGTATTAGATAGGGTAATCGAGGAAAGAGTTAAAAGGGAACAGGAAGAAAAAGAAGAAAGAGTTAGGCGAGAAATACTAGTAAAAGAGGAAAGAATTAGGCGAGAAGAAATAGAAAAGGAAGAAAGAGTTAGACGTGAAGAAAGAGAACATATTTTGGAAATGAAACGTCTGGAAATCTCTTCAAATGCTGCAATTTCGAACACAGAATCAGTTACAAATAGGACTGAACATGCTCAAAAAATTCAATTAATGCAAATAACGCCAAAATTCGATGAAAGGAAAGATGAGATGAGTTTATACTTAATAAATTTTGAGCGTAGAGCAGAAATGGCTCATATTCCAAAAAACGAATGGGTAGTTTATCTTGTAAGTGCTTTACCTTCAGAGATATCTAACATGTTAGCTAGAGAACCTCCAGAAAGGGCTGATGATTACGATTACGTGAAGGAAATTATTCTTAAGCGATTCAAGTTAAATAGCGAAAAATTAAGACAATTGTTTCTTAAACACCAGAAAACGTCAGACAAATCATGGAGAAATTATGCACAAGAATTGAATAGTTACTTTACGGAATGGCTTACGGAATTAGAAATAACGACATTTGAACAGCTTAAGGAACTAATGGTAAAAGACCAATTGAAACGTCGTGTGCCAATTGAAATTAAGGAACATTTTTTGGCGGAATGGCTTAAAATAAATTCGCCGTATGATCTGGCAGAGAAAATAGATGAATATGAAAGTTTAAGAGATAGTTTTAAGACGAAAGATTTTACAAAACTCCCTCGAAATAATTTTGGTTTTCGTCAACAAAATGAAAACCGTGCCTTTAAGTTTAATGAAGTAGTTCGGAATCATAAATCTCATGTTCCTAAAAGAGTCGAGAATAAAAATTCTAATTATTCACATGAAAAGGAATTTGAAAAAAGAAAACAACTCCGATGTTATGAGTGTGGTTCTTATAGTCATTTGCGGCCTCAGTGTGACAAAATAAAAAAGAACTTAGAATCGGTAGCATCCAGCGAAATTGCTAGAAGTACATTTAATGAGTTGATGGCTCCTTACACTAGTATCGGCACTGTTAATGGAATTCAAATGCCAATCTTAAGAGACACTGGAGCAACTCTTGATTTGATTTGTGGAAAATACGTGAAACCTGATATGTTCACGAAGGAAAAGGTTTGGCTAAGAACACCTCTTGATGAAACTTTAGTATGCTTACCTATTGCCGAGGTTGAAATAAATTGTGAATTAGGTCACATTTTGACAAAGGCAGCAGTTCTTCGAGATTCTTTGGATCAAGGAAGATATTTACTGGGAAACAAAACAGCCGCTTTATTTGAGGAAATTAAAAAGCATGAGGAGGTGAAAATACATATGATAAATGCTATAGAAACTCGAGCTCAAAAAAGACGGAAGGAAAATAGCACGAATAAAGAGATTATTGATTCTGAAATAGAATCTTCTAGGTCTTGCTTCCAAACTAAACAAAATGAAGAATTAGAGCAAAATACAATTTTGCCACCATTAGAAACCGAAGTTGAAGGGATGGATTTGATAAAAACATCTCCAGAAGAATTTGCTCGGGAACAAAAGGTGTGCGAAGATTTGAAACCTCTCTTTGAGCAAGTTAAACGACAATCTTCAAAAGACAATAAATATATTATAATAAATCAATTGTTGTTTTATAATAAAATGGACAATGATGGAACTGTAAGAAGATTATTAGTTGTGCCCAAGAAGTTTCGCAACCAACTAAAAGGGATCTGCCATGAGATAACTGCAGCTCATTTAGGTATAACTAAAACAAAAAAAATGCTGTGCAAAATTTTCTACTGGCCTAACTGCTTTAAAGAAATTGAAAATTTTGTTAAATCTTGTGACAAATGTCAACGAGTAGGAAAGCCTCAAGATAAGAAAAGGGCTCCTTTGAAACTGGTTCCAGTAATTCCGGAAATATTTACAAGAATTAACGTTGATGCATGTGGTCCTTTACCTATAACTTCCTGTGGTAACCGGTATATTATAACAGCCATTTGCATGTTATCCAAGTATCCAGATGCCATCCCAGTACCAGATATACGTTCTACTACTGTGATTGATGCTTTTCTTCAGATATTTAGCCGCATGGGTTTTCCTAGGGAGTTGCAAAGTGATCAAGGAACATCTTTCATGAGTGTCCTAACATCAGAATTTTTAGAAAAATTTGGTATTAAAGTTGTGCATAGTTCCGTTCAGCATCCCCAAAGCAATCCTGTTGAGAGATTGCATAGAACTTTAAAGAGAATACTGAAAGTCCTTTGCTTAGAAAAAGGTACAGATTGGGAGAAGATTTTACCTCAGGCACTTTTTGCTCTTAGAACTTGCATTCATGATAGCACTGGATATTCTCCTGCAGAATTAGTCCATGGTCGGAACTTAAGAACACCCGTAACACTATTATATGAAAATCTAACTGGTAAAACCATTGAAGAAGATAGTGTGATTGCTTACGTTTTTAATCTTTTAAATAGAATGAAAAGATGCCAAGAATTAGCAGTGAAAAATATGACAGAGGCTAAAGAAAAACAGAAACTTTGGTATGACTGTAAGGCTACGAAAAGAGAATTTAAAGAAAATGATCTTGTGTTAGTTGTTGCACCTTCTAGATCAAACAAATTTTCTGTTCATTGGATAGGTCCAGGAAAAGTAGTAAAACGACTATCGGACACAAATTACGTAATACAATTTCCCGATAAGGAAAAATTACATGTATACCATGTAAATATATTAAAACCTTATTTTCAGCGTCCAGAAGATGTTAATTTAATTTTTACCTCTAATTCTGATAATGAAGATATTGATTCTGAGAAAGAAGATATCCCAAGTTTTGAAATTAATTCATCTACCCTTTTAGAGACTTTTCCTGAAAGCTGTTTTAATGAAAAGTTAGAGGACGATCAGAAGAAACAATTGAGTAGACTTTTGATTCAATTTATTGATATTTTTTCAAATGAACCAGGTTGTACAGAACTGGCTGAACTGGACATCGAGTTAGAATCTAATAAACCTATTATAGCTAAACCATATCGAATGTCCCCACGACAGACAGAAATTCTGAAATCGGAAGTAGACAAGATGTTGAAATTGAAGGTGGTGGAACCAGGGGAATCCGATTACACATCACCTTTAATATTAGTTGAAGCTCCTGGAAAAGAACCTCGTCCGTGCATTGATTATCGCAGGTTAAATGAGGTTACCAGAACGCAATATTATCCATTACCAAATATTGAAGAGCGTGTTGAATCCGTTTCAAAAGCGAAGTTCATATCTTTATTAGACTTAACACGAGGTTATTGGCAGATACCTTTGAGTCCTAAGGCTCAAAGATATGCTGCATTTACGACGACATTTGGTGTTTATAAACCTTTGAGAATGGCATTCGGTTTGAAGAATGCTCCTTACTATTTCAGTAAGTTAATGGCTGATTTATTAAAAAATTGCGAACATTTTGCTGTGCCTTATTTAGATGATCTAGCTATATATTCACTTACCTGGTCTGATCACATCCAACATCTTAAATGTGTTCTGGAGAAGATTCGATTTGCGAAATTGACTGTAAAACCCCTTAAGTGCAAATTCGCTCAACATCGTGTTAAATATTTGGGACACTTTGTAGGACAAGGTCAAAGAACACCAGGTGATATTAAAGTGAAAGCCATTACCGATTTGGAACGTCCCTCAAGCAAAACCGAAGTACGAGCTTTCCTAGGTCTTGTTGGGTACTATCGCAAGTATATACCAGAATTTTCGGTAGTTGCTGCGCCTTTATCCGACCTGTTAAAAGGGAAGTCTAAGAAGGGAGCTGTAATATGGAATAATAACTGCGAAAAGGCATTCATAGAATTAAAGAACACTTTAATAAAGAAGCCTGTACTTTACAGTCCAGACTTTCAAAAACAATTTATCATTCAATGTGATGCTTCAAACTTAGGAATAGGTGTAGTTTTATCTCAGAAAGATCAAAATGAAAATGAACACCCTATCCTATTTCTGAGTAAAAAAATTTTCAAAATCTGAGAAAAATTATAGCACTATAGAAAAGGAATGTGCAGCAATAATTTTTGCTGTTACTAAATTAAAATATTATTTAAATGGTCAGTATAAATTTATTATCGAAACTGATCATAACCCTTTAGTTTGGTTAAAACATCATACAGGATCTAATCCCAGACTTTTAAGGTGGGCTTTGGTGCTTCAAAGCCTAAATTTTGATATTGTTCACAGAAAAGGCAAATTACATCAGAATGCCGATAGTCTCAGTAGAATGCTGAATAACCAAACTTAATTATTTTTTTCCTCAGATATTAAATTACAATGTTTTTTTAATGCAAATTTCAATTCTTGTTACATGTGTATATAATAAAAAAAATGTTTTTTTTTATAATAACAATGTGTCTATTTGTAATTTAGTTAAGGTTGAAAATTCTGTTGTGTTAGATAATTATTTTGTGCTATTTTGATATAATTTTATTTTATATTTAATATTATATAATTCCATATAATTTTGTGTTTCAGCCAGAGTCCGATTGATCAGGGCTATCTGTAATACTAAATTTTGCTCTTTGTTGTTTGTGTGTGTTTTTTTCTTTTTTATTTGCAGGTTGATTTCCTTAAAATGAGAAAAAAAAAAAACTCCGGGGAAGGAAGGAATAATTTAGTCTGTAATGTCTCACCATCGGCACTTTCGATTTTAAGATCCTATGTTTTTTTTTTCTTTTGTTTTGATTCAGAGACTCTCGTTGTACGCGAAGCAGGCGAGAGAGATTGTCGCGAACCCATACATGGCTCCTTGTAAATTTTGTTCTTTTTTTAATTAAATGTGTATGTTTCAAAATTGGAGTCATTTATTTGTTTGTTTGTTTCATAACACAATATTTGAAGCGTCACACTGAATAATAAATTGTTACGTAAAATCAGGGTTGTACAAAACGGGTTTATTAGAAAGTTTTTCCTTCAATTCATCGAAGGCACTTTGGCAAGAGCTATTCTAATCGATAGATGATTTTCTATTCTTGCCCTTTAACAGGTTGGTTAGAGGAGCTGCTATTACAGAAAAGTTAAAAATGTATCTTCGATAACAACCAGCTAACCCTAAAAAGGCACGGACTTGAGTTTTGTTTACAGGAATAGGAAAATCTTTGATAGCTTGAACTTTCAATTCGCCAGGCGTTCTTCGCCCTTGTCCTACCAAATGTCCAAGGTATTTCACGCAAGCTTGGGTAAATTGGCATTTTGATGGTTTTATGTGCAACTTCGCCACGTTTAGCTTAATGAAAATGTCTTTTAAATGTTTTAAATTATCATCCCAGTGCTCGGAAAATATAGCCACATCATCCAAATAAGGATTGCATATTCTTTATATCCTTTTAATATACTAGCCATAAGTCGACTGAAATCATATGGCGCATTTTTCAATCCAAATAGAAGGCGCAAAAGTCTGTATGTTCCAAAACAGTCACGAACGCTGCATATCTTTGTGCATTTTTACTCAAAGGTATCTGCCAGTAACCTCTGGTTAAATCCATAATTGTAATGTATTTCGCAACAGATACTTTTTCTATCAACTCTTCTATATTAGACAGTGGGAAAAACTTTGTTCTGGTCACTTTGTTTAATCGTCGATAATCGATGCAAGGTCTTGTTTCCTTTTGAGGAGCTTCTACCAAGATGGGAGATGTAAAATCAGATTCACCTGGCTCTATCACTTTTAGCTTCAGCATTTTTTCTATTTCGGCTTTCAAAATTTTAGACTGTCTCTGTGAAAGTCTATAAGGTTTGGCACAGATAGGTCTCTCAGAATCTAGTTCAATGTCATATTCAGTCAGATCGGTACAACCAGACTCATTTGAAAAAATGTTAGAGTATTTTGTAATCAGTTCACAAAGTTCACTAATTTGAATTTCAGATAATTGAGTTTTTGATTGTATTGACTGCCACACTTCCTTTAAATCAGAATCTAGGGGTTCTAATTCAAGCTGTAGGAATTTCATCGTCCTCTTTGTTATTGTTTTCCTACAAAGACATCAAATTAACATTTTCTTCTCTCTGAAAATAAGGCTTTAGCATATTCACATGGTAAACTTGGCTTTTGTCACTGTTCGGAAAATGAACAACGTTATTTGTCTCTGAAAGTTGTTTAACGATTTCCCTGGACCAACCCAATTCACGAACAATTTATTTGGTTTTGATGGCGCCACAACGAGAACTAGATCACCAATTTTAAATTGTCGCTTTTCAGCGTTTCTATCATACCACAATTTCTGTTCCTCTTTTGCTGTTTACATATTTTCTACAGCACAAGGTCCTGACAATGCTTCAAACGATTTAAAAGTTCAAAAACATATGAAACAGCATCATTTTCTTCTTCAGTTTGCTCTGTTAAGTTCTCATATAATAGCATCATTGGAATCCTCAAGCTCCGGCCATGAACAAGCTCAGCTGGGCTGTAATCAGTACTAACGTGCGTCACTGATCTCAGCGCAAAGATTGCATGTGGTAAAACTTTCTCCCAGTCTTCTCCAGATTCTAGACAAAGCACTCGGAGTATTCGCTTCAAAGTTTGATGCATCCTTTCCACCAGATTGCTTTGAGGATGTCGGACAGAACTTCACACAACTCGCACTCCAAACTTGTCTAAAAACTCTGACGTAAGTACACTCACAAAAAACAATCCTTGGTCAGTTTATAGTTCTCTAGGGAAACCAAGACGACTGAAAATCTGTAGTAGTGCATCTACAATAGTAGCAGAACATTATTTCGGAGTGGGAATAGCATCTGAATATTTTGATGACATGCATATCACAGTTATTATATATTTGTTCCCTAAACTGCTGACAGGCAACGGTCCACAAGCATCAGCTTAGTAAATATTTCAGAAATGATTGGGACGATTTTCAGTGGTGCCTTTCTCTTGCCTCGAGGCTTTCCAATTCGTTGACAGTGGTCACAAGATCGGACGAAATTTTCGACGTCATTATAACAATTCGGCCAATAGAAAGTCTTAAAAAGAGCATCTTTAGTTTTACTTACGTCTAAATGGGCATCGATATCTTCGTGACAAAACGATTTCAGTTGCTCACGAAATTTTTCCGGAACAACCAACAATTTTCTTGTTGTTCCATTTTTATCTTTTTTCTTATAAAAAAGCATATTATTTTCTAAGAAATGCTTGTTCGATTTTAAAGTTGACTTTCGTGTTTCTGCAATAAATGGTTTTAATTCTTCACTGTTTTGTAGCTCTTTGATGAAATTTTTTGTTGAAATTTTTATGAGATCTTTAACTCTTAATTCTTCAACCAAAGGTATGGTTTCTTCGTCGTTATCTTCAGACATACTTTTGTTTAAATGTTCTTCCGTTTGATCAATGGATTGGTATTTTTCCTTTTCTTTCAGCTCAGAAAGTTTCTTTTGGGCTCTTGTTTGTACAGCATTCATCATGTGCACTTGAATGTCTTTTTTGGTTTTGCAAACTTCAAATAACATAGCTGTTTTATTTCCCAGCAAATATCTACCTTGATCTAATGAATCTCTGATAACAGCAGCTTTAGTCATTATGTATCCCATTTCACATTCAAGTTCAACTTCTACAAGAGGTAAACAAGTCAAAGTCTCTTCCAATGGCGTTCTCAACCAGACCTTTTCATTCGTATACATGTGTGGTTTCACGTATTTGTTGCAGACCAGAACCAAAGTAGCATCAGTATCTAGCAAAATCTTCATTTCTACTCCGTTTACTTTACCAACACTGGTACATCGAGCCTTCAATTCATCAATAGTTTTATCAGCCATAACATGGGAAATAGATTCTATAGTTTTCTTTAGTTTATCGCACTGTGGGCGAAGATGATTGCTTGAGCCACATTCATAGAACGCAGAGTTTTTCTTTTATCAAAATCATTTTCATTCTGTTTATCTTGAGATGTTTCAGATTTTATTTGGAATTTAGGTTTGAAATCTTTCACATTTTCTTTAGGCTTGTGATTCCAATTTTGGTTTCGAAAGTTGGGAAAATTTCTTCTTAAAACTTTCTCTTATACTTTCATAATCGTCCAACTTTTCAGAAAATTCATAGGGACTTGTGAAGTTTAGCCAATCTTCGAGGAAATGATCTCTCACTTCTGCAGGCACTCGAATATTTAACTGCTCCGTAACCATCAGATCTTTGAGTTGCTGAAAGGTCCCAATCTTTAATTCAGAAATCCATTCAGTAAAATAACTAAGGAGTTCTTGGGCATAGTTTCTCCAAGATTTGTCCGAAGATTTGTGATGTCGGTAGAAGCATTGCTTCAATTTTTCACTATTCAACTTATATCTTTTCAAAATCAGACTTTTGACAAAATCATAATTGCCAGAGCATCACTAGGCTGTTCTCTAGCTAACATATTAGATAAATCAATTGGTAAAACTGCTAACAGGTGTGCAACCCAATCTTTCTTCGGCACCTGAGCCATTTCAGCTCGTCTTTCGAAATTTATTAAATATAGACTCATTTCTTCATGGTTTTCATCCTACTTTGGGATAACGTGTGTTAGTGTAAGTGTAGGACTAAACTCTACTCTGGCCTCCGATTCAGTTTTCTCACAAGATTTTCTTTGTGACAGTTCTAACCTTTTCATTTCTAGTTCGTGCACAATATCGACCCATACCATAATATCCGGTGCAGGACCAGTGTGATGATCCATAACGCAGTTGTTCAGCATCCTCTCTCCACGGTGTCTCCAGACTCGAATGTGAATGTCGTGGTGTTGCAGACAGAAGCATAACTCGTCAGTAAAGACAATTTCATTCCATTCTGCCATCCACATCCTTCTTTCATCACACTATTGGCGGCCGAGACGTCTATGGTTCTGCGTCAAGGGTGAAGCAATGGACGTCTTGCGGGCAGATCATTTTGTGCAAACTGCGTTGAATGGTACATGCAGACACTGGATGATGTGTTACAGACTGAATGTGCTGTGCTATGCCTTCGTGAGCCATTCGTTTTTCTCTGTCTTTTTCTTCTAGTTTGTTTTTTTCTTCTTCTATTCGTTTCCTATCTTCAATAATTCTATCCAAGATAAGTTTTACTTCGTCCTCATTGTACATATCACTACTTAAAATTAAAATTTTAATTTCAGGAATTTTATTTCAAGCATTTGCTTCCATCTTAGTTCTTCACATATCTGCAAAAATTCAGTTTACCTAGCTTTTGCTAAATAGGCAATTTTTAGAATTAGATCAACAAAATCAGAACGCTTTACTAAAGTATTAAAAGAGAATAGAGCTTACAAATATATAGGACTAACTAACTGATTATTTAGAAAAAAACAATCTTTGCAGAACTTTACATATCTATATTAATAATAAACCATACCTTATACAACACAATTTGTCGAATTTTCAAATAAAAATTCTTATTCTAATTATTTTCCAAAATATAATCTAGTATTATATTGTTTTTAAGAATTTAAAACACATTATCAAGCAAGTTTGATAAAATTATATATAAAAATTTTTATCAAAATGGAAAACAAAAACTTGTCACAAAAGCAATAAATATATATATATATATATATATATATATATATATATATATATATATATATATATATATATATATATATTTAACCGCAACAAACTTTTTTCTCTAGAACTGGTAAATTAATACACTCTAGTCTAAATTCAATACATTATATCACCACAATAAATAAATTCCTATTATGAAACTCAATACATAGAAAAAACTTTTTATACTTTCAATGTCACAAATAAAAATAAATCGAAACACGTAATCAGTTTTTTTTCACTTTCTGAATCGAAACAAACACTTAAATCAACACAATTACAGTACATTCTATTCCTAAATCAAAACAAAATACACACTAACTGCAGGAAAGAAATGCTATCAATCATTCATAATTTAAACAAAATATATTCATGTTTCTAATTACATATACAATAGATTTCTCATTTAAATCATAGCAAAACTTCGTTCTAATTTCTAATCAGAAGTTCTATAGAAACAAAACTAATTATGCACTTGTGTTGAGTCAGAGAATATTATAATAGACAATTATTAAATATTTAAGTATACTAACAAATCTTGATATTTATCTAATTTCTTTTTTTAAGCAAATCTTAGCATATCCGAGCAAAATCCGAGCATAAAATATTCACAATATTTTATAATGAAAACATTTCAGAAAAGAGAAACATATATATATGTATACCTAATAATTATTTTCTTCCAAACATCAATAATTATTCAACACAATTTCGATTTCATAAAGGTTATTTAATAAACCAACAATCAATTATTTCAAAGAAATTAAATATATACGTTTATAGAAGTACTCAATATTCTTTTTTTTAAGTAGGGATAAGTGAGGGCCATAAAAATAGTATTCCAAACCCAAAATTTAATACAAAATATGAATTATGAATATATTTCCATATTTTATTTTCCCAAATTTTAATACAAAAACTGAAATTAAATTAAAATAGCAAGGCACTTCCGACAGAAAAGGTGCTCACCCCTATTTTTCATCTGTTTTATTGGTAATCCAACAAGATTCCTGTTAGAATTCACAAGGCACTGGATTTTTCGTAATCCTACCGCTGCCACCAATCTTCATGTCTGTTCTGACGCTGAGTTAAATTTCCACCGTGAATTTATCACACAACATATTAGCATATTTTTTATTATCATCTATGATTGCACATAACATAATATTAGTTTACAGGAACATTTTGTAATAGGAACACCAACATTATATTATCAACATGGCCATTCTAAATCACTTTCGAATCCCGCCGAACAGCCCGCTATTCTCCTTCTTTATATTAAAGGAAAAAAAACTCGTGTTGCTGACTCCGCAGCGCCATCTCGAGTCGTCGAAATCTTTGCAGACTGATTAGTTAGGACGTTGATCTGAAAGTAGTGAGTTCGAAATCCAAGTTAATCAAAGATCCGTTGAGTTCGCTAAAGGCGGTTGGACATGGTGGCAATGTTTTCCAAGTGAAGTGATACTTCTGGAGTAGCTATCATCTGAGCAAATGTTAGAAAACTTTTTAACAAAGCTAAGAAAAATGGTGAATGGGAGAACTATAAAAGGGCCCTCACTATTTATAACAAACTTGTTAGAAAAATCAAGATTAACTCCTGGAGAAAGTTCTGTGACGAGACAGATTCTATTTCTGAAGGAGCTAGACTCCAGAAACTCCTTAAAAGGGATGAACCTATTTTGGTTGGTACCCTAAAAGACGAGGAGGGTAATTTTGCTGCTTCCGGAAAAGGGGTTATGGAAATTATGACCAGGACTCACTTCCCGGGAGCTAGAGATATTTATAGCAACGAAGGGGAACATTGCATTGGCTCTTTGCAAAGAGTCAATAGCAATCAATGGACCATCGCTAAAAATATCATAAACTACAACATTGTTAAATGGGCAATTTTCGCCTTTAAACCTCTAAAATGCCCTGGGCCTGATGGAGTTATGCCCATCATGATCCAAAAGGCAGAAAAGGTTGTCATACCAATGCTAACTAGAATGTATAGAACTAGTTTGGCCCTGGGATATATACCAAAGACATGGCAAAAGACTAGGATAGTCTTCATTCCAAAACCTGGCAAGGACACTTATGACCAGGCCAAGTCATACAGACCAATCAGTCTTTCTTCATTCTTTCTTAAAATTATGGAGAAAATCATTGATCGGCATATTAGAGATTACTTGGGTAGAAATAGTCCCTTGCATGCTCTTCAATTTGCCTATCAATCCGGAAAATCTATTGAAACTGATTTACATCAGCTAGTTTCTAAGATTGAAACCACTCTGGATCAAAAAGAAATTTCCTTGGCAACTTTCCTCGACATCCAAGGTGCCTTTGATAACACCCTGTGTACTTGGATTGAGGCCTTGATTTCGGATAGATGTATACAAATGAACATCTGCGGTGAATCATTTGAAAAAAAGACTACTAGAGGTTGTCCTCAAGGAGGTGTTCTGTCACCATTACTTTGGAACCTAGTTGTAAATAGCCTTATAAAACATCTAAATGATAAGGGTTATTATACGCAGGGATATGCTGATGACATTGTCATCCTTATCCTTGGTAAAGATTTTGACATAACTTGTCATCTCATGCAGGATGCTCTAAGTTATGTAGGTCAATGGTGCATGGATAGGGACCTGATGGTTAATCCTCAGAAAACCTACCTTGTACCTTTTACACGCAAAAAGAAACGGAAAGGTTTTTTCATACCAAGACTTTTTGATGTTGAAATCAATGTGGCTTCAGAGGTGAAGTATCTGGGCATCTATTTAGACCAGAAACTCACCTGGAATAAGCACATTGATGATAGGATCAACCGAGCAAAGAAAAGCATTGTGATTTGCAGGCGAATGCTTGGTAAGAACTGGGGTTTACATCCAAAACTGATGTTATGGATGTACACAGCTTTTGTCAGGCCCATTTTCACATATGCCTGTGTGATCTGGTGGCATAAGGTGGAACAGAAGACTGTGATTGACAGATTGAGGAGTCTACAAAGACTAGCCTGTCTCTGCATCACAGGAGCAATCTCCACCACGCCAACCAGAGCATTGGAGGTTGTGTTGGATCTGACTCCCTTGGACATCTTCATATGCAGCGTTGCAAGATTGAATGCATATAGAATAAAGCTGCAAAACTACTGGTATGACCAGCCTGTTGCCAAAGGGCACAAGGGCATCACCAGGAAATTTCAAGACCCTACTTTTCTGATGCCATCTGACATCATGGAAAAAACATACATGTTTGACAAGACATTTGATGTAGTTTTTCCAACTAGAGAGGAATGGGATAACAACATGTTTGGAACTAAAACAGGAGATCTAATCTGGTACACAGATGGATCACTGAAGAACAACCTCTCAGGTCTGGGAGTTTGTGGCGTGTCACCAAGAATCAGCTTGTCTGTAAGCCTTGGGCGATACGCTTCGGTCTTCCAGGCAGAAGTTTTGGCCATTATCCACTGTCTGCAACTGAATATGAAGAAGGGCTACTACGATAAGCGGATTCTCATTTTCAGTGACAGTCAAGCCGCTTTAAAAGCGCTTAATTCCTTCGAAATCAAATCTAAAATGATTCTGGAGTGTAGAAACCTTCTTACAGAACTGGCAACTAGAAACAGGGTGATCCTTGTATGGGTGCCAGGGCATAAAGGTATCGAAGGCAATGAAAAGGCTGATGAGCTTGCTAAACAAGGATCGTCTTTTGTTCCCATTGGTCCAGAACCTTTTTGTGGGATCAATTTGAAGACCGCAAAAACCAATGTTCGCAGATGGGAAAAACGGAAGATGTATGAAGCTTGGCTCAAATCTCCTGGTCAAACCCACGCTAAAGGTATGATCTGTAGGTCATCAGCGAGGATTTCCTATGAAATTCTTAGATGCTCTAGGCAGAAGATACGTTTAATCGTAGGCTTCATAACTGGGCACTACTATTTCAGAAAACATCTCCATAAAATGGGACTGTTTCAGCAAGATCCTATCTGCAGGAAATGTCATATGCAAGAGGAAACGGCCAAGCATATCATTTATGAATGCGAGGCTCTTGCCCTCCCTAGATTAACCTCTTTAGGCATCATCCATACTAGAGAGTTACACCTAGATTCCATTAAAGGGTTATCAGACTTTATTAATAAAGTGGGTGATCCGAGCAAATGGAACTAAGAAACATTGGGTTTGGAGTTAACAGTACAAAATGCTGATAAAAGCAGAGGTGCTCAATGACATACAAACCCAACTCGAAGAAGAAGAAGAAGAAGCTATCATCTGCTTGGTCTCTGCTGAAAAATCACTTCCCACAGCTGTTTCTATGGTAGAGCCCAACTCAGGGTTAGGTTCAGGAAGTATGCTGGTGCTACAACATCTGTGTGAGTGCTTGAGAGTTTTCCAAGTTTCTTTTCTTACGACACGCAAAAGTTCGGTTAACTGTCGATGAAAAGTCATCGTAGAGACGGAAATTAAAATTATACACAAAAGTCTTAAGTATTTAGGAAGTTTGCAATATAGCCTAGTGACCGAAGGCTTGTGAAAGGCTTTTTAAAATTCCGCCGTACATCGTAGACTTCTCAGACGGATCTTTATAGATGAGGACAGCAAGGGTGGAAACGAGGGTAAATCGGTATTTCTGAATACTCCATCAGATGGGCTTGCTTAAGGCAGAACCTTCCATTGATCTACAGTGCAATTCGATTGGCGGCTTTTTATTTCTTAAGCGTGGTCCTGCAACTAGGCCAACCCTTTAAGTATCTTTGACACTATTTATTTTACAGTCTAACAACTGAGGTCTTTCGAAAAGCCTTTTTAGTACTCACCTTATGAATTTCTTTTTCGTAAGGATTTATTCATATGTCTAAGGAAAGAAACCCCGATAACTTTTCAGCATCTACTCCGATAGCCTTTCGTGCAGAATTCGGAAACCTCCTACTCTTCAACAGGGTCTAGGTTCGAACCCGGGATCTTGTGTTTCGTTAACACTACCCTACCACTAAGCTATGATGAGCTTTTTCACAGTATCTAGATGGTGCTATTAAGCACGCGAAGAAACTATTATTTGAGAAAATCATATAAAAATAGTAGTTTATTTATAACACTATGCAAAAACTTTGATTTTAAGCTCAAAGAAGAACTCAGAGAAAAATGGAAATAATAAGCAGGATAGAAATCATTTTAAAGTAATTTAATCATCCTATAACTGTCATGATTAAATGGTAATTGTGATGGTCATTGTTAATGTAACTGTCATAGTTAAACAACGTAAGTTTCTTATTAATCTGTTAGACAATTGAGCTTGTTTTGATTTGGTTATCATTTTCTTATTTAGCAAAATACATCATAAGTTATTATTTAGGAATAGAATTATTGTTTGAATATAAATCAATGGTAACTCGTATTAAAGGATTTGCAAGCCATTTATAACAAAATATTTTTCAAATTTCTTTTTAATTTAATAATTTTTCATCTAGTTATTTCTTACTCACATTACAAGTTTGAAACAAAAAAAATCAATAAATATTTAAATAAAACGCATTAGATATGTACATACTTATCATAAATAGTTTGTATTCTGTAGCACAAAAACGAATTCTTTAGGACATTAAAAATCATGTATAAAATGCACTTAAATTAACTAGAGAAAATGCTCTTTATATTTAGAAATATTAACACTTCAATAAATTTCCCTCAAAATGGAATGATTCAATCACATTACCGGTCATAAAACTACTAGTGTAATAGAAATGCTTAAAACTTGAATTTCACAAATAACATTTTTCCCTATTTTTTAATCTTCCTATATTTCTATTCTTACTTTTTATCTGTCTTATTGCCAAAAGAATTGAATCTATTTTTTGTATCAGCTATAAGAGTTAAGAGAAAAATGATTTTTTTTTTAATTTTATGTTTCTGTTACCATTGTAAACAATGTTTTCGACCTTCGTAAATTTATGTAATGAGCTTGAACTTCATTTAGAGGAACACCTATCTCATGAAAGTGAGCTTATTTTGGAATAAATAAAACCTTTTGAATCAAGGACGACATGTAACAATTAAATAGGAAAACATGTGAATGCGCAGTTCTATTGCTAGAAGTCGTAAGAAAATAATTTGTATTTCCTTTCAAATAATTCCCTTTTGCACTGATTATATATATATATATATATATATATATATATATATATATATATATATATATATATATATATATATATATATATATATATATATATATATATATATATTATATATATTATTATATATATTATATATATATATATATATATATATATATATATATATATAATATATATATATATATATATATATGTACATATATATATATATATATATATATATATATATATATATATATATATATATATATATATATATATATATATATATATATATATATATATATATATATATATATATATATATATATATATATATATATATATATATATATATATATATATATATATATATATATATATATATATATATAGAGAGAGAGAGAGAGAGAGAGGGAGAGAGAGAGAGAGAAATTTTGCCTACCTAATTTTACCTTAAATTTTGTTCTAACGTCTTTTTTTAAACCATCCATGCCCGATCTTTAAATGTGTGCCAAACCTGGATTCATCAAAGAAAAATAGCTCTTTTTCTGGATACTTACTAATAGCTCCATTGAGATTTTTTTTTGAATTCCTCTTGTTTACCTCTATCTTGTACATTATGAACCGTTCTTGGTGTAATATATGAGAATTTCATCTTTTGCATATGGCGGTGTACTGTTGATTTGCTGATATTTAAGCCGAAGTTTTCCTGGATTCTTATTCTCATTTCTTTAATGGTAACATTAGGATTTTCTCCTACCCATGCTTCAATTTGCTGTAGTTGAGCACGATTTAATTTAGTTTTTTATATATAATATATATATATATATATAATATATATATATATATATATATATATATATATATATATATATATATATATATATATAATGAGGTGTGAATGGTTGCCTACCCTATAAATGGGTTCCTATGGCATGTGTGTACCGAGGAATTCGGACTCCACACTAAAATATGGTTCAGTTTGAAAAGTGGAGCAGCGCACCCCATGTTGCCAGCCTAACAGGCACACAACAATGAATGAATATATATATATATATATATATATATATATATATATATATATATATCACGATAAAACTTCTTTATTTCGTATTACAATAACACAAAAAATAATAAGAAATTTTTGATATATTTTTATTTATTTTTGCATACAAAAATTACAATATTTAAAGTTTAAATTTACATAGTTTTAAATTTCATATTAGATAAGTGACGCCCACTATTGGCATTACACAAACGCAAAAAATATTGTAATAACATTGAAACATAGAATATTGAAATAACATCATTATTGCAGTAACTCAAAACATAATAAAAATATATTTGAAATATTTTTATTTATTTTTGCATACAAAAATTACATATTTAAAGTTTCAGTTTACATAGGTTTAAATATCATAAAGGGAAAGTAAGAGCCGCTATTGGAGATACTGTGAGTGGATCGAATTCTGGTGTTCTCATCGCTCTCTCCATCACACTGGTATGCTATGTTCACCATTTGTCTTTGAATGTTTCTTTTCCAGATCTTCCAAAATTTTTGAACGGTCAGTATAGGCACGTGACTTTAAATACACCCACAAAAGGAAATTACATGGGACCCAATCGCGAGAACGCGCTGGCACTCTAAATTGTTTCTCATTGAAATGAGGCCCCCGGAAAACTTGGCCTCCGCGGTGCTCATGACTCCAACACATGATGGCGACTGAACCACAATACCTCACACCTTTATGATCTCTCTGAAAGGAGACCACGTCAATGTACGAAATGGCAAGATTTTCTTACTTTTGCTTACTGTTTTTGAATTGAAATTAAAATTTTCTAATGTGCACTTTATGGTGAGATCAGAAAAAAAATGCACCTTTCTCTCTTTGTGCTGAAACTATACCTTCCACTTCTGCCAAGAACTGCATCAATCTAATAATATTACCTTCGTTTAGTTTTTCACGCTTAGCATAGATAATCCAGTGGCAACAAATATCATTGGGGAATGCAGGAATTATTTTTGGCACTAAAATGCTACCGTATGCTTCACTATTTTCACCAAAAGAGCAGTTAAAGCTTGAATTCTTCTGTTTTATGTAAAGATCATTTAGATACGTAGGGGATTTGTCTTGAATAACATTTAAAGTGTGACTGTATAATTCGATCTTTATTTCCGTATCTTTCCTCCAACAATTTTTTCTGTTGTTTCATAGGTGTCTCCTATCACACTAATTCCATCAACAAGGCGTTTAGCTTCACCCTCTAAATAACCTCTGTGGAAAACATGCTTATCAATAACAGAAAGATGTGGATTGGCATCTATAGAAGATTTCAATTGTTCCCCAGAACATTTCCACTGTTCAATTTCTCATTTAAATGATTGTAGTTTAATTGTTGGCAATGTAACTGTATATGGTTGAGTCACAGGCGCTGTAGTAGAATTGTCGCCAAATGTCATCGGCAAATTTTTGTTGTCCATATTCGAAGCAGTAAAGTTATTTGCAGTTGGCGATAATTTGATCTGAATAATTTTTCGTTCCTTGAAAATTGCGGATTCACCAGTATCTGTGTAGTTTTCACCCTGCAAATTATCGTTTTCAAATTCATCGTCAGAAAGGAAGTTATGATTTTCGTTTTCTATTAGTTCCATATCATTTAAAGCAGTTGTTAAGCGATTACAAATATATTCAACATTTTCAGTTGAAAAATCATAGCTCAAAGAATTGATTTCAACAGAAAAGAGAGAAACATTACCTCGCACGGCTTTCCGCTTTCGCTTTAGTTGAATCATTATGTCTGCAGTTTCACCGGTCGGTGCCATTGCTCGAGTAGTAGAAAGAATTACTAAGTTGTTTTAATATCGAAACTAAAATAATTCAGCAATAATAATACAACAGCAGGATGTATGGGTTCAAGATCCTGTGTAGTAAATGATTTTTCCACACAAGATATTAGGAGATAGTATTTTAAAACAACGATTTGTGTGTGTATGTGTGTGTTTCCTAACATAAAAGTATAGAACAAGCAAAACATAAGTGATAGAACACAAAAATGCAAGTGATGCCATTCACAAAACAACAATGTTCTTTTTTAATAGTTCGCTGGATTAGGTGCAACAGGGATGAAAGATTGAGTCGACCTCGCCCAACCAGAGGATCGAACCTCGGACTTGGGAGCGTGAAATGCTCCCACAAAGCCATCTGGCTCCTCCGCATTAATAGAAGCATGAAATTATTATTCTTATTCTAAAATTTTAGAACTAGGAATCAGAATTTAAATCTACCAACCTTTAATATCTGTTCCATCTAAAATTTTTGAATTAAGAGAATTAACAATTTATTATTATTATTCGAATCTACAAAGGCAGTGAATCTACACATTTATAATAAAAAAAACTTTAATATATTTTTACTTTTCTAAAACTTGATGATTATTATTAATCTAAAACTTTATCATTATTTTAATTATCTAAATTTTTAATTTATATATCATCCAGGTTTTTATACTATTCAGTGACTGTCTATCTGGAATTCCGATCCTTTTACAAGATATAAAAAAATTATGATTGAAATTTCTCTAGACATCAAATCGGCTTACGACTTAATTTATGTAGAAGCTCTCGTTCAAAAATCCTTAAACGCGAAGGCATTATAATAAATATTAGACATTGAATACATGAATATTTGCAAAACCACTTTTTTCAAATAAAATTGTGAAATTGCCTGTTTTCATTCTGATATATGTGGGGTACGATAACAGGGGAATTCATCAGGGGTCAGTTTTATCCCTTTATTTATTAAAAAATCTTGATGGCCGATTTCTTTGAAACTCGACCACAGGGAATCAAAGGTTCAATCTATATAGGCAGATGTTCTTATTTACAGCAGAGGTGCACAACCTTTTCAGAATGAGGGGCCAAAATATGAAAAAAGATCAAGTCGAGGGCCAAAGCAGCACGTAAATGTTAATAATGTTATAAACGTAAAAACACTTTTGTGGCAAATACGCATGTGAATTACAATTATTAATTTACTTATTTTACTCATGCAAACATTATACAATGAAGGAATAAAACACAAACATTATAGATATGCTTAAAGTACTTTATTTCTAGAAAAAAACTTGAAATTGAATAACAGGAGAAAACTTTTTGGTAATTGTACAAAAAACACAATTTAAACTTTGAAAAAAATTAGTAAAATTTAATGTGATAGCTGTGACTGATTATTTGAAGTTATTGATATTATGTTGGGCTTAAGATTCGTTGTGGCAATACGTAAAACAGAAGAATGGTTCTCATCTGCGATTCTATTTGTTATTTTTGATTTGTTTAAATTCATTAAAGAAAAAGTTTGCTCACAAATGTAAGTACTGCCAAAGAAAGTTGCACATGCAGCTGCATTTTGAACTCCTATACGAACATTCATACTCTCGGTAGCCATGAAGGGAACAAACTGAAAATCCACGTTATAAAAAAATGAACTTAATGAACAGATGTAAAATATTTATTCTGATGCAGAATCGTTTTCCTATCAGATTTTTTCTTTTGTTTATTTGAAAAAGTCTCATTTTTTTTAAAATTAGTCTTATTTTATTAACATTCGCGGGCCAACTTTAAAGGCGACGCGGGCCAATTTTCACCCGCGGGCCATAGGTTGTGCATCCCTGATTTACAGTATTTATGACTGCCTTGATATATTAAAGACAATTCTCTTTAATGCTTTGTATAATATCAGTATGTTGTGTCAATACTGGAAATACTAAAAATCAGCTGCGAAATATGTTCATTTACCCAAGAGGAGAGGAAGAAGAATTTGGTTCTAGGGGAAATGGGGATTAAATTGATCAAATAAAATTCCTAGGAGTTCCGGTTAATAAGAGAAATAATCTCCGAGACTATATAAATAATCTTAAAAACAAAGCTTAAAAAATATAATCTGTTTAAGGTAATCTCAAATAATAAGTATTAGTCTAAATCGTATCAGTAATTACACCTGCTCAACTCTTCTATCTGAGGGCTATTTCTGTTCTGTAATAACATTCTAGTCCAAAAAATCTCTCCTCGAACCGTTAGAATTATATCATGTTTCGGCTCTCGGAATTGCTTTTAGTCTACCTAAAGGGTCTGCAGGATCATATATTATTTCCGTGGATTTTTTTCAAAGGGATTACATATGATTTTCCATTATCAGTGGAGACAAAAATAATTCCTTTACGAGTAAATCGAAAAATATATAGTGATTATAACTATTTAAATTTCAATATTCTGATGATATTCGACTAACAGTTATATTCACCAGTTGTCAGAAAAGAAATCCAAAAAAATCATCTCCACATTCAGTAAATGTCCACGAGGATTGCATTTTCAAGGGACGGACTAGTGGCTATTCAAAATCATGAGGGGAAAATCAAAAATTTAAATTAGTTTATAAAGGTCATATGCGCACGAGAACATATTGTGAACTTATGAATCAACTACTAAACAAGCGACATCAACAGATCGTGGTAAGGAGCCGGGGATTTCATTGTTCCCATCAAGTAGATTTTTGCACTGTCTGCCCATAGGGAAAAACTCTGCCCTCCTTTATTTTACTGAGGATTGCACTTTTGATGTTACGCGAGGGCAAAGGGGGATTTTCCTGGATCATAAGGGAACCAGCTTTCTCCAAAAACATCACAGTAGCTCGGGTTTCCATTGAAGAGCAACGAGGTTCTTGATTTCAATGAGTTCGTGCAGCTTCAATCTGCAAGGGTGGACTAGTGCATTATTATTATAATTTAGATTCGTAAGCGAAAGAATAATAGCTTGGGAATTAACAAGTGTAGCGGATATAATTACAGCCACCTTCCCTGTTTAAGTGGGTAGATAGCGCTTGGCGCAAATAGTGCATTTCCCAGAAAGACACTTGAGATCACTTAAGATATTGAAGTGGATTTGTTCGTTGTTTCTTTCTTTGTGTGGCTGTTTTGTGAAATTACATGTAATGTGCCGTTATTGTTATATATTGTGATGTGGAACTTTAATAATATTAATAAACATATGTTCCTGAAAGCTTTGTTATTCCTATTTATAGTTATAAGTGGAATCATGTGTTTATACAAAGAAAAATATTTTTTGATCATGGATGCTTTTGTTGTTGTTGTTACTTATGACACTTGGACAAGCCAAGCTCGCTATGCCGTTGGCAGTGCGAATTAAGTCAATAGGGTGCGTCTTTCGTTTGGAACAGAGCACCACGTAGGTGAAAGTACGTCTTTCCTCTAATTAAGGTGCCTCGTCATTTTGAACCACGGTCAGGTGACGAGGCCACACCTGAGCTGGCACCCTCCTCTCCACATCCACGCCACACCAACGGAAGGACTTTGGACGTCACAGATTAACGTAGACACGTCCCCAACCTACGGAGTTCCAGCAACCCAGTGAAGGAGTGTAGGACGTGTTCACCCTCCCAACCACTGCCCGCGGCAAATGATGCTTCACTTTGCTGAGCTTACGGGAAGCGGCGTGAAGCTACTGAGCCACTGGAGCTCTGGATGCTTTTTAATTTGTCAATTGCATGAGCTATAGCAGCAAGCTGGCTATTGAAGTTATTGCAATATTTCTTCACAGGGTGCCCCACCAATGTGAATATAATTTTAAATCAATTATCGGTGGGGTCGTAAGTGGGCCCCCGTAAATATTACGAACGGCTCTCATAGATGGTGGGGCATAACCCGATAACCATTTGGTGAAGTCCAGGGACCTGCCACTTCACCATTTTAACCTACTGACCCGACCTTCTTCTCACACTGCATTATGCACATCATTTCAAAATGCAGATCACTTATAGTTTATTGCTGTCTCTCTGTGTTTGCCGAGTTTCGTCACTTTCTGGCAACTCCTTCTTGTCGGGCAATATTCATCAAAATATATAAATTGCTTAAAATGTATTACCATAAAATAATTAATTTTAAAAATTCCATGTAAAACTTTTCACTAAATATTTTTGCTTACTTTAAATTCTAAAATTTTGGGATTAAGAGACGTAATTGATTAGTAACCAATGAAGTTAAATGAATTTTTCGTACATTATTTACAACATCGTATGCTTTAATGACGCTGCATTGAGGTGAATAAAAATGCAATGGAATAGTTGAATAATAATGAATATAATAATCTTGCAAATGTAATAATTAGCTAAATAATAAGCATAAATACTATTTTCGTATAAATAAATTATATATAGAAAAAAAATGCCTTTTCCCATCAAAACACTGTTTCAGTGCACACACATTTAAAATACAAAATATAAACCCTTTTATTTATAAATACAAAAGTATCTTTTTTTAAAAAAATTAAAATAATCAAACACGCTACATTATTTACTTCAAACTAAATATTTTCCTAATTTATGATATAAGTAGATTGGTGTTCTAAATTTATACACAGTAATAATATAAAAGGCATATTTTTTTCAATGTTTAAAAATTTAAATATCCTGACAAAGAATCCAGCTATATGGCTCACACTAAAAATTTAGCACTTTGAAAAAATGCAAGCTTTTCAAAGTGCTAAATTTACTAGACTTCCATAAAAATAGTGTAATTTATGTTATATAAAAATGGTGTAAAATATATTTATGTTTTATAAAAATAGTGTAATTTGTGTGTTTATTTTTTCATTAAATATTGAAATCGTATTTGAAAAGGTGACGATTATTAGAAGACAATTAGAAAAATTTTACTGTCATAATTTCTTATACGGTAAGACACTTCTACGGTGATAATTTTATAAAATTATAATTGGTAAAATAAAAAGAATTTTATATACTGTTTGCATTCCGCAATTGCAAAATTTGAAACAATTTTTTCTGGAAATCATTTAAAAATTCTTCAAAAAAGCATATTATAGCTATAAATGTAAATTTATATCTAAAAAATAATAAAGCAATCATTTGTTTAAAATTAAATGCAATCAATCAACACGAAAATTGCTGTTTTCAATCAATTTGTTAATTGCAAATACTTCCTAATCAGAATAAAAACTATAAAATAATATCAAAAAAAATCCATTTTCATATAACACTTATAAACGACACACATATCCTAATTAATAAGTCATTTCATTATGTTAATTAAAATTTGTAAGCAATTAACTCCAGTTTGTCTTAGAAAAATCCAATTAGGAAAATCTGCAATCTTTACCAAAAGGCTTTTAAGAAAGATTATTCTCTTTCATTAGGCGTCCTGTGGTAAATTTATTAGCTGCAACATTTTACTAAAGAATTTCCTGAAAAGATTTGCTAACAAGCAAATAAAATTTATTAAGAAACTTTCTCATATATATTAATCTTTGAAATATTTCTATACTTTTTAAAATCTGTTGTGCTTTTTTTTAATGGTAGACCTTCATAACAATGACTTTTTCATTCATCAATATTTTAAAAATAATACTTCTTCTTTCTAGGTCTCATTATGTTTTCTTATGACTAATTAGGAGCTTTATTTTCACTTCGTTTTTTTCCGGTTAATAAAAATAAAACAAAAAAACTTTTAGGCTGATAGGAAAATGTAGGTAACTACCATTTTGCGTCAATGCATTTGACAATTTAGTTTTAAATATAAATTTATTTGTCAAAGCATAATTATAGTTCGTTTATTACCCACGATCTCTGTGATATATGTTCCAAACGATTTTTTCCCGCTCAAGTACTCCAAACACACTAAGTAATGTTTAGTTGATATATATATCAATAATAGATATTATTGGAACTGGTTCATATGGCCTACTTCTGATTGTTACTGCTTGATTTTCACCTGGTTTTGTACTTTTCATACCTCTTAATTCAATAATTTGAAAACAGACATAACTTTGAGGTATTTCACAAGTATTTGATAGATATCAATGTGAAATTTATGCAATTTATTTAGTGTAATCTTTAAAACTTCTTCTCTATTTACTGATCTTTTGAACGATTGCGAATATAGTTCTCTGATAATTCTGTTTTTTTCCCCTTTAATATCTTGAACAAAATGACTTGGGTGTCATTCAATTTTAAAAAATCCTTTTTCCTAAATTAACAATCATTTTTGGAAACTTTCTGTTCTAAGTATCTTTTTTAATTCTTAAAATGGGATTTAAAAGAATTTGAAATGTTCGTTTTTAATCTTGTCGCACATATAATAATTAAGTGACTTTGTCAATTAAATTTAGAATGTGATGTTATTAAACATGCTATTAATTAGATTATCAAATGTTTATTTTTGTCAATCAGACTAACTCGTTAGTTGACAATTTTGAATCACATGTGTTACCATATCAGCGCCCGAATTGCAATCTTCCTTTCTAAACTGACATGACTTATCAACAAAAGGTATTTAGACACTACAAATGATTGACGTATAAAGGCCGTTTTAGTATTACAATGGTAGGTGCAGGCATTAAAGCCACCATCTTAAAAACACAATAAAGTGCCTTTCCCGCTATTTACCATTGATTTGAAGTTGACCAACTGTCGAAAGGAAAACTTTTACTGGAAATGAGGACAGAAAACGATTTTCCCGTAAAAACATAGAAAATAAACAATAAATTCTTGAAAATTTTCATAATAAACAGAGTATATTTTCTGATAACTTGGCACAGATGCCATATAACTCATGATTCCAAATTCTGAATTTTTTTGGCTATGAAGAAATGTTACCAAGATGATGTATCGTGGCGTGCACAATGACGTAACCAAAATAGAATTAATTGCATAATTTTTTTAGGTCTCCCTATGTATGACGTAAGAAAAACGATAATGCCAGATACATAAGAAAATCCTCCAAAAAATCCCCAATTTTAGAATTTGGCGTCATGGAATATACGGCACCTGTGCCGAAAATTTTATTGGAACTGATAACTGAAACTCAAATGAACAGATAAATCAGGACTAAAAATAGAGTTATGAGAAGAATTTTCAATCAAATTCGATATATAATTCAATTTTAAATCAAACACATTCAACCCACGATCTAAATATCAAATGAATAATCAATTATTACAGGAAATTATCATTTGAAACTGTCAACAGCTAAAGGCGTTTCATATTTAAGTACCGATATCAACAAAAAATCGATGCTATTCGATTAAGAAAAAAACAATATGCTCAATTGTATTTTTCGAAATATATATATATATATATATATATATATATATATATATATATATATATATATATATATATATATATATATATATATATATATATATATATATATATATACTAGCTGACCCAGCCACGCGTTGCAGTGGCTGAGTAATTATAATATATTGAACCAATTTTTTACCAATTCTTTGGCACAATCAAATTAAAATTTTCTAAAAAAATTTAAAATAGGTTCATTCATATGAGATTAAAAATAAAACGTTTCGCCAAAATTTAAAAGTAATAGGTAAAGTCTAGAAATTTTGAAATTAAGCACAAATCAACATATACTTTCTGAATTTACATTTTATTCATCTTATATTAAATTATAGTTTGTAATCAGTGACTGATTGTGAAGGTTAGATTTTTTCCGCGGCATTATACTGAAATAAAAAATTAAAAGAATTTATCATTTGAATAAATAAAGTAGATCAAAATGTACGGCTGAATAAATTAATAATTATCAAATTATAAAATAAAAATATAAAAAATGAAAGGCTATCAAGAAATACTATGTTTTCGAGGTGGTATGAAAATTAGTAGAGAAAAACAGTAATAAATAAAATTTTATTTTACTATTTATAATATTAAAAATATTCAAACTGAACACTGCACAATAATAACACAATACAAAGTATATTTATAAAAAGGATTCACGAAAAATTGTTATAGTATGATTATACATCAGGAAAATATATGTAAATATTGCGCGCGCACGTTAATTTTCGAAGATGGTATAATCTAGAAATATAAAACTATTCTATCTTTTATACCATCTAAATTCTTTGTAATGCTTAAACTTACCGCGTATTTCATATGTGTAGGGCGCTCCGTGGCTGAGTGGTCTAAAGCATCACCGCTAATCGCTTGAGAGCGTAGGAGTGTGGGTTCGATTCCCACCATGGCCCTGAGTGTTTTCTTCGTTATTCTTCTGTGGTTGTACATATGTCATTGTGCTATTTGTCCTATTATCGACGAAGACTTACAAGCGGATCTCAAGAATCAAGCATACAAGTCTGAATATAGGTAATGTAATAAAATAAAAAAAATTCATATGTGTATAATTGTAGCCAGTCTCTTTACAAGAAATGAATAATAATGTTTTGGCCGCCAGGTGGCTTCACACAATGTTCCAAAATATTTGGTCAAAATTGTATGTGATGATCACTATAGACATTTGCCGAAACATTAATGAAACAAGCTCTTTTTTTATTCCATTAGTTTCTCAGGAGATTGGATATGGGAACACTTGTAGGTTATTTCATAATATGTAGAATTTATAAACAAAGGCTTAAATTCGGTTGTTCAATTAACATGCCAAAATTTCCTGGCTACTGGTCTTAATAGACAAGAACAAACGGCTATTGCCCGTTTCAGAAGTGGCCATCTTAGTAACTTGAAATTCGTCGAGGGTACGAAGAAATTCGCTCCAAATGTTTGAATGAACAGGTCTCTCCTGAACATATTCTTCAATGCCTTGGTCTCTCCGAGAAAGATCTGATGGAGATGGTGCTGGACCTTTTGAAGGTGTACGCGCTCATAGACCTGGTCTAGCGCTGCTGACCTCGGGGGCACGCAACAACTCTTGCCAAAACTCATTGACTTTGATAAGAAAACATTTTTATCAGTAAAATACGAAGATAATCAACGCATGTAGATACTCGTTAGGTCTAAGCGATCCGATGAATAGTTTCGTATATGGAGACAAATTTCGAGCAGTTGAATATTAGAAGAGTATGAGATTAACACTTGAATTTGTGGGTACACAAGAAAAATCACAGGACTTTATACCTTAGACATTGCCAGTTAGTGGTAGAGCCCAACTCAGGCCTAGGTACAAGGAAGCATGCTGGTGCACGAACAACATTACCAGTTAGGATGGCTGCGGTGGCCTAGTTTGTTTGAGCGTCGTTCTCATTATTGGAAAGTGGTCTTTATTTAATGGGCTATGTCTTAATTTAACTGATTTGAACTACTCACCCGTCATCAAGCGTCTCGTAATTTTGAACTATGGTCAGATGATGAGGTCACACCCTCCTCTTCATAGGGCCTCAGTGGCCTGGTTAATGAGGGCGTCCTTCTTATTATACAAGGTAGTAAGTTCAAACCCCAGCTTAACCGAACATCCGTCGTGATGATCGTCGTAATGTCCTCCACGTGATATGATATCTCTGGGGGTGGCAGACCAAGTATTGTTTTATCTTCTGTCTTGTCCCTGCTTTAAAATCACTAAGACTCCACCCGGCTGTTTCTGTTTAACTGGTAGAGACCAACTCAAAGCTAGGTACAAGGAAACATGCTGGTGCCACAATAACATTACCAGTTAGGGAAGATTTACAAACGATTTCAAGAATTACTTCGAATAGTAATTGATTGGTTTGCAATGATACTTGCTAGTGTCGAAGCGCAAAGTTGTCCCTTGTTGAAGCAAGAAATCATACTCTGTTAAATCATAAAGTAATCCAATGTTATAGCACAAAATCGCGCGCGTATAACATTAAAGCATGTTGGTGTCCGAAGTTTAAGAACAAAGCACCATCCACTGCTAAACCCAAAGCAAACCATTGCGTAAGTACAGTCACCCAGTGTTTAAGTACAAAGTCATTCATTGTTTGAGAACAAAGTCACCCAATATTTTTTTTTTCCAACGGCGGGCACTTGAGGTTGAACCCTATGCCCCAACAAGGCCAGAAACTGCTACTCATGTATCGCTACCCAGCGGGCACCTGTAAACCAAGTCCCGGAGGCGAGTAGCGTTACCCGCGTCATACCACCACAAACCATTTATAGGGTGGGCCACATTCATACATCATCACGGAAGAAAGCATAGAGAAACACAGCGAGAATAGAGAAAGAAGGTAACATCCATGCCCGAACCCGGATTCGAACCCAGGACCCACAGCTCAGGAGTGAGGAGCGCTAACCACTCAGCCATCGGTTGACAAGTCATCCAATATAAAAGTACAAATTTATCCAATATTAAGGCACAAAGTTGTTTAAGTTAAACAAATATTTGTTCAATCTTAATGTAAACAAAATGATCAAACTTTGAATCATAAGTCATATAGTGATAAATATCGTATATTACAGTACAAGGTCGTCTAAATTTGAACAAAAAGTTATCTGATGTTAAAACAAAAATTGTTCAATGTTAAGTCGCATTTCTTTAACATGCAAACATCTGACCAGTTATGCAGTTAGACGATTTTGTCCTTTACCTATTTTAGCAAACCAAACACAAAAATGCATTAATGCAAACGAAGACACATTTGTAAATTATTTTCTGAGAAGTGAATTATTCTTCGATTATTGGAGGAATTAATTTCAGAAAAGTAAAATTTAAGACAAGTTACTTAGTCACGAGTCAGTCAGTCACACACACACACAAATTTCTGAAATAAATGAATAATTCTCATTAAAAAATTAAGACTTTAAGTTCAATTGCAGTTTAATTTCAAGAAGCGACACATTTAGAAATTATAAGAATCTTGTCTTCACATTTTTATTACTTCCTTGTAATCAGTACATGTTATTTATATCAAAATTTAAACGACATGTACTAAAAAAATAAATAAGAAAAATGTTTTTTTTTATTATTCAAACCTAATCTGAATTTGAACATTTTTAAAGATGAAAAGGAATTACCATAAATTAATTAAAAGAAAAGTCTCTCTCTCATGCTGTTTTAAAAACTATGAAATAAAAAAAGAAATTTGATAATTTCTTGGAACTGAATAATGATTTATAAAAAGCAAAGCAATGAAGATTTCAGTGCTTTAAAAATGCTTTAAAAAGTATTCTGAATACAAAAATTATCGTTAAATAATCTGAGAATGAAAAATAAAAGAATAAGCTTACTTTAATTTTTGAGAATTAAGTACGTAATCAGATTATCGAAAGTAAAAACGACAGAATTACTGTAGCTGTAAATGTATGGAAATCAAAATCTTAAAAATAATCACTATTTAACTACTTGAGGATGATAATTAGGGTGTTAAAGTTAAATAATTTATCAATTCGTAAAAATAAAGAATCAATTTAAATTTCTGAGTTATTAACTTCTTTAACATTTATACTCCCCCCCCAAAAAAAATACAGATTTTCAGAAATATTTTCTTCGAAATAAAGCAAAAATTCTTCCGTATTGTATTCAAAATCATTTTTTTTTAATTTACAGATATTTTAGTAATATTTCTTCATTAATTTGAATATTAATTATACATTATAATGCTGTAATTATTGAATAAAAATTTAATGCAATTCGCAAATTATAATTTAGACAAAAATACCAATATATGTATATGGCTGAGGTTGCCTATAGTTGGTCATGGGGTTGTTCTCGTTATCCAAAGATAGTGAATTGGAATCCCGAGCCAACCGAAAATTCGTAGTGTTTACTAATGGCTACTGAGATACATAAAATATGTCGTGGTTGCAATGTCCTCCCCATGAAATGATGGTTCTGGAGATGGTAAGCCAACTCTGAAGTCGTCTGTTTGGTCCTTGCTTTTAATTTACAAAGACCCACTCGCTTCCGTGGTAGTAGGTGGTCATTTATATAAAGGTGTCTCTACATCCGCCTCTTGTATTCATGAAAGTTGTTATACGTAACTGTCTATGGTAATTTATATATATATATAATATATATATATATATATATATATATATATATATATATATATATATATATATATATATATATATATATATGGTATGTGATTTTGAAAATTAATTGAGAATGCGTTTCAGAGGAAACCAATATAGAAAAATTTTGTTGTGTATCGTTGGAAAACCATGTGCATATATTTTGCAAGAAAACCTAATAAAAAATAAAAAATGTGATAAAAGGGTATTAAATTAATTGCTTATTTAAAATGCACTTTTTTTTAGTGAATGACTTATGCTACGAAATCAATATTTTTTTTCAATTTTAAATATTTTAATTTTATTATATTATTTTAGTTCATTAAATGATGTAGAATTTTTATAATCTTCAAAACGTACATAATATTCAAAGTTAACTAATTTTATGTTTTAGTTTTATAGTGACTTTTTCTTAAAAGTATTTTTTTTTTTTTAGATTTAGAAAACAGGGGAAATTTTCAAATATTTCTTCAACTATTAAAAGTGGTAGTAAATAGGCGTTATACAAACAATCAGTAAGATTGTGGTCAGTTATTGTGAAAGAAAAAAAACAATCCTAACGAAAAAGATAACATTAATAATCGTCTGCAACTTTGAAAAGTCGTTTTAGACACGATTGTTTACAAAAAACTATTCCGACCTACATCTAATTTAAATAATCACAAATAGAAAACACATAGTCGACCTCGTTCACTTATCACAATTCGGAAGAGTGAAAACTGGTTGCCACTGCCTCACTCGTAAATAAAGGGAAAAAGAAACTTATTTTAAGAAAAATAAAATTCTAGTGTTGAAGCGGAAGACTTTACTTGTTAAGTCAAACAACAAAGTTGCTTAACGAAACATTCTGGTTTAATTATTTGCTCCGAAAATGTTCTGTTTATAGATTGTGTGGTTTATTTCTTTCTTAAAAACTGTTTTTCAAGCCGATATATCTGCTAATACTGGTAATAAGTTCTTAACATCAAGGTAGTAAATCATGGAGTATGCCACAGTGTCTGCTTTCAAAAACGTTTGCAGAATAATTAATTGAACTTCGGGTATGTAATTACACTTCATCGATATGAAATTTATTTTAAAAAAATAAATATAAATACACGAATAAGTTGTGAATATTAATATGGAAATATTTTAATAGATTCTTTTGAAAATTAGAAATAACACTATTCAAATTCTTATGTAATGAGAATTTTTAAGCAAGTTTTGAAACACATTTAACTTTAGTTTTAATCTTATAAATGATATACATATATATATATATATATATATATATGTGTGTGTGTGTGTGTGTGTGTGTGTGTGTGTGTGTGTGTGTGATGATACGTTGATATTTTCAATGTAGTTTGAAAATAATATTTTTTAATTTGATTTATACAATTACAATATCCCAATATTTAAAATTAATATATCTCATAATTCATTAGGCAGAATTAACATTAGATTGGAAGCACGATGGCACAGTGGTAGAGCTATGTTTCGATTTTCGAGGTCAACTCTGCCTTTCATCCCTTCAGTGGGTCGACAAAACTGAATACCAAGCACTGAATAAACTGAATACCAAGTTAACGGAATAACTGAAACTGAATACCAAGCATGTGCTTCGCACACAGGGCCCTCGGTCATGGGAACACTGTAGGCCTATAAACTAATTTTACCTACCGTGAAACTAATTTCCGTTTTAATAATAAATCCGAATCATATTTGTATACGAATCTATAAACATTTACTCTTCTTAGAATTTCTTAAAACCCATTCTTGAATTAATTTTCTTGACCTTAAGAAAAATAATTATTTAGAATTAAATTCGAAATTCTGTAGCAATATTTTTTTCGCTAGTTGAAAGACGTTAGCTTTGTCTATTGAAATGAATTAATTTGAATTATAATTATATTTGATTCTTTCTGATAAATTTTGAAGTGTTTTTGAGAATGTTTTTCTTGTTTTTTCCTTGTTATATCCTAATTTCAAATTCTTACATCATTTCTTAGCATTAAATGAAGGAATTGAGTTTTATTTTGTTATAATTTTAAATGAAGGAATTGAAAAATTCTCATACTTCGCGGAATGGGAGAAAATTTAAAGTCATTTTCTTTTATATATTTGTAAATTAACGCCTTTTCAAATTACAAAAATAAAATGACAAGAAACAATATTTATTGTCAAATAATAAGAGTCTTTTTTTTACCTAAGTTATAATTTAAATATCAGATGGAAAAAAATGAGTGTATGCTGATGTATAGATAGAAGGATACATAAATATACACAAGGCATAAAGAATAAGAAACTTGGCATAAGACGTAACATGTTTCTAATCATGCTTAATTAATAAAATCAACGATCTGCTTATGAATGGTTTGATTTAGAGTAAAATAAAAGCTAAAAACACGTGGGAAAACCCATTTTGCACCATGATGACAACATAACCTATGGTGAGTAAAATCAAACACATTATAGATAAAAAAAGTACAAAAAATCTTCATTCTATCAGGATTGCATGCAATGCTTGTTATCCAAAATGCAGTATAAAGGAAGAGCAGAGGCATCCCATCCAATTGCATTGGGCAGGTAACACTTCGTGCAAAGACCAAATGATTGAAATTGTGGCCACTCGTGTAAAGTATGGATGCTGACAAAATAAGTAGTGCAGCCGCAGTGGAGGGCGATAATCTTTGGCATAGAATCAAAAACGTTTGGATGTATCTTTGCGATATTACAGTCCATGCGGCATATTGTCAAAGTTGATCTGGTGCAGTAACGGGTGGTGGATCCTGTACCGATTGTTGTGCAAACATGTTTTCGATCGGTGACACGCAATCTAAGGAAGCAGCTCAATCTGATGTAAAAGGACTCTTGAACATTGCGTGCACATTATTGTTTTTGAAGTATGGCTGATGGCAGTCGCTGAAAGTATGAGAAAGCTATCAACTCTAGCATTTCAGAGACGTTGTGTTGCTGTTTAGTTTGCCTACAAACCGTATTTAAGAGAAAAGAGAGTGAAAAATAATAACATCCCTAATCATGATACCAGATACTTTACCAGTGCATAACGCAACAGTTCATGCATTTCCTTTCTACCATGGCTGGGGATTGGAATCCGACAATCGTGGTATTGCCGGCTGAAGCAGGATTCATCAGTGAAGACAATGTCCTCCTATCCTGTTGTCCATTGCTTACCAGTCCATGGGCGACGCAAGCTCCTGCTGCTTTGTATCAAGGGCAGTCATCGTGCAGAACACTCCACTCGCTGCAAATTTAATGGTTTGTGTATTTCATTTCCAAAAAAGCATGATTTCAATTTCATATAATTTGCATGGCTTCCTGGTGTTGCATTTTGGGTGGTCAGCAGTGTAGGACTTTGCGCTATGTACAAAGAAATAGAAATTTTTGGCATTCGTTTTCATGAACTGAAAGAATTGGGAGTGATCATGCAATATACAGGGTGATTACAAAAAAACTTTGCCAACATCTGCACTTCTAGCGTCCATTCTATTTAACCGATCAAGATGATATTTCAAATATAGTTCTTTTGAGATATGCGCTCGAGATTCTGTGAATGGCAACACAGTGGCCCTCGCGGTTACAGTTATAGAGACAGAAACTCGAAATTTTCGAATGGCAACGTCTACTTTTTACCATCGCAAAATGTTCAGCACATGCGAAAACCCTAAATAGCGTTGAAACGGTACCGATATGTCTAAAAACGGACGTGTTCTGCAATCACAAAAAAGAGTTCTGAAAACCGGCCAATAAAACACGATCTGGGCGCACGCAATAAATTTGCATGTGACAGAGTCAAGAAACCAATCACAGAACGCCGGTCGCCAGATATTCAGCGTAAGAAACCTATAAAATACCAAGCGGGTATGCGAAGTCATCATTCGGGAACTCGCACATGCCGACGATATGAGTCTTCCTAGGAAAGTTCGCGGTGAATTGATCAAACTCTATTACCAAAATGGGATGAACGCTGCGGAAGCCTTGCGTGTGTATCGCCGCAATCATCGACAACGACGCGGCCCATGTACTCTGCAAGTCTGCGTGACTTAGTGCGGAAATTCGAAGATACAGGCTGCACCTGTGACAAACAGCGCTCCGGACGGCCAACTGTTTCTGAGGACGTTGTCATGGAAGTGCACCATACAGTGATTGCAGGACACACAGAAACCGCAAGAGGCATAGCGCGCGTGTTGGATATTCCGAACTCAACGGTCCGCAAGCTCTTGCGCTCGGTACTTCACATGTTTCCCTATCGGTTCCAGCGCGTCCAGATGTTGGAGCCGGGTGACCCACAACAACGTCTGGACTTCGCAAATGCATTTTTGTTACGATATGATGCGGATAACGACTGGCCACTTCGCATACTATGGACGGACGAGGCGCATTTCACCTTAAATAGCAGCATTAACACAAAGAATTGTGTGCACTGGGGAGAGACGAATCCTCATGCTGTGGCGCCAGTACCATTATTTGACGCCAAAGTGACTGCGTGGTGCGGCATTACAGCTACATTTGTTCTGGCCCGTTCTTCTTTGAGGAAACGACCCCGACTGGCCCTGCAACATGTTCTGTAACGGGCCCTCGGTATGCAGCCATGCTGAAAAATTATGTCTTACCGGAGTTGCGTCGGCTGAATGCACTCAATGACATTGTTTGGATGCAAAATGGCGCACCTCCACATATAGCGAGGTCAGTTAAAAGGCTCCTGGATCAGCATTTTGGTGATCGCATCATCTCACGCTATTATCCTTTTCCGTGGCCTGCGCGATCCCCAGATCTGACGCCTATGGATTTCTGGTTTTGGGGCTATCTCAAATCCAGAGTTTATCTGAGCAATCCTCAAACATTGTCGGACTTAAAGGATTCTATACGGCGTGAGATTGGAAACATCCCTCGTGCCATGTTGCGTGCAGCGACATTGTCCAACGTCTCCCGCATGCAATGCGTAATTGCCTGTGATGGCACTCATGTGGAAAATGTTTGAAATTAATAAAGATTTTTTTCTCTATGTGTTCTCATCATTGAGCAGTGTCTTGTCTCTGTCGTATGCATTATTCCTCCGTGCGCCTTGAAGAACTGTTTGTATGTGTATAACACGTCGGTTTTCGGACATATCGGTACCGTTTCAACGCTATTTAGGGTTTTCGCATGTGCTGAACATTTTGCGATGGTAAAAAGTAGACGTTGCCATTCGAAAATTTCGAGTTTCTGTCACTATAACTGTAACCGCGAGTGCCACTGTGTTGCCATTCACAGAATCTCGAGCGCATATCTCAAAAGAACTATATTTGAAGTATCATCTTGATCGGTTAAATAGAATGGACGCTAGAAGTGCAGATGTTGGCAAAGTTTTTTTATAATCACCCTGTATATAGGCAATGAGTGTTTTTTAATGCCATCAAAAGAATGAATGGTATTGATACCTCGAGTATAGGAGTTCAATAATATGTTTTGCACATCCAATTTACTTTTCGGGTATAAAACACACAAATTTTCGTATAAGTATGATATATCCCCCAAGAGATTTCTCGCCAAATCTGCCGTCCTTTGTTTTGCTTATAGTGCTGCCAGTTTTCACTTTGAAACTGCCAATTTGAATTTTTGTCACTTTTTTGTTGATAGGTTTGGATTTTTCTCGTGTTTTACGTCACTTTTGTGTCATTTATACGTTTTTTTAATTGGCAACAGCATTGGAATCGCTTGACTACGAAAAAATTCTCAAAATTTGCCAATGGGTGGGATGTATATCCAACTAGTTCCCAAAATTTTTTAACATACTGCCAAGAAAAATATATTCGGGGCTTCTTTGTATATGGAATCTGTATTTGAATTATTGGCATATGAATATGCATTATGGCATCCTCTAAACTATGAGTGTGAAAACATTCTGCTAAATAATAACCATGTCTTACTATATAGAGGTAATCATGATTTTAATTGTGTAGTTGAGATAGGGCGCTCCGTGACTGAGTGGTCAAAGTATCACTCCGCTAATCGCTTGAGAGCGTGTGAGTGTGGGTTCGATTCCCACCGTGGCCCTGGGTGTTTTCTTCGTTATCCTTCTGTGGTTGTACATCTGTCATTGTGCTATTTGTCCTATTATCGACGAAGACTTACAAGCGGATCTCAAGAATCAAGCATACAAGTCTGAATATATGTAATGTAATAAAAAAATAGTTGAGATAGATTAACTAATATCCCTGAAAAAAAGTTGAAGAGAAACTTGTCTTGACTTTCTGACATTTTGTTAACCCTAAAGTAATTGTTTTTATCGTTCCAGTTGAGATCACGGCTGCTTCACTTTATTACAATTCTCATTCGTTTAAAATATCCATGACATCAGATAATGTGTCCTCTACGTCACACATAATTAATTACGACATCGTATTGAGACGATGTCATAAATCCAACTTGTCAATGAATTTGCTGCCTGCCTTCAAATTGTATTCTTCGAGTGGCAGCAAACAAGGCGAAGTTCACCATCGAATATCTGAGAATAGTGTCGAAGTTCGTTTTGTTAATAAAACGATTTATTATATAATGACCAAAGCATCAATGAAGGATCTATTTGAGAAGCCGCTTTCCGTTGATACAAGTCATTAACACGTTGACAATGGAGCAGAAGTAAAAGCAAAGTGAAAAAAGCATGACAAAACAGTTTTGTGTAGTTATTTTCAGATTGTTACATATGTGTACTATAAGATGATCACGTTTTTTTATGTGAAACAATCTTTATCTAAGAATAAAATAATGTGTGGGTTATTCCTTGTGATACTTGGTACCCAATATATATTTACTTATCGAAAGGGGGCTATATTTTGGCTATATATATATATATATATATATATATATATATATATATATATATATATATATATATATATATATATATATACAAGCTGACCCAGCCACGCGTTGCAGTGGCTGAGATTTTATAATACATTGAATCAATTTTTTACTATTTCTTGGGTACAATCAAATTAATATTTTCTAAAAAAAATTTAAAATAGTTTCATTCATATGAGATTAAAAATAAAACATTTCACAAAAATTTAAAAGTAATAGGTAAAGTTTCGAAATTTTGAAATTAAGCACAAATCAACATATACTTTCTGAATTTACATTTTATTCATCTTATATTAAATTATAGTTTGTAATCAGTGACTTACTTATAAAGTATACTATATAAATTAAAGACATCTAAAAATAAATTGTTATAAATGAGGTACATAACATTGACATCGAGCTATTATTTTTCAATTTTAAATTATATTAAAACTAAAAATTTTTTCCGCGGCATTATACTGAAATAAAAAAAAATTAAAAGAATTTATCATTTGAATAAATAAATTAGATCAAAATGTTCTACTGAATAAATTAATAATTAATAAATTGTAAAATAAAAATAAAAAAAGTAAAAGGCTATCAAGAAATACTTGAGAGGTGGTATGAAAATTAGTAGAGAAAAACAGTAATAAATAAAATTTTATTTTACTTTTTAAAATATTAAAAATATTCAAACTGAACACTGCCCAATAATAACACAATACAAAGTATATTTATGAAAAGGATTCACGAAAAATTGTTATAGTATGATTATACATCAGGAAAATATATGTAAATTCTATATTCAATCACGCGCTTGCGCGCGCACGTTAATTTTCGAAGATGGTATAATCTAGAAAAATAAACACGTCGCCATCTGCCGAATACCTGTGCAACTTAGATGCTAAACCGCCATCTATTAGGAACTTACAGAACTAACCGATAAATACACACTAATGTCGAATAATAAATATTGAGATCAATAATTAAGAGATAAAATCTATTCTATCTTTTATGTTGGACCATATTATAAATGGTTACAAAATTTTATCAAAATCCGTTCAGTAGTTTCGGAGTTTATCGGGAACATACATCGTGACACGAAATTTATATATATATATATATATATATATATATATATATATATATATATATATATATATATATATATATATATATATATATATATATATATATATATAGGTATTGCACCTTCTGCGACCTAACTGCAGCACTCGCAAATTGTTTCAGGTATGCTGTTTTGCTCAGTTCCAAATTTTTTAATTAGGTAGAAGCTTGCTTCTTTGCATCATATGTGTAGCAATAGGGAGGTGCGAAAAAAGTATAATTCGAATAAATCTCTTTGTACATCCTCGGTGATTAAGCAAGCATTACAAATGCATACTTCATATAAATCAGATGCATATTTATAAATATATTCTAAGATCGTACAACCAAGTAGTTTCCGGAATGAAATTTAAAAATAAATGAATAATACAATATTAAAAAATATAAAAATGAAAATTATATCTTAATATTAAATGATGTATAAATTATAAAACACATTATTATTACATTAAATAAATAATTAACATACTACTACAATGGTGTGCAAAAATTAAGGACGAAATGGAAAAATTAGCATAACAGCGGAACAAATAAGTAGATCGGACCGAAAGACCAATCAGAAGATCGACTACGGTCAGGTACGCAAGGGCATACTCAAATTGCGCAACATGACCGTAAAGGGGGAATGTCGGAGGGGTATAAAGCAGGCTGGCGGTGTACGCTCAGCGTTTCTGTGAAAGCTATTGCACGGCGTATGTCAGTTTAAAAGACGTAGAGCTGCTTAATCAGTGTGAAGTAATGAACAGGCAACCTCGTACACGACATCTAGATGACCTTACGCGTGGTCGAATCATTGGGAAGATTGAGGGAGGTCGAAGTGTGACAAGTGTGGCTGCGGAGTTTGGAATCGCTCACAGCATCGTTTCACGAATCTGGAGAGCATTTCAAACTGCAGGAACAGCTGTCCGAAGGTTTAGCAGTGGTCGTCCACGAGCAACCACGGCAGTCGACGTCGGGTATATGGACCTACAGGCAAGAAGGAATAGACCCCTTGAGAAATCGCGAGACTCCTCCAACAGACGATCGAACGACCGATATCTCGGTTTACAGTCACTAGGAGGCTGCACAATGGTGGCCTATTCGCACGACGACCTGTACGTTGTGTACCATTAACGTCTGACCCCCGGATAAGGCGCTTTGTGTGGTGCTAGGAACACCAGAACTGAACGGATCAGCAATGGGGTCGAGTACCTTTTACGAACGAAAGCAGATTTAGTCTGACTACCGATTCTGGACGCATACACATCTGGAGAGAGCGGGGAACACGCAATAACCCCTCCAACATCGTCGAAAGGGACCGGTTTCGAGGTCGCGGAGTTCTCGTTTGGGGAGGCATCATGCTTGGTACCCGTACTGACCTTCATGTCGTCCAAGGAGGTTCAGTCACCGGGTCCCGTTATTGTAATGATATTCTCCTTCCTTATGTGCGTCTTTTTAGAGGTGCTATGGGTCCCCAGTTCCTCTTCATGGACGGCAATGCTCCACCTCTTCGTACAGAGGCTTTCGAAGAGCTGTTGGAAAGTGAGGATATTGAACGCATGGATTAGCTGGCAATGTTCCTAAATCTAAATCCAATAGAACATGTGTAGGACTTTCTAGGGAGACGCTTCGTGGCACGTCACCAACCGCGAGTAACGATTACGGAGCTGCGATTGGAGCTACAAGAAGAATGTGGGCAGCAGTACCTCAACAACTTATTGACAACCTCATACTCAGTATGGACAGATGGTGTCAATGCTGCACAGCAGTCAGGGGAGATCATATCCCCTACTAAAAGCTGGATGTTTCTTGCTAGAGAGCTGTCACAGGGATGTTTCGGCCGTCTCTGTCATTCTGCTCCATGCTCATTTTTCAATGAAGTTCCTTTTTAATCATTTGGAATTTTTTTAAACGTTTTTTTTTTTTTTTTTTTTTTTTTTACTTTTTCCATATTCTTACATCTGGAGGATGTTCTGGTACGATTTTTATCGATTTGGAACACTGATGAGCGACGCTGCACTAGAAAAACCATTTCGTCCTTAATTTTTGCACACCAGTGTATGTTCATTAGATATTCTACGAAGCTCGTAAGAATATTTAACGAACACTTGTTTGTTACCATTGCTTCCCTCCTAAATGGAAAATAGATACATTTATTATCTTAATCAACCTATGTATTTAGGAAGAAAAGTTTTTTTTACAGAAGTTTTATTTTTATTTATTAATTTTTTTGGTATAGTAGATTAGAAAGATGTTTGTAAAAATTCATAAGTTTTAGAAATAAGTTGTTGCTACAAATTCTGGACATTTCTTTAATTATTTCAATTTTCCATTGATCTATTTCTTTGTTATAATAACTCTTTCTTTTTTATATTTTTTATTCAGCATTAAAAAATTTCCATTACAACTATTTACACGAGATGAAATGGAAGAAAACTTTTTCAAAATGAAGTAGTCCAGTTTCAACAAGAGGCATGCACGTATGTATGCGTGTGAATAATTTACCTGGGATTTTCTGGAGTATTTATTTATTCTGGTCTTTTATATTATATAAATATAAATCTACTATATCATCAAAGTAACTTTTCTTTGCAGTTCTTGAAACTAAGCTACAAAATTTTTAGTAAAATCTTTTCCAATTAAAAAAAATTTTTTTCAAAGTTTTAAAATTATAAATGTGTGGGAGTAATTTTGTAAGCTTTATAGACATTTTGTATATTTCAGTTGCGTCTCATTTCAAACTGATGCTAGCTCAGGTTGAGATTCTGTTTAAAACGAGGTTTATTTAAATAGCATTATTATTATTATTATTTTGATGACTCACAGGCATTGGATGTTTTTCCCCAAATATCGATATTTTCAGATTAATTTTAAATGTTATTCCTTGTGGACAGTCCAGAATGTTAGCCGGATGGTGTAAATCACGACAATTAGGAGTATTATGTGGCCTAGTGGTTTGGGCATCGGCCTTCCGTCTGGAAGTGCTATGTTAGATTCCCAATGCCGTCCAAGACCCTCTGATGCGATATACGTGCTCATTAAATATGTGGAATCGAAAGTCCTGTGGTCGATCGTTGAGTAGTTACCATTCGTTTAATGGTCTGGATAAAATATCCACCCCCTCCATATCAATGACAAAATTGGGGGAAGGGATCCTCAAGTGCTGCCAACTATGGGATGAGTCTTAGAGCAAAGTCATACTTTCACCTTCATGGTGCTCTGATTAAACGAAAAGACGCATCTTTCTGATTTAATTTAGTAGCCGACGGCTAACGGGCTTGTCCAAGAGTCATACGTAACAACAACTGGAGCACTATGTTTTCACACTTCCATTGAAATAGGGATTCAGCTTGAACCTACTTTAATCAGAGCTTCGAGATAATTACGAAGGGGATGCAAATCGCTAGCATTAAGAAATGTATTTTTTGACACATTTATTGAAATAGGGTTTGAACTTGACTCTATGGGTGTCGCATGTGTCCCTCCCATGATTACGAATAGGACGCAAATCATGATCATAAGGATACCATTTTACCAAATACCATTTTTTTAACTTTGCAAACCATTTTATTGCTGTAGACTCCTCAAAGATACGTTCTCTTTATACATTTCAATTGCCCTGTGCCACTTCAGAAAGTTTTTGGCTTCTTTGAAAAACGAAGAAGACCAGGAGTCGAAAATGTAACTTTTTACCTCCTTGATATTCCATTTCTGAGCCCTTAAATTTGTAAAAAAATTAATTACTCACGAAGACAAGTACAGTTTCGTAGAGCAGTAAGAGCTCTATGGAATGAATATTTTACACTTTGGCAAACAGCAAGAAATCGTTGTAGAAGTGTTACGAACTTATTCCCCAACCTAATATGTAGATTAATTTACTCATGCTAGTTATTGTGTTGGTGCCGACCGATGGCTGAGTGGCTAGCGTTCCTGACTCCAGAGCTATGGGTCCTGGGTTCAAATCCCGGTTTGGCCATAAATGTTACCTTTTTTCTCTGTTCTCTTTGTGTTTCTGTCCTTCCTTCTGTGATGAAGTATGATTGTGACCAACCCTATAAACGGGTTTGTGGTGGTATGACGCGGATAACGCTACTCGCCTACGTGACTTGGTTCACAGGTGCCCGCTGGGTAACGACACATGAGTAGCAGTTTCTGGCATTGTTGTGGCATAGGGTTCGTCACCCAAGTGTGCCCGACATTGGAAAAAAATTATTGTGTAGGATATTGCAATATTATTCATTAAAAAATAAATATGTTCGACAGTAACTCTATCTTATATATATATATATATATATATATATATATATATATATATATATATATATATATATATATATATATATATATATATATATATATATATATATATATATATATATATTTTAAGATTAAATTATTGTCGAACATGATTTTAAACTCTGTGATTGAGCATTTATTAAAAAAAAGATGCCTATTGTGAGTGTATTAAAAGATCAATAAAAGAAGATTGAAAATAATATATTTATTGAAAAATTAATAGAACCGAAATTTCAAATTTAATTCTAAATATTATTAACCGATGGTTTTCTTCTCTCTGCAATAACATCTGTGTGCTTTGCAAAACTAGTAAGCATATCAAACTAATGTTTTTAGTTGATTTTGGTATGACTGGGATACTTACCTGTGGTTGACATATTCCTTAAATTCAGTCTTCCGATTATGATACACCACTTCACCTGAAGATAAAACTTGAAATCAGCTTTTTAAAATTCTGTAATTATTATTTATATACTGATATTTACAGCTTCTTTTAAGTAAATGTATCTCTTGTTTTATTTGACTTATCGAACAGACTTTCTATGTTTTTCAAAAGAAATCTCAAATATTGTAGAAGATTACAGTTTCATGACACATGTTAAATAGCTCAGTTTTAACTCAATTGATACTCACTCAAGAAGACACACTTTATTTCTCCGACTCTCATATGGGTAATGCCGGTTTCTTTTTTTATAACTCAAAGGGGGCGCTGCGCACGCAGGCCCCAACAACACACTCAGTGCAGTAGTGAAGAAAAATATATCTAAATCCATCTTTTCAGGCGAAAGATGTGGGCCACATAGATGCTAAAACTCTCAGTGTATATCAATCCATCAATCAATCAATACGTAAAAAATTCACCAGTACACAATTCGTGCCACACAATGCAGAAATCCTCCTACAAAATATTTGTGCCTTATTTAACTTTCCCACAGACTGTTAGATACTCCATGACGCAATTTACTTTCAACCAACTCAACAACCCCACGTCTGAGGTATCAGAAGCTGAACTAAACTTGAAAGCGTTAATCATTTATTTTCTAGCTCTGCACTCCAATTTAAAAGATAATACTTCTGATTGATCATTTTGATGGTTATAAGAGACATTGCTGGAGTTAATTGATGAATTGATTATTTAATTTTTTTTTTATTTTATTACATTACATATATTCAGACTTGTATGCTTGATTCTTGAGATCCGCTTGTAAGTCTTCGTCGATAATAGGACAAATAGCACAATGACAGATGTACAACCACAGAAGATTACACCCAGGGCCATGGTGGGAATCGAACCCACACTCCTACGCTCTCAAGCGATTAGCGGTGATGCTTTAGACTACTCAGCCACGGAGCGCCCTTTATTTAATTGAATTGAAGAGGTTAAATTTTTTAATTTAATTTAGTAGAAAAATGTTCATAAATTAATTTCAAGATGGATTTTTAAAAATAAAATCAATTAGAAATAATAATAATTATTATTATTTTATTTATTTTGATCTATAAGCTAATCCATATAAATGTATTACAAGGGTATTTACTTCCTCAATACTATTATAACTTCGACTTTTCGTATTATCTTAAGAACAATTTCTTCACGAATTTGAATGATATTTGAAGTCACAAGAGGCAATCCAAAGTGCTGACTTTATTTGTAATTTGAAAATAAATTATTTTGTGTAATAATTTGAATGTTTCTAAAAGACACTCATGTGAGGGTCGAATTGAATCGATCAACGAATATAAACCAACATATATTTTCGGAAGAAATTCTTTATCGTCAAATACCAGAAATTAAAAACAGTATTTCATACTTCGCATTGGCGAGACAAATGAAGCCAAAATATCGCCAAACGGAAAAAAGTAACAATTACGGAATGAATATAGATTTATTTGAGAAGCGGAGATGATGTATTATGAAACAAATCATTTAGTAAAGTAATTAAATCATAGATAAATATAAAAATATTATTAAATTTATAAATTTAAATTTAAGAATTGCTTTCATATGGATTTTAGTTCGACAATTTAGAATTTTTTGGACATTTTTCAAGATTTTTAGGACTGTATTTTTAATATGCTTTGAATAAACTTTAATAAAAAGATGTGTAATTTTTAGGATGCCCAATGTCAAGGTTATTGAATTTATTCCCACTTTTAGAATAAATTTCATCCCCTCTCAGATCAATGTCAAAATTGAGTTAGTGGATCCTCTGGTGGAGCCATCTATCGGAGAAGCTTAGAGCAGAGTCTTACTTTCACCTTCATGGTGATCTGGTTAAACGAAAGACGCACCCTACTGACTTAAATTCGCATAGCCAACGGCATAGCGAGCTTGGCTGTCCAAATGTCATAAGTAACAACAACAGAGTAAATTTAAAAAGTATCGCATGTAAAACTTATTATCTAATCAAGGAAGACAGATTAGTGCTGATGAACTTCAAGGTTGAATATTTCCCTTAATTTAAACAAACATAGTTGACCATCTCATGCCCTAAAACTGTTGTGAAGCATTTTGATAACTATTATAACATCTTCTATTCGAGAAGACTTTTCAAATTTGTGGGCCAAATAAACTTGCCACAAGAGAGGAAACCAGGAAAATTTCTGAGCACCCATCTCGATACAAGTTTCTCCAAAAAAGTAAAAGCTCCCGTTGCTCAAGAGTGACTGGACTCGAACCGTGATCGTTTCACTCTAGGGAGAGAGTTGTCTGACCACTACGACACGGTATCTCCAGACAAACATCTCTCATGCTTGTCAGTTCGTACAATAAAACAATTTCATATTTGTAAAAAGTCTATCTATAATTATAGGGGACTCCGTGGCTTACAAGTATGTTTTTAATGAATTTGACGTGTTGTTGTTACCTATAACACTTGGATTAGCCAAACTCGTTATGCGAATTTAAGTCAGTAGGGTGCGTCTTTCGTTTTAATGAGAGCACCGCAAAGGTGAAAGAACGGCTTTGCTCTATGCTCCTCCGATAGATGGCACCACCAGAGGATCCACTCCCTCAATTTTGACATTGATCTGAAGGAGGAGAAAATTTTCTCCAGACCATTGTACCCATGGTAAACTTGCTCAACGACCGACCACAGGACTTTCGATTCCACAGACTTAATGAACTTGGTGGATCTTTGGAAGCATTGAGAATCGAACCCCGCCCTTCTGGACGGCAGGCCGATGCCGTAACTACTAGACACCATGGTCTAATTTAAAGTGTAATTTTGCATTTGAATTCTAATCTCGACAACATTTTTTTGCCAGTAAAGAGTTCCGGTTTCTATCGCAGTCACTGCTCAGCACTCGGAGAAGTTGATTTCTTTTTTGTAGGCTATCGAGGTAAGTGCTTGGAAGTTTTCAGGGTCACCTTTCTTCACCTTGAAACCTTGAAGGGTCACCTTGAAACATCTAAACGGGTACTTTGTTCTGTGAAGCCTTCATCTGTTAGGTAGTCCACTTCGATGCATCAAACCATGTTTTATCTTTCATTAAGATCGCTGTAGTGTTATTTCTTATAGGCAGGTCTCTTTCTGCAATTGTCTCTTTCAGCCAAATGATGAGGTCGACACCTGAGCTAAGAACTGAGCACGGTCAAGTTGCCATTGTTTTCATTTATAAAAGAGAAAATTTCTTCTAAAGAAAGACTAAACACCTTAAGAAAGATGCCCTTTAAATATATGTTGAATTCAAATGGATAGTGTGAATGCCAATATAAACTTACTATTTTCTTCTAATTAATTACCGTATAAAAAATTACGTATGTAGATTTCATAAAAAATAAAACGTATAAAATAACAGGTATTTAATACAAATAAATGAACAGCTTATTAGAAATTACCCGTTATTAAATTATTCTTTCAGAGCCATAGTATCAAATAACTAAAATTAATAACCATAACAAGTATTTTTTACCGCTATCAGCTTAAAAAAGTGTCTCGGGTCCACTTTATCTGTCTGAGTTATCGCTATTTTCTCACACCGTCTATCTGTTTGTTTTTCGGTCATAAAAATGTTTTCGATACGTAACTTTATCTCCTTGTTTTTCAGGAATCAATGGACCACTTTAATCGTCCAACATTATTGCGGGAGTTAGTCTTTCGCCTTGTTATCGAAAAATAACTTTCTCTCTTAATAATAAAGATAGAATAAAAAAAACTCATCATTTTTCACTGTGATTCTTTGAAGTTGCGGTGATACTTAATTACAGAGATCAACAAAAACACGAATTTTATTGACACTAATGAATTAACGAATACGATTTAAGAATTTTAATTTGCAATTTATTTAATCTAAATTTTCCAAAATAAGATTAGTTTGCATTCATTCAAGTTGCAATTTTTTTGTATTCGTAATCCAAGAATTTATTAGATAATAAAACAAAAAATATTTTAAATTATTTCCTTTATAAAATATTTCTGAAGTGCCGAAATGAACTAATTTTTGAGAAATATTTTATTACCAGCTCAAAATTTAACTTTAGTTCTAAACCTCATTTTATCGTAATAAAGTTAGCTTTTACTATGAGGTATCAAAACATACATGTTCTATGTGAGAATCAAACCTATGAGTTGTTGACCTGAAAACCATTACACTAAAAGCTAGGCTTAATAACATATTAGGTTGGTGCGTATGAAATGTAGGATTCTCTTTACATGCGGACGTTTTCCTCCCTGTTTTCGTTATACTTTTGTATTTGGCATAACCTCATTCATACTCGTATTGTCCATTGCCAGAGACTCATTTCAGCAAAATAGGTTTTCTCGAAGGTCTTCCCTTTTTTATTTCTTTTGAGTTTATTGCCGATATGAATTCTGCCGACATTCGCGTCATTTTCTTATATGAGTACAAACTTGGTAATAGTGCTGCAAAAGCTGCACGCAACATAAACCAAGCGTTTGGGGAGAATACGGTTAACGATCGGAAAGTGCAGCGTTGGTTCGAAAAATTTCGGACTGGCGATTTTTCACTGCAAAATGAGCCGCGCGGAAGACCCAAAACGTCTGTGAAGAATGATGACCTGAAGGCTCTAGTGGAAGCGGATCCAGCCGTATCCACGAGGGAACTTGCTATCAGGATGAAAGTTGACCCTACAACGATATTGAGACACCTTTCTGAGATTGGCAAGGTTAAGAAGATGGACAAATGGGTACCGCACGCACTGACAGAGCGAAATAAGCTGGATCGGTTAAACGTATGCTCATCATTGCAGCATCCACCCTATTCACCGGATCTCTCGCCGACCGATTTTCATTTTTTCAAGCATTTAGAGCTGTTTTTAAGGGGCAAACACTATGAAAATGAAGACAGTCTAAAAAACTCGAAATCAGAGTTTATTAATTCTAAAGACCAAAATTTTTTTAAGACAGGCATCTACGCTTTAAAATCTCGTTGGGAGAAGTGTATTGAAGCGAATGGAGCATACTTTGATTGAATAAACAGCTTTTGAAGAAAGATATGCAGTTTTATACAATCAATTAAGAATCCGACATTTCATACGCACCAACCTAATACTATAAGACAATAAATGTGTTTTTGAATTGGTCTTAGAATAAATAATATTTAAAATACAGAAATGTAATTTCATTATTATAACTTGATTTTTATAATGAAATAACACATAAGCCAATACATTTTTCCATCATACACGAAATTAGTAACATTACTTGCGTATTATATTAGGTATCTAAGAGACAATTATTTAAATAATAATAATTAAATTTGCTGAATGGTTAGCGCTCTGGTCTTCAATTCAGGAGTATATGGGCTTGACTCCCAACTCGCTATTGATGTTTGTAGCAGATCGAAATAAGCTTTTAAGCAGTCAGTTCTCAGTCTAATTTGTCCTCGCGTACAGAAAATTGGGTGACAAATAACCGAATTAAACGTAAGAAACTGAAATGTATATAAATTTATATTGATGGCTCGAAATTGTTTTTTTGACTCATTGGTCATTTGAACGTCACCTTTATTATGTTAGACTTCTGACATATGATATAACCGAATTTTTCCGTAGTTGAAATGACATGAATTTAATAACAATTAAGTTTTAAAACTTGCAGCGATTAGAACATGTTAGATAATAGCTATAAAATTGAAATGAAAATGTAAATACTTAAAATATGAATAAATATTAAATAATTAATATGAAAATTTATTGAGTATAATAATTAGATGATAAACATTCTTCTTCTTCTTCATTGGCCTGACAACCCAGGGTGGGATTTCGCCTTCCTCAGAAGTGCATACCAGGACCCCCTATTTTTGGACAAGGCCATCCAGTTTGTCACTTTTAGTGTTTTTAGGTCGTTTTCAAGGCAGTCACGCCATCGGAGTTTCGGTCGTCCTCTTCTTCTGGTGCCCATGGGGCGAGCCAAGAAAATTTTTTTTTGTCACCCGATTGTCGTTCATCCGGCTAAAATGTCCTGCCCATTTTAATCTCTGTATTGAGATAAATTTAACACTATCTGGTTTTTTATATAGTTTATAGAGCTCACAGAATGAGTTCTTCTTCGCCATGTATTCTCACATTTTATTCCACCAAAGATGCTTCTTAAAGTTTTTCTTTCGAAAATGGCGATGGTTTCTTTGTCCTTCTCAGTCAATGTCCACGTTTCAGATGAGTAAGTGAGAATAGACCGAATCAAGCATTTGTATATCAAAATTTTTGTTTTTCGACTGACGAAAGTAGATTTTAGGTATTTTTTTCAGCCGAAAAAGCATCGGTTAGCAGCTGTAACCCTGCTGCGGACCTCAGGTGCGATGTCGTTTAGATGATAAACATTACCCTATAAAAATTAAATATTCAATAAAAAAATAACTTTTAATAAATAAAATTGGGATAAAGCTTGACAACTTTCTCTCTGAAGTGATGCAGATTTGATCCTATATGAGGATGACGTCACACAAAATCAATGAAACATGATGTGTCAAAATTTTTTAATACTCCACTAATTGGATGGAACTGTAAGAGATGAAAACGCTAGCTCAGGAGTCTGACTCCTTATTTTATTGATGCTGATGACATGTTTTCACATTATCTAAAATTCCTTAGAAGGAATTTCCGTTCATATCTAAATGCACGTTTTGCAACTTTCTTCTCTCTTCTTCTTCTTCTTAGAATTGGGTTTGTATGTCATTGGGCACCTCTGCTTTTATCAGCATTTTGTACCATTAACTCCAAACCCAATGTTTCCTAGTTCCAGTTGCTCGGGTCACCTACTTTATTAATAAAGTCCGATAACCCTTTAATGGAGTCTAGGTGTAACTCTCTAGTATGGATGATGCCTAAAGAGGTTAATCTAGGGAGGGCAAGAGCCTCGCATTCATAAATGATATGCTCTGCCGTTTCCTCTTGCGTATGACATTTCCAGCAGATAGGGTCTTGCTGAAACAGTCCCATCTGGTCACAGAGTCAGTCATACTAGGGATAGCTTCCTGACTTTCACCAGAAGATGGTTTGAAGGTCATTTCTACCTCAAGTGAAGGATTCATTACTGCCCCTTTACAAGACTGCCTCTGAGTTCCCTTGTCTTTTTCAGCAAGGTCTACTTCAGAGGCATCACCTGCAGATGCAGAAAGGTTTGTTATTTCTTGTGTCTTTTCAGCCACAAGATAACAATTTATAAGCTCAGGTAATATAAGTCCACCCAGCATTGCCTGAGATACTGGGCAAGGCAAATTACTCTAGAAGTTTGCCAGGCAACTAGAGGCTCCGTTAAGACACCAATACCGCGGTGCCAATTAGACCTAGGCACGGATCGCATAACACCAGGGTTTACGGGAGCTGGTTCGTGGCCTCTGATTCTATATTCAAGGCTATCCTGTCATTCCTACAGGACGTTCGGTGATCCACCACCTACCGATGCGCCTGGTAGCTGCTCAGGCCCCAGGTTTGCAACTTTAGTACATTAAATTTAAGTTGAAACAAAATAGCTTATTGTCGGGAAAAGGATTTCGTACTTCCGGAGGGATACAGTATCCAGCGAGCAGTCAAGCACATCAAACATCGATATTTTAGTAGCACAAAAAAGACATCACTAGTTAGATATTCAACGGTTTCAGTTTTATCTGTTGTTTACATGCCTTTATCGATGTTTTTGTTTCAACTGATAAGAAAACGGTTTCGGTTGTCTGCAAAAGTGTCTCGTTCTGCCTGAATTTTAAGATAAGTACTTTCTTTCCCTGCACGGCGAGAAAGACAGAAGCCAACGCAAAACGGAAAAGTTGCAATTTGTGTGGAAGTGTGCAAATGCGTTACGTAATATCTCCTTTCAGTGTTTAAAAATATGTAAAAAAATAGTTGCATATGATGTCATTATCGAGCACAGTTCAAGAAGTTGGAAGCAAGCGAGGATAAACAGGTGTTTATTTAAAGGTTCTATACTTGAAAATCAGCATTGAAGACCATTAGATAACATACATCCATAGCGGTGCAGGTGAGCTCCAGACTGTATTTTTAGGTTAACGGGTTTGGAATACGCCTCCTCATATTGAACCACGGTCAGGTGACGAGGTCACACTTGAGCTGGCATCCTCCTCTTCACATCCACGCCACACCAGTGGAAGGACTTTGGACGTCACATATTAACGAGGACACGTACCCAGCCCACAGAGCTGCAGCAATCCAGTGAAGGAGAGTACAGCGTGGTCAGCCTACCAACCACTGCCCACTGCAAATGACTTCAGTTTGCTGATTTTAACGGAAAGCGGCGTGAAGCTACTGGAGCTCAGAGTTGGTTAACATCATCGCTTTCTCGAAAGCATAATGATTCCAATTTACAATTACATTTTTCTTGGATGACGAAAAACGTGAAGGAAATAATCTGGTGTTCAAAACTAACAGAATTTTCAGATTGGGTGAATTATTTTCTGAATTATCGGATCGATTTTAATGAAATTTATTTCCTAAAATGATGCATTACAATACAAATAACCTTGCAACAGTTATAAAAAAAAACACGTGTGATTGTGCTTAAGGCGCATTGGGAGCTGCAAGACGTGCAACAATGGTTGCAAAACAGAACCAGGAAAGGTGTTAACAAGGGGTATGGTCCCCTCTGACCGATATACAGGCCACGCAGCTTCATTTCATACTTGAAATGAGGCTATTTATGATTTCATGTGACAACTCATTCAACAAATCCTTTTTCTGGCCCTGAATGATCCTTTTGGGGGATGCGAGTTGTAATTGCCCTCTCCAGAGCGCCCAAGACGTGATCTGTGTGTTTGATGTCTAGAGATCTGATTGGCCAATCCATCCGGCGAATACCTCACTTTCTGGAAATTCATCGAGCTGAAGTGATCTACGGGGCTTCGCGCTATTGTCCATTAAAATAAACTCATCGCCAATTGGACCCTTGAAAACGTTAACATACGGCTCCAAAATCTCCTACTTATACTTCATAGCAGTCACACTGCATTTGTCAAACACATAGAGAGTTGTGCAGCCGTTTAGCATAATGCCTTGTCATACCATTAAACCTACACCTTCCTAGTAGGCTATTTAACTGTCATTGTTGGGAAGGTAGCGGCTTCTTACCACATGAATGTACGGCGGGAATAAGTGATCAGGCTGAACTCGTCAGTGAAGACAATGGCCCCTCATTGACCCATAGTGCAATCTCTGCACTTGTGGGTAGAAGTGAGCGGGACGAAAAATGCAAGTTTTCGTACAAACAACTCAAAAAGTCTTTTAGAAACAGCACCTTTGAAAATCCTGTATCTGTGGTCAAATACAATTCAAGGGATGGCTGAGAAGCTGTAACATTCCGGTTACTGGAATAAACAAACGGATATCATCTCCGGCCATTGGATGACCTCTCAATAGATCCGGTCTCTTGGCCTGCTTCGAGTGTGCCCTGATAGCAAATAAAAAACGTGTTATGAAACGCGCACTTATAAAATTGTTATACTCTATAGCGATCTATAGATTGCTAGAGTATATAATACATTTTATATTCTCTAGCAGACCAGCTACAGTATATAAAATTGTTTGTTATACTCTAGCTGCTCCCCTCGCGCATAACGGTTATATATTCAATGCATCTGGCATCTTTGTCTCGAAGTGATGGTTTTTCATTTCATTCTGTTCTTTTCAAGAAATTAGGCAAAGTATTCAAATTCTCTTAAACATCAGCGTAAGGTTCAGGATTACATTGATAAACTCGTCTGTTATGCAATTAGATTCCGGCTAATTATATGCATGTGCATTTTCTTGGTCCCTTAGATCATCACCATCATCATAGATTCTCTAAAGTAAATTTCCTACCTTGATTGGTATAAATCTAGAGTGGAGTAACAAACTGGGGAATTTTACTTTAATAGAACTTTGGCTGTCATGGCTTCTTGTTTTGGAAAGGAGTCTGAACTGAACACTTTGTGAATGAATATGGAACAACGATCGGTAGAGTTCCAAATGTATCGAGACTCCTACAACTATTATTAAAATCTGCTCTCTGGTGCTTTTCTCTCTGAATACACATCTTGTGCTCGGTGTTAAATCACTCCTCATTTTTTCTCACCAAATTCTAAACGAGGTACTGTTGAACCCTTCCTAGTTTCTTGAACGATCTGATATACTAATTTATCTGACTGCTATTTCTTTTAGATCCTTACTATTTGATTTTGAAAAAGCAGCAGGTGGTATTTCTTAATAATCATGTTTTTACTTTTCCTTAAGCAACTTAAGGCTTTATCTAGGATTCAGTGTGATTAACAGAGAATCTAGTAGGATTACTCTTGTAGGACGCCGGTAGGAAACTTCTTGTTATTTTAGTTTTATAGTGAGGGACATATACAACTCTATTATTAACCTGATGACTGGGTCAGCCAATTCATCTTCAAGAATTGCGTTATCATTCTATGGATTTAGATCCGCTGATGTTGACGTTGCTGTTAGTTGTTTGTACTAGCTAGGCTGGCAATATGGGGTGCGCTGCTCCACTTTTCCATCTAAACAGTAATTTGGTGTGGAGTCCAACTTCCTCAGTACACACAGTCCATAGACATCCGTTTATAAGGTAGACAACCATTCACAACCCCTTCATACAAGGAAAGAACAAAGACAAGAGAGAAAAAGAGAGAGATAAAAAGTACATCCATAACCGAGCCAGGATTCGAACCCTATCCTGTCCCTACCCGAACAGGACTTCCCTATCCACAATCAGGTACGCTGGCCACTAGAAAAGATGGGTGGCATCCATTGATGTTGAAGCTGTTTGACGATTGGTAGAAATCCGTACTTAATCGCTGCTGAACTTATTCACTTAATGAGAAAGTTTCGCAGAACAAAAACGTCAGCATTTCCGTGATAAGAGCTTTTGTAATCTTATTTTTTGTTGCATTCCATGAAAGCTCCCTCTCGGGTGGGTCTCATGTAGATGTTCCCACGGAGATTCCTTTCTGTTCCGCACTTCCGGAATATTTTCTTCTGAATCTTGTTTGTGTGCTCGAACTTCCTTCCCCCTTCTCTTAATTAGGTGACGTCAGAAATGAAATCTCCAATGGAAGCAGCCTTTGTTGGTTGATGACCAAATCACGGTGCTTAAAAAGCTGAATCGTACTATCAAGTGCGGAGTTTAAATCTTTCAGGCCCATCAACCTAAGAGTTGTTTTTCTCTGCAAGACCATATCAAGAAAATGCAACAATTAAGGATTTCTATTTGAATGCGTTTATTAGGCCAGTCTCTTACTATTATCTGCAGTTCTTGAAGATTTTCAGGGATTTTCTGATGCTCTATATTTAGCTTCAGGCGGCTGAATTATTTAAAAGATTGTTCTCGAATCGTAATTCTAGACCACACGGGAGCGGGACAAAATTCGACCTTTGATCTTCTGAATCTAGGCTCACCGTGGTTGTGAACGTCCTCGTCAGAACCAAATATATCGAGTTTGATCCCAACTACTGTTGAAAAACGTTACGCGGATGTTGCTCTTCCATCTTTTGCATATACGTCATTAGAGGTGAGTGCTTGGGAGTTTTCCCAGTTTCTTCCCATGGGACATGTAAATACGATTTATTATTTATAACAGTCTATTATACCTAAACAGATGAAGCCCGGTGACTTAATGGCAGCGTTCCACGCTCTCAAGGAACACGTGAGGCATGCTGACCACTAGACAAGTCCAATTTATTATCAAGTATTATTAATTTATCTTGTATATATTTTAAATTTATATTATTATTACTGTAAACTTATTTCAGCTGACTATTTTCTCCAGGATGTTTTAGATTTAAAAATCTAATTATGTAAATTTCTGAGTGATGCATAATTTATCTTCTTCATGTTAATTTTAAAATATTGTTTCTCCTAGAAAGAGAAAATATCATAAATCTGTAATAGCAGAAACTTCGTGATGAAAGTTTATCAAACATAGTAATGGATAAAACACGCCAATATATATGTTTGATAAACACTCTCGCTTTCTAGTGGAAAAAATGTTCCGTCTTTTTCCCGAAAAATGAGATGTTTGCAATTTTTTAACGATATTTAACATTTATTTTTTTATATCAAATGCTATTTTGCCGCAGGAAATGTTATCTTTTGATCAGAATAAAGTATGGAACACTTGAAAAATTACTTTTGGTTACAAAGTTGTTAATGATTGAAATCGGAATTTCTTTCATCCATGTTCCAATGTATTTCTGATGGGTGATTCAATGAAAATGATGAAAATAAATTCGTGACAGTTGATGATAACAAAATTAGAAAGAAACAGTAAATATCATTATTTAAAATATATAACTTTAAGAAATCGAGGGAGATCGGACTCGCTTATTTTTAAAAATTTACGAAGATATTTTTAATTAAAAGATACTTTTTTTAAAAAAATATGGTAAAGAGAAATGGAAAGAAATTTTGTAATGCCCTCCATATTTTTCTCTACTTTCATGGATAACAATTTTAAGAGGAAAGGCAGAACTACACGCCATCATTTCTTGACGAGAGACGAGTTTTCAATTCAATTGAGATACATCATTTAAATTGAGAGTTATTAATTGATTGATAGAATTTCTTTTAGATATTTCATTGCAACATAAGTACAATGAATTCTAATTAATAATAACTTCGGCTTGAATAAAATATAATAATCAAAGTTTAGAGATGAAGTATAATCTGTACTTTAAATTGGCAAGAGACTAGCGATCAGGTACAAAATTCATTTCATTCAAGGATCTCAGTTCAACTTCGGTCAAATAATCGTAATCGTCTGAAGTAATAATCGTAATTGGACAAATAATAATAAAAAAATTGAGTAAGTAAATGAATGATTTGATTTATGTGCCTTATAATCTTTATTTGGTTGGGAATCAAAAGAAATGAAATAAAAACATAATGTTCAAAAACTGAATCATATTAACTTCAGCTAAGGAATATTTAAGGATGAATTCATTTACAGGGTAACAAGTGACGTCACCACCCGATGGCTGTGTGGTGAGTACTCCTGACTCCGAAGCTGCTGGTCGCGGGTTCGATTCCCGGTTCGGGGATAGATGTTCTTTTCTCTGTATTTCTTTATCATTTCTTCTGAGATGATGAATGAATGTGGCCCACACTATGAATGGGTGTGTGGTGGAGGGACGTGGGTAATGTTACTCGCCTCCGTGACTTGGTTCACAGGTGCCCCCCAGTATAAATAACTAGTAGTTTAGTTGCGTCGAAGGGTTAGTTACCCACTGCTCGCCATTAGAAAAAAAATTGGCCTTTGTTTGGGTTTTAATGTTACAAGTATTTTGATATATGTTACTATATACATGATCCGAAATTTTTTAAGCATTGCCAAAAAGAGTTCCAAATATCTATTGCGCTATTTTTGTCAGCAGGTTTAATCATTGACGATATCCAAACTATTCGGTCAGCTCCAATTCGGTAAAAAAAAGTCCTTTACCATTCCATAATTTATCAAAACAAAGACTGCTTAACAATTAAAATGGAAATTGTTAGTTAAAGATTAGGGAGAAAAAAGGATACATGTGAAAATTAGCAAAGATGATAGAAGAATTAAAAAAAATATCTACACTAGATTTTATTTAAAATTAGTATTAATATAAGAAAGATAAATTCAAATAATCAAAAAGATAACATCGTACGAAATGATACGCTTATCTTTATGTTGCCTTTGTGTCAATTTACTTTATATACATTATGAAAATTGGACACTAGAATCAATGAAAAACATTTGAGAGTTGAGTCAATGAAAAACACTAGAGTCCAATGAAAAACAAAGAGAACTTGATGCTAGAGTCTATTGAAAATCAAAGAGAATAAAAGAATTCGTTTCGGGGTAGAATTAGGTACCACTTGGTTTGGTGAAAATTTTTGATGATAAAATTTAATTTGTGGTAAATCTGGTAGTTAGTAAAGTTTTCGTGTAGCGGCAGCAGCCATATTGTTTGTCACATCTTGGAGCTTACTGTGACGTCAAAAAAATCGCCAAAAAATAAAGGGATAATGATTGTAAGTTTTTACCAAGAATCCATATGAACACTGATATTATAATGATAAGCGAAAGAATGTAAACAAATAGAAATTATGGAGAATATATCAATCTCTTTAAATTTTACTACAAATCATTCTTTTAAGAATGAAGTAAAAATATGTTTTTATAAAGTAAAAATATGCTAGTTTGGAAAAAGGTTATGTGTAATGGGGTTTCGCTGATTTCAGAAGAATATAAAAACAGGTCTTTGATTATTTTATGAATTAATAAATGACGTAATAATTCACACAATTTTGCAGAATGCAACTGTTACAAATTATATATTATATAAAATATCATAATTTCAAATGCTTCAGCCTCCTCTTTATAATAAATCTTAAGGTAAAAATTTACTTTGCTTAAAATTTATCGAAGGATAATGAAATTAAAGGTTGTTTGTTAATTGCCGCATAATCTGTTTAAAATTCTTAAACAATTATTGAATTTCAAATGTACAAATTATGCTATAACAATTACATTTTTACTGCATAGTTTGTACATTTAATATGTATCTTACTGATATTATAATTGATATTATAATTAATACGATATAAATAATATAAGAATTGTATTCTTTATATGTTATATTATTAGCATACAAAGTTGTCGATTTTATGTTTTTGAGTTTCTTATGTTTTGAGATTTTTATAATCATTTTGTTCTCGTAAGGTATACTTTAACTAGTTAGTTGCTAAATTGATCATTGACTGAATAGAAAATCATCTGCTTGTGAAGACCCAGCAAGATGAAGCAAGACCACGTTTGGATGACATTTTAGCAGAAATTTCATCACATCGCTAAAGGTGTTTCTTACCAAACGAAGCGTGTCACCAATACATTATACTTCCCCTCGAATGAAAAAAAGTAGATAACCTTCGAATTGCGCAAAAGCTCAAGCTGGCCGTGAACAAAATAAGTATTTTAGAAGCAGGTGTTTACATTCGCTCGGGTTCAAATAGCGGGCTTTGGGGTAGGGCAGCAGTTACTTAATTAATAGCACACGAGGGAAACACAATGGAAGAAGCGGGAGCGTTTTACTACAGCCGTAATTCTCCCCGATATCCGCGCATGCGCCGATGAGTCACAAGAGCAGCGAGGATGCGCAACGGTGAGCAGGGTTAATTACGCTTTCGATAACATCTGCCTTTCTTTTTTGCACCGCGTGCGACACTCCTAGTCGAACGTTTAACAAGAACTTCATTCTAGACGGAATTAAAGATTTACTTCCGTTACTTGATGATTGGCCGCTGGAAACGAGTCCATGCTTGATTCGGTGGCACTCCGTTGAAAGTTTTACGCAAGAGCTTTGGCACTCACGTGCCAAGAACACGTTTTCCTTTAAAAGCAATGTAATTATTTTTAAAAAGATAGCAATTTTTACTCTTCGTGTTTTAACTAGAGATGTAATATTCCCGGAAATTTTGAGCAACGAGAATTTATTTTGGAGTTTTGGAAATAAACTGGGAATTTTGGAGAATATTAGGGATTTTGAAGGAATAAACTCTACCAATCATCTTTTGTTTAATGGATCGTCTTACCTTTAATATGAAGAGAAGTGAAAAAAGTAAACTATGTAAATGTACAAAAAAATATCTGTTGTGTCTTCTAGTACGAAAGATAACTAGTTTCGTACTGACAAAAACAAAAATACTTGTTAAAATAATCAATAAATTTTCGACGTATTTACACAAAAGATATATATACCCCAGGAATGTAAGAACAAGTATTGACATTTCCATGTTTCTTTTTTTATAATGTCATACATTCGTTCTGAAAAAGAACAAAAAATATTTCTGCAACATTAATTTTGAAGGTATTCTAAATTGGTCATTAAAACAAAATTGTTTTCTTTGTCTAGAAAAATTTCTATAACCATAATTAGAAGTACAGAAATCATAAAAATAAGTGTATTTTTATTTTAAGAAATATCTAATTAAAAAAAAAAATATTTCTTAAACATGTGAAAAATTTCAAAATTCCCAAGGGAATAAACCTAGTTTTTCCCTCCTTTAAGACACCAGTTTTAACTAATCTATGGTAACCAATGTTAAAGATATAAGACAATATCTATAGAAAATCATTATATAAAATAAAACAAATTATTAAAATATGTATGCTTGATTTATGTTAAGGCACATATTCTTAGTTGGAACTTTACAATTGACACTTAATATTGGAATTTATTCAAATATATATTGCCTTCACATGAATCGATCGAATCATAGTGAAGAAATTAATTCTCAGAAACTTCTTTTTTCATATTTTTGATGCTAAAATAAAAAAGGAAATTTAAATACCTAGAATCAGAATTCGCCGTAAGACAGTTTGTTGCTTTAATATTTTATGTTACTTTTAAATAGAACGTGTTCCTTGTGCGGTAGATTAAAATTAAAAAAATAAGTTATTTTCTTTATTAACGGGTGCTGGTATATGAATATTTTTGTGTAGAAAATTTTCTAGTGTTATTTTTTTCATTTTTTGTAATGAAATGGAATAATATAAGCAATATTAATCAATCATATTGAGTTCTGGGTAACCTGGTAGGAAAAGGCGTGGCTCTTTTGGACAGGAAGTAGTGGACAGGAATTGAGAGGCTGTGTGTCTTATAAGTTTTGAAGGATCCAGAGTGTCAACCCACTGGTTTGACATGATATACAGATTCAGATTCCAATTTAGGTTTCGAACTCTTCACTTGACATTGATACAAAATTGGATGGTTGGATGTATTTTGCAATTAGAACTAAGGCAGCTGAGTGGTTTTTATGTCGTTTTCCTTTAAGATCAGCCACGTGGAGCATCGTTTGACATTCTCGCTCGCTGGGTTGCTGCTGCTCCTTTGCTTTGCAACGTGTCCAAAGTGAAGCATTTAAGCTGTGACGTCCAAAGTGAAGCATGAATGTAAAGAGAAAGTGTGACCTGATCATGATTCAAAATGACGAGGCACTTGGTGATGGTCTGTCTTCCAAGATACAACCCAGGGGTTCGCCCGCCTCGCTATGCATGTTTGTGTTTAGCAACTTCACTCAGCATAAATATCTCGCTGGAAACGTACTAAAACAATAACACACATCAATTTTGTTAAATCACGTTTATTAATTATATTTTTCGGTGAGTTTACTGCTTGTTTTTTATTTATTAGACAGCAGGATGCTTTTAATTCACTGCACTTTTATTATGTAAGGATTGCAGCCTATAAAAGTTGGTGTGGAGGATAGAATTTTCAAACTAGAATTTAATATAGTTGAAAGGAAATTTTTAATTGACACGTTTTAACAATTAAACACAATTTGAGTTTAAATTCTAGTGAACATTTAATAATAGCTGATTATCTAAGGTACCTTGGGTAGGGATTCACAAATGATTCTGAGTTTCTTTTTATCATATTTAAATTAATTGTTAAGGGCTAAGAATTGTTGCATGGCATTACCGTTAAGTAATTTCAGAAAGGAAAGAATTTTCCCTGCATTTCTCAATTATAAAATTCTGGAATCTCTACCAATGAGAATTGATTTTATTATGTGTAGGATTATAATTTTAATGTTAAAAGCAACATGATAATCTGTCATACTTTGTAAGCTGCCATCAGCCAATTCTCAGATTAAACATATTTCAAAGTGCAGATGCATTTCCATGTTTCTTGATGTAAATAGGTTTATTTTTCAAAATTACAAAAATTTGTTATTGATATGAATTGGAATTAAATTTTGCCTGTAGTTTTGTTTTTTATTCTGTTAATTAACTTGAAGATTTCTATCAGTACGATTTTAATGCCCTGAATTGTAACAGTATCTCTAACGAACAGCCATGTATTAAAAATGTCATTAAAAGAAGATTTTTTTAATAATATGGACATGATTAGGTTCAGACTATCATGATTTTCCCATTATAAAACACATTCTAAAGGAAAATTTCTCTATATCATAGCAAATATAACTGTTGCATGGTTATTTGTATCGTAATCTAATGTATCAATGTACACACACACACACAATATATATATATATATATATATATATATATATATATATATATATATATATATATATATATATATATATATATATATATATATGACACGTATCGAATTGGGCCGTGGTAGCATAGTGGTTACGGCATCGGCTTTCTGTCTGGAAGGGTGGGGTTCGATTCCCAATGCCCCAAAGACCCTCCGAGTACATGCGATATAGGTGCTCGTTAAATCTGTGAAATCGAAATTACTGTGGTCAGTCGTTGAGCAGTTACCATGTGTACAAAGGTCTGGAGAAATTCCCCCCCCCCTTCAGATCACTGTCAAAATTAAGGGAGTGGATCTTCTGGTACTGCCATCTATCGGAGTATTTAAAGAATAAAGACGTACTTTCACCTTCGTGGTGCTCTGATTAAAACGAAAGATGCTCCCTATTGACTTAAATTCACATAGCCAAGGCATAGCTAGCTTGGCTTGACCAAGTGTCATAAGTAACAACAACAACATATCAAATTTCATAAAAATAGGTCCAGTTGTTTCTCCAGAGTAAAGAGTGTTTTGATGTCTGTCCCGACTTGCCAGTGGGCACTTGAAAGTCCTCACATATTCAGTTTCCTAGCTGTCCTAAATGCCAACATAAACAGGCATCATACCTTGAATTGCATTGGTCTGAACTGGGAGGATGTCCACAATTGTCCACTTCTTGTTGGTGGTTTAGAAACAACACTGCATGTTTATGCATCACGCGTAATCTTAAGCTATACAACACAAATTACAGGTTTAAAATATTAATGCAGTACCTTAAGTCAATAACATTAGTAAGCCACCCAACTTGTCTAGTGGTCAGCATGTCTGACTGCGGATAGGGAGGTCCTGGGTTCGAATCCCGGTTCGGGCATGAATGGACTTTCTCTCTCTATCTATCCTGTCTTTGCCCTTTCCTTGTATGAATGAGGTGTGAATGGTTGCCTACCCTATAAACGGGTCCCTATGGCATGTGTGTAGAGCAAAGTCGTACTTCAGGTGCTCTGATTAAAACGAAAGACGCTCCCAATTGACTTCAATTCGCATAGCCAAGGCATAGCGAGCTTGGCTTGTCCGAGTGTCATTAGTAAGAACAAGAACAACAACATTAGTATAGTTATTTCACATGATTAAACTATTAAAGTCATTTAATCAGAAAGCTATGTTCACACACACACAAATCTAGGTACATTGAAACTTAAGATTTAAACCAACAAATGAACAGGACAAGAGATCACAACGAAATTGGTAAAATCAAGGAAAATGAAGTTCATTTTAAGAGTCATTATATATTCCTTTCCAAAATTAATAAATTTATTTATAATTAGCGAATAGCAGCTTCCAGTAAAAAACTCATTCATGGCTTTCGAGAGGTGTACGATTATGAAAAAAACCCATATTTAATGTTCATTTAACTTTGTTTTAAGCGCTATTTTGCATCCCGAAAGAAAAGCCAACTGAATAAGGTGTGGACGCCCGGAAATTCTCTTTAGTTATGAAGTTTTCAAATACACTCAAAAGTGTCTCTGCACCTCAGTCGGGATCTACCAGTTAAATGGAAGCATCCGGGTCTTGGAAGCAGGTACCAAGCAGAAGGCCCCCTGATACTTCACCTATCAACCCCAGAGGTGTCCTTTCACTAGGAGAATGACCTATTAAACTTACCCTAGCCACCTTTTGTGAACGTAATAGATTTTTTGTTAAGCCGGGATTTGAACTCACTGACTTCTAACTGTGAGAACAATGTCCTAACCAACTAGGCCACTACGTCCTTGCTGTTGTGCGACCTTTTTTGTATATTTGTTTGTGCGATGTATGAAATTTTCTATCCAATTAAAAGATAATAATGTGCAAATGAAATGACTTTTAATCGGCTATTAACTTTTTTCATATGTATTCCATCCTATTACTTAAGTATCATGTCTGCATATTACACATGTAATGTTATCCCCGTACAAAGTAGATTTATACATCTAGTTTTCAAGTTCCTTAGTTTAGTACTGATCGGCATAAAATTTCTTATTACTATTTTTATCTTTCATTAAGAATACTTGCGTACTTTCATTATGTTCGCTCTTTTTTTTTTCTTTTTTTCTTTTCCTTTTTTCTTTTCCGTTCTTTTTTTTGCGTATCCCTCTATTTAATGTGTTAGCCATGTGCCTTGATTTTAAGGTACTACCACCTGATAGATACTCTCTACAGCATATATATATATATATATATATATATATATATATATATATATATATATATATATATATATATATATATATATATACATAATAGATCATTAACATAAATCGATACACATTTTCATATAATTTTCAAATATTAACATCACAACTATTTAAAAATTATATTTTAATAATTCTGATGACTGAACTCATTTTGCTCAAGAAATTTCCCAGAATCATTTTAACAAAATAATATACATCCAAAAAATTTCAGTGAAATTCTAACTTGCTCAACAAGTTTTTGTTCCAAAAAAGTTATTTCTTATTAGTCTTTCCTAATTCTCTGAAATTTTATCCCCAGTTATTTCTTAATTCTCTGAAATATTTTCTTCGTGCGATTTTTTTATACGCTTCATATTTACAGCATGAAAAAATACTTTTTAATTGTGAAGCGAAAACTATTTTTTATCGCTGTACTCGTAAGTTTTGTGATTTTTTATGCGGTCTCTATCCACCGCACAAAATCAGATGTGAGTATGTCGAAGTCAAGAATTCTTTCATCTGGGTATTAAATCATTTTCCATAGTTGACACAAACGTGTGTATTCTGCAATGGGCAAAATAAGACATTTGCCCAAGTCAAAGCAAAGTATACACCACTGTTTTCAAATAATAATTTACATGGGAATGTTGATCTAGAAGGGAATGTCTACAATGATGCTAATATATTTTCTTTACTCTAAATAATGATGTACATAGGATAATTTCCAAGGCAGGAAAAATATAATATACTTCTTTCTTGAAGCGAGAAAAGTTCCGTAGCGGAATTTTGCAACACACTTCATTGTGGAGTGCATCTTTACAGAAAGCTCAAATTAGCATTTATTACGGCTTCAATTAATTACAAATACTGTCATCAAAATTTCAAAATAAAACATAAATTTTATTTAAGTTAGCCAGAAGTTCACATCGTGTTGTACATTTGTGTATTCTCAATTCAGCTCTAGAAAAAAAAATTCAAAAGACAAAACATAGTGAAATTTTTGTTATTTAGATACCTAAAACAATCTAAATAATTTAATTAAACTAACATAACAATTTTACGACGGAGAATCCTAGAAGATGAGTGGTAGGACGGCGCTCTCTTGAGCCAAAGGGTTCTGGGTTTGATACCAACCACGGTTGAAGAACGGAAAAAGGATGCTCCGCTTCTGCATTTATATTTTTTAGGGTTGTGCTTGAGAAATTTCTGGGATTTCTTGATCTATATTGCATGAATACAACCTTTTATAATCGAGAATGTCCTCTTGCAAGGTAAATAAAGTGGGGAATATTAAAATGTCATGCAAGATCATTAGACTGTTCAGAACGGCAAGAACTCAAATTTAGGATGAACAAAGAAAGAATAAAAGACTCAAAGAAAGAAGTAATCGTAGCCATAGGCCATTGACCTGTTGTAATGTTAGAGCTCCAGTGGCTCAGTAACTTCACGACGCTTCCCATTAAGATCAGCAAAGTGAAGCATCATTTGTGCCGAGGGCAGTGGTTGGGAGGCTGACCACATACGCTCCCTCACTGGGTTGCTGTAGATACGTGGGTTGGGGGACACGTCAACGTTCATATGTGACGTCAAAAGTCCTTCCTCTGGTGTGGTAAAGATTTGGAGAGGAGGGTGCCAGCTCAAATGTGACCTCGTCATCGGACCGTGGCTCAAAATGACGAGGCATTTGGTGATGGGTGAGTATTCCAAACCCGTTAATTAAAGGTACAGTCTGGGCCTCGCTTATGTATGAATATAGTGCGGTTAAAATGTAAACTGAGATGAATTTTGAGAGAATGATAAAACTGAATAGTGAAGAATCGGAAGAATTTTTTTCAAAAGAAAGAATGACAAAACAGTAAAATTGCAACGAACTAAGAACTATTCATTCGGTTAAGTAAAGTCTTATATAGAGAAACAAATATCGAATTTCTAAGGAACAGAGCTATTTTTGTGTTGAAATGACTTGTGAAACTAATTTTTTTCACGGTGGGTGACAAAATCTTCACCACAAGGCTATTCATTTATCGTTACCCTGTGGTAAACCAAGTCACGGAGGCGAGTAGCATTAACCACGTCACATTACAAACCCATTTATAGAGGATAGATTATATTCATTTATTATCTCGTAAGAAAAAAGAAAGGAACATCCATGACGAATCGGGATTCGAACCAATGACAAACAGTTTAGAAGTGAGGAACGCTAACCACTCAGCCATCGGCGGGCAACTCTAACTTATTTGTACAATTTATTTCGTTATTTGCGAATGAATCTTTAACCCTTGTAAAACATTTTGACCAATCTATAGACGGAAATGATTCAAATAAACGTTTTTGCATTTTTGCTTCTTTCCATCATAGCGTGTTCCCAAAAATCGATTTTGAAATAAATTAACTTCCAAGAGAAGATTGATAGAATAAATGAAACAATCAGTGTGCCTATTTAGAGGTCAATAAAAGTTTTTTTCTCATATAGTATCGCGAAATTAGTTACAAATATTACCGATAAACGTCACAATAGGCCTTTTAGCTCTTTCTGTCCAAGCAATTAGCAATAAGTAGTAAAAATAAGGCATTTCTTTTTAAGATGTCGCTGTAATCGTATCATGATATTAGGTCTACCGGATTGCTCTGTCCGTTGATCGATGGCGATGCTGTTTAAACCATGTTAGAGCAAGATCTTTTTCTGTCAGCATTGGAGATCGCAGAAAGCTTAATTCAGTTCATCAAACCATTTCGGATCTTATTCGGAAGATAGGAATCGTGTGGACATATTCAAAATGGGTGCCACAGGAATTAAATCAGAAATATTTTGATGATCGAATTATCATATCTCTGTTTGTTTGGAATAAAATCGAGCCCTTCTTGAACCGGATGATAACTGGGAATGAAAAGTAGATTACCTACGAAAAGTTCGTAAGAAAAAAGGTGTATTGTCCGGAAGATGTAGCCCTTCCAACTCTAAAACAAACTACGCTAAGAATAAGAGAATGTTGAGTATATGGTGAGACATCTGCAGACCAATACATAATGAGCATTAAGAACTGAACAGAAAACTTGATTCTGAAATGTATTGTAACTGCAGGATAATTTTAACGGAGCAGTCCAAGAAAAGAGGCCGGCAGTATTCCAAGAAAGAGGACAAGAAAAGAGTTCGTCTGTAAATTGCAGAACTAGGCTGAGAAATTCTATCTCATACACCATATTCCCCGGGCTTATCGCCCTCCAACTATCACTTGACTTTTGTCCGTACAGAATTTTTCCTAGGGTAAAAAGTTCAAAAATGAAGACGATATTAGTCAAGCACAGTTTCAGTTTTTCTAAACTAAGTAAATTTTAAATGCTGTTCAATATACGAATAATAGAAATCTCCAATATCATTATTTTTGCAATAAGCAATATTTCATCAAAAGCCAGACATATTTTTTTTTCTGGTAACTTATGGAAGCTGATTCGAGTGTGGAAATTTGTGTGAGATTTTATCCTGACTGAAAAAGGGGCGTAAAGGGCCCCGAGCCACCAGATCAAAAGGAACCCTCAAATCAAATAAAAAAAGTTTATTTTATATTGTAAATCAAATGGAATCGTTTGTCAAATTGAATAGAAACTTTGTTGTTGAGAAGCAGAAGGGGCCCCCAAAGAAATTCTTGCGCCGGGCTGCAATTAAGCTAAGTCGGGCCCTGTGTAGGATCATCCCGACAACTTGGTCATTAAGACTGGGTCACAATGTGTTGTTGTTACTTATGACACTTAGGCATGGATGTTTGTAGTGGTTCGGAATCCACTTTAAACCGTCGTTCCCGGTCTAATTAGCCCTCGTGTGCAAAAAATGATCGTTGAGCGACAAACAAACTAAACTTTTCAGCAACTTTTAAAATATAAAATGATTTGGAACTGATTTCTATTTTGTAGGTAATCATAACAGAGTGTTGACTTATTATAAATGCTTGTATTCTTTAATTAATTTATAATTTGGATAGAAAATTTATTATTTGGTCAACTATTCTCAGTAAAAAAATTTTTTTGGAAGATTTAAAAAAATATTTTTGAACATTGAAAAATGGAGAAATGATTTTTATATTTTCTCTCATGTGAAATATCAAACATTTATTATTTTGCAAATCTTTAATTTATTACGGAGCATTTTCTGATTTTGGATTAATTAAGAGTGCTGAACTTTTTTTTCCTGGTAGTGGTGAGAAAAGTAATAATCTTCAAGAAGAGAACTTAACTCTTCGGCAATATTAATAATAATTAAAATGAGAAAAATTCAAAAATTGCAATACGTCCCTGGAAACACTTTTGGGCATGAAAAGTTGTGAGTAATACTATTAGCTGTAGTTTTTGCTTGAAATTAATCTAATTCCAATACTAAAAAGAGAATCTTGCTAATATTTTTTAATAAACTATAATTTACTTTTTTGTTTTAATACCCAAACAACAAATCAAATTTATAAATCATTTATATTAATATTTAAATAATTTGTTGACTTCATTTATTACGCTTCTTTTGTTGAATAAAATAGATATATATATATATGTATATATATATATATATTAAAGTGAGTCGCTTATTTTGCGTTCTTTTCCGGCTACATATTTATATCCAGCATCCAGCCTCAGTGACGTTATTTTAAGTTTCATTAAATGCTGTAGTGCTGCCATCTATATTTATAATATTAAACTGCAAACTGTTTTGCATATTTTTTTTTTTTTTTAAATTTCAGTTTTAACCTATACAGTTGGAATGACTCTTCTTTACAGAACCAAAAGCACCAGAACGTTTCTTTAGTTACTGAAAATGTTAGAGATAAATATTTTAAGCCTTGTGAAAGAATTTCTTCAAATTAGAACTTAATGTTACGTCATTTACAATTCCATAAAATATATATTTATATTTGGTAAAATGTAATTGACTTATTTATTAATATGTTCGGTAATAAAATATATTATGTGCTTAGTAAAAACTGAAGACACGTAGTTCATTGTATTTTAAATTACGAAAGGATTTTTTCTAATATCGTATTTGTTAATTAAAGTAGTTACATGTTCACATTAAATTTTATTTTTAGAAATAAAATTTATCGAATATCATATTAGTATAGTTACTTAAATTTTTTAGATGAAAAATATTTATTTTTTATTTAATAAACATTAAGAAATATTTATCGAATATTTATTTAATAATTATAATAATTTTTAATTAATAAACATTTTATAAATACTCATTAATTATATAATAAAAAGTTGATTTTATTGATGGTTTTTACCTTAGATTATATAATCATTACGGATGCACAATCACAAATTTTTACAAAGAAATCAAGAAAAGTAACTGAGCATTATCTTTATAATACAAAAATTTAGTAATGTAAACTACATTTTTCTGTACATGAAATGAAATCTCTTAAAGTGTTTTTGTGATCACCTTTTTTCTGTAAAATCATCTACTGATAATCCTTTATTAAAAACTGACCTTTTTAACTCTTCAAGCGTATGTTTGATCTGAGCATCATTCCTTGCAAATTATATTTTAAATATTTTTTTTTTTAATTTAGAATATATGCTGCATGCAATATTTTACAGAATTATACAAAATTAAAAAATAATGTGTTTAAGAGACTTAAGTAAATCTTTTTAAAAATTATTTATTATCAATTTTGTAATTTTAAATTAATTTTGTGAAATCGATGTCGTTAATTTAAAATGTAAATTTAAAATTGTAAAATATTTAATTCAATTTTATTTAAAAATTTAATCGAGTTTATTGATAAAATGATTAAACATATTTCTCTCACTTAGTTTTATTCTAAAATATTTTAAATTAATATAGTAAAAAAAAATTAAATTCAAAATTTTAGAACATTTTAGTTATATGCTATCAAGTTAAAGTTATCTATTTAGACGTCTGTTCTTAATCTTTCAAGGTATTTCTCAATTCTTTATCCTCATAGACTATTTTATCAGTCAAATAATAGTATGATCCATCTGAAAAGGGAGAAAAAAAAAAAAAAACGTTTTACGGAAAGATCAATCAATCAATCAATATTTGAATTGATTAAAAGAAAGAATTGACAGAAAGAAACTGAATGAATCGATTCTAAAAAGAATATATTTGTGTTCCGATTAATGTTTTAAAAAAGGACGAAAGGTTTAAATTAAACGGTTTGAGCTTCAATCAAATTCATATTTTGAAATTTTAAATTTTATTTACTTACATATATGCTTTTGTCAGTCTGTACCATTTTTCCTAATGCTACCAAAGACCCACGGAATACATGTGATAAACGTGCTTGTTAAATCTGTGGAATCAAAAGTCATGTGGTCAGTCGTTGAGCAGTTACCCTGGGTGCAATGGTCTGGAGAAATTTACTCCCTCTTTAGATCAATGTCAAAATTGAGGCAGTAGATCATTTGGTGCTGCCATCTATCGGAGAATTTGAAAAGCAAAAGTCGTACTTTTACCTTCATGGTGCTCTGATTAAACGAAAGACTTTCCCAGTAGACTTAAATTCGCATAGCCAAGGCATAGCGAACGTTTCTTGTCCAAGTGTCATTAGTAACAACAACAGTTTTTAGCCAAAATTATCAGAGACCAGTGTTTGATTTTCTGAATCTGGTGCTTTTAAAACACCTGGGATATGCCCCCTTTGACGAACTGGAATGCGTATACAATAAGTTAATAATTCGATTATGAATATAGAAATGCCAGATCGGCAAAGTAAAAATTTAAGTGTGTTTGTAATAAATGGTATAGGAATATGCCGGTAAGGCATAGCAGAAAAAAATAAAGTTGAAAATAACGCACAAGTATTTTAAATGAATGATAAATATGGTGATAAGAAAAATTAAATAGAACTGTACCAAACTAAAACTTAAAAGCACCGAATATATAAATTTAAGTTTGTACTAGGGTAACAGCTTTCTTATTTCAGATTTCATGCGCAAGCATTAATGCAAAAAAAATTCAACAAAATATTAATTGATTTAATACGGAATGGTAGAGCTCCAGTGGTTCAGTAACTAGGGATACATAAGAATAGACAAATTCGTGAACTGCAGTAGCTTCACGCCGATTTCCGTAAGATGAGCAAAGTGAAGCATCGTTTGACAAGGGCTGTGTGTGGGAGGGTGACCGCACTCTCCTTCCTGGGTTTCTAGAGCTTCATTAGTTGGGAATGTATTCATGTTAACCTGTGACATCCAAAATCCTGCCCCTGGTGTGCCGTGAATATGGGAGAGAAGGGTACCAGCTCAGGTATGACCCCGTCACTTAACTGTTGTTCAAAACGACGAGGCGCTTCGTGATGGTCCAGTACTCAAACTCCGTTAACCTCGAGGTACAGTCCGGTTAACCTGCACCGCAATGTATGCATATGGAATGGTATGTGTAATTTCTTTAACAACCCATTCTCTTAATCAAAAAGAATCTGAGGAATTGTCATGTGCCAAAAGACAGTAAACATGGGAAACATAGTTTAATTGACTACTGATGTAATTCATTCAACATTTTTACTCTTAAGCTCACTCAATATCGGAGTTAAAATGCAAGATATTTTATTTTATCACTCCTTCTAATTTATCACAATCTTCTTGAGGTTCAACTTCCAACGTTCTTCCTGGCTTAAATATAATTTGTCTCATCATTTGAAAATTCATTGCTGTTCCTTTTAATGATTCTATGGTAACTCATTCAAAATAATCTGATATAATTCAATCAAAATTTTTGCTCTTAAGCTTACAAAATTTCGGAGTCAAAATGCAAGGTATTTTATCACTTCTTCTAATTTATCACAATCTTCTTGAGGTTCAGTTTGTATCGTTTTTCTTGGCTTAAAGTCAATTTGTATTATCCTTAAAATGAATTTACAGAAAATAAATAAAATGAGATTCATTTGCCAAAAAATAAAAAAGAAAACTGCATGAATTATTGCCATAACTGATGAAACTGTTCTGCAAAAACTTTTTATAATAATTGGAAAGATTTCGCAAAAATATCCTATTGCAACAACAAAATTAAATGCATTAAATTATGGATTGAATTTTCTATTTTGAGAAATAATCAGGAGAAATGTTTTTCCATACATAAAAAGGAATTTATTTTTAGACGGTATAAAAGAAAATTCTATGAATAACTGTCAAGTCTTACTGAATCTCTGAAATACATATCGTAAAATTCTAGCTAATGACATGTGCAACGTACTTATTTTATATTCTAAATATTTGTTTTCTTTATGACATTTAAAAATTTATGAGTCGCAATAAATTTTCCTCATAAATATTATTGCATATCCGTTTTTATTGGACAACTTCATTTTAGAATTCAAGTAAATATTGATTAACTGTGTTTGTAAAGATGCTCGTTTACAATAACGAAGTCATCATTTCTATAATATTATTTGTACAAAGTAAACATGAAAGTTCTTGTTTTCGCATTTCAATTGAATGAAGTGAAAATAAATGTGCAAATGAGTGGATGACGTGGCTGTGACATCGGCCAGTCGCGAATAAGAGTCGTTATAAAAGCAGGTCCACCGCGCACATTCATCAATCGTAACTCGTACAGTAGTGAAGAGAAGTGAGTGTGTCGAAGGAGATCGTTCGGTGTTGTTTGCTTTACGACTTAAAAGTGGGCTTATCAGCTGCCCGTGGCAAGGGAATGAATGGAAGAAGTGGTAATCTGATGGTGCAATGTCAGGTGAGTAAAGAGGATGACACAATGTCTCCCAACCAAGTTGCTGTGAGGCATGACATGCGGCTTCGCGTTACCGGAAAAGAACTGTACATCCTTGCAATTAACCAGTGGTGTTACAATGTCTGTTGTACACATTTCAATGATGCTTCATTTTGCGGACTTTAAAGGGAAGCTACTGAGTATTTGGAGCTCAATTAAAAATATAAGAAACTATCATAAACCCTTTTTAAAACATTAGTAAGCAAATGTACGTATCACCTGTTTAAAAATATTGAGGGAATTTTATTATACATTTTATGAAAATAGCGATTACAGTTTTCTTATTGTTATATATTAATTCCAGTTATTATGTTATTGAAATAAATATAATAAATTTCTTCTTATTATTATTATTATAACAAAAGAAAAGCTATTATTATAGTAATGATGGAAAAATTATTAGCAATTTTTCTCATGACTTATTGTTTTGAGACATAAATTACTTTATTAGATAAAAAGGATAATTATTATCTTGTGTCCTTAATAATTAGCTCCAGTATTGGTATTTCAATAATTTTATAATAATAATTGTTCATTTGCTTTACAGTTATTAAGGATTCTTAACTTTAATCTAGATTAATATTTTTGTGAATGTTAAATAATATCGACATTTTTCCAAGACTCGACTTTTGACTTCATTGAATCAAGACACTATAAATGAAAATAAAATTATTTATTGTAATAAAATTATTTTATTGTATGAATTGTAAATAACAACGGGATAATATTTTTAGTTACAACTGTAACTGTCTTGACATTGCAGCTGTAAAATATTTTAGCACACACAGAATAAATTGACTTCCAGGAGGATTTTCAGAGGTCACGTGTCACACAAGGAAGAGAACCGGAAAATTCTGATGCACCCACACAAAAAAAGTGGAAGCAGAACACATGGCAGGTTTCGAACCCTGGGACTTACATTCCGAACAGTGTTGTCTTATTACTAAACAATGGTAACTCTTAACATTTTTGATTAAGATTATGCGGAATTTTTTATTTTAGTTCCATTGATTTTTTGCTTCATGCTAAGTTACGATCTGCAACACGAAGATGAAAAATAAATGAGCAACTTGCAGTAAATCAAAGTTCGGATAAGAAATGTCAGTTCAATGCACTTTAAATCGGATAGTCATGATAAAGTTAATAAAAAATTATTAAAAAATAGTATTAAAAATTTTATTTTTTTTCTTTTAAGCAATATTTATAAATTAAATTTCATATTAATTTTGCTTTTCTTTTACATTTGAATATTTTCTTTCGTAAGAATTTCCATTTATATACAATAGTTATTGAAACTGAAACCTATAATCTCCTGATTTTATCTTTAATTTTCTCTTATGTTTCGTATCAATTCCCCTTATAACGATTCTTAATGAAAAATACCATCAGTATCTTAAAAAATGTTAATAAGGATTGACGAATTAAGAAACATTATTTAGGCTGAAACTTATGGCAAATGTTTATTTATTTATTTCCATTTTATAATCAAAACAATTTTCTGTTTTTTCACTTTTTTATTATTAAAAATGGAAACAGAGAACTGGTATAACAACAGATTTATTCGATAATGAAAAACAAATGCACTGTTTAATGTTTCATATTTAATAGATTTTGTGTTCTTAACACTCAAAACTAAATCAAAATAATGTACATTGTTTTATCATTCAAAAAATAATGGAGTTATCGTTAATTTAAGGCACCCTTAACGGGAATGGCCACCAGAGGGCGTTGTAAATGACCAATGAACTAGACAAATAAATATTTTTTCAAGTGAATTATTTTCGATTTTATACTTGAAAAAGAAATGAACAAAATGGAGAAATACAACATACTTTTTACATAGTTATATTCTATACAGTTTGAGGTCGCTATCGTAGATAAAACCTTAAATTAATTGTTAGGGTAGATTTGAAAGAATATATGCTTTTTTTTCTTTTTAAGGCTTTTATTTGATAGATAAATTAAGCATAAATAAGAAAAGTTAAAAATGAAATTGCGTTTTACTTCTAAACTTGTATAATTATTTGAATATATAAAATGACTTGATATAAATGTATAAAAATTTCGTGCACACACATTAGTTGTTTATTTGAGTATTATATATTTATCTATTTTATATTATTTATTTATCACATATATTTTTATGGAAAACATTTCTTATTGTTTACAGAAGGTACTATTTTTATTTTTTTAAGGTTAGTTATTTAAAAAATAAAAAATTAAAAAGAAAGCTGCTAAAAAAATCCAGGTATTAGTTTATGGAAACTCGCCTTAAAAGTATAATTGTTATAAAAAAATTTATTATGCACAATGTTCTTGTAAATGGATGCAAAATCTATTTTTCAAAGAACTAAATTTCTCTTTGTGGAATACTGTTTTTCTCAGCCATTGGTTACAAACAAAAGATAGCGATTATAATTCTCATCATGGATTCTAATATCGATTTCTTTCTCAGAGTGCTTGAAATCGTCTCCTTTCAAAAATATGCTCCTTCAATTTCTTTTATTGTTTCAAATGGTTTTAGATTGCTTTAACTAGTACACGGATCTATTTCTACGTCAATGAGAGTAAAATTATTTAAACTATTTTATTAGATTACTTAGATGTCTGGTAACTGTCTACTTAAGTTTTTACCCCACAAAATCTCCTTGTATTTTTTCTAGGAAAAAAAACACACTAAAAGGTTGGATAAAATATGCTAATTAAATATCACAAACGATATTACCATTCTATGTGCTTATTTTTTCCAGTATTTTTTTAGCTGTTTTTGTCACAGACGTTGTAAAAAAAAAAAAAAAAAAAAAGTAATGTTTCCTTTAAAATGATACGTGTCTAAAATCAATTCTTTATGCGACAGTACTGGATTTAGAATGTTTCTCCAAAACATGTATAAAATATTTACTTCTCAAACAGTTTTAAAAAGAATTTAAAATATATATTTCCTTATGTATTAATGCATTTCTTCTTTCAGTTGGCCTACATCGGTCTAGAGAAAAATAGTATTGGACAAAAAATTTGTATCTAGGTCTAGACCTATAGACACACAAGAACAGAAATAACAACATGCAAGTAGAAAAATGTTTCCTTTCTTATAAGAGAACACGAAGGCAGTTAATTTCACGGCTTCTAGTTTCCGGTTACATCTTCGGTGACGCTCCGAATTTTATTTCTTATCCCGAGAATTTATTTCCAAACAATGGCTTCAGATTTATCTTGTCCGGGGACTTCCAAACTTTTGAAATGTGTCCGATGGTGTTAACATTAATCAAAATATATATTCCTCAATAATAAAATCATCTTTTGGATGAAAATTAATGTAAAATTGGAATTTTTAAAATCGTAAATTAAATCATTTTAAATGTAAATTATTTGATTATTTCCTCGACTTAAACATATATATATATATATATATATATATATATATATATATATATATATATATATATATATATATATATATATATATATATATATATATATATATATATATATATATATATATATATTATAATGATAAATAGTGTGGCCATTACATAATAGAAAAAATATGATCTAGTATTAATACAGTAAATTATGACGACTGATTCAACATCGTTAAGAATAATGTTTTAATATGTATTTGATACCATTTTTTTCCAACGGCGAGCACTTGGGGAACGAACCCTTTGCCACAACTAGGCCAGAAACTGCTACCCATGTGTCGTTACCCAGCGAGCACCTGGGAACCAGAAGGAGCGTTACTCACGCCATACCACCACAAACCCGTTTATAGGGTGGGCCACTTTCATACATCATCACAGAAGAAAGGACAGAGAAACACAGGGAGAGCAGAGAAAGAAAGTAACATTCATGCACGAGCCGGGATCCGAACCCGGGACCCACAGCTCAGGAGTCATGAACGCTAACCACTCAGCATTCAGTCGGCGTATTTGTTACCATATAATACACATATATAGCATGCAGGAAACATCCGGACTGTAGCTGAAGAGTTAACAGGTTTAAAATACTCGCCTACCACCAAGCCTCTCGTAATATTGAATCACGGTCAGGTGACGAGGTCAACACCCGAGCAAGATCTTACTTTCGACATCCACTCCACACTATCATGAAGCAAACGACCTCAAAGATTAGCGTGTGTGTATATATATAAGCACTTCTTCAATACCTCAGCACTCCAGCAGCATAGTAATGCCAAGTGTGATCAGTCATCCACTCACTTTCTACGGAAGTGATGCTTCACTTTGTCGATCTTTATGGGAAGTGGCGTGGAGTTATGGAGCCCTTGCTGGCTCACATACAGTTGCTGCTGTTGTAAGATTTCTTATTAATATACACTCATTTTTCTTGTAGGATAACTTACTATGCATAATATTTAATTTCGTTAAGTAAAAAACCCTGAAAAATCTAAAACAAATTTAAAAAGCAAAATATCTCCTTCGAAACAATTATGTTGTTGTTTTTACTTGTGACACTTGGGTAAGCCAATCTCGCTTTTCCCATCGGCTATGCAAATCTAAGTCAGTAGGGCGCGTCTTTCCTTTAATCAGAACACCACGAAGGTGGAAATACGACTTTGCTCTAAGATTCCTCTGACAGATGGCACCAACACTCTCTCAATTTTGACACTAACTTGGAGGGAGAGGAAATTTTCTCCAGACCATTACACCCATGGTAACTGCTCAACGACCCACCGCAGGACTTTCGATTCTACTGATGACGCTCGTATATCGCATGTACTCGGTGAAGCTTCGGCGGCATTGGGAATCGAATCCCTTTTGTAAGGAAAGCCGATGTCTTCCTTCCGAAAGGAAGTAGGTTATCACATCCTCTTAGAAACAATTATTGTGAAAAAAATTCATCTTGTGCAATTAAAAAAATTTATTGGACTAAATCAAAGCAAAAACTTTTCAATAAAAAAGTCAAAACAATAAAACTGTTTATCAAAAAATAAAAGAACGCTGAAGCCCTTGAATGAAATTTATTTACAGGCTAATCAAAATCATGAAAACTATCTTCCGATGGAAGCAGCAGCATTGATGGAAAAATCTGAGATCTTCCAATTCTAAAAGTGTGGTCCTATATCTAAGGCATGATGAATCTAGGACTCTAGTAGCAGGATATTTTTCACGAATTCTTGCCATTCAAAGCTTATACTCACTGAAGTTCTCCCTCCTTCTCAATCGGAATGGTAATCAATTTGCGAAAGAACTTTTTACTGCGTGGGTCTTGGAAGAAAGAATCAAACACAAAGTTACTGATGATAGTTTGAATTTATTTCCTAAGCATCGCATAACAAAACACATTAGGAATCAAATACGGAGTGTGAAGCCCATAGGTATATTCATAAGAGACTGGCGTCTCAAATATTCAGAAGAATTACATACAAATCTGGCTTAAGAAGCCCAGACAAATAATTAATCATTAGTTTCGAGACTGATGTCTCTAATAACATAGCACTTATTAACAAAATAGCTTGAGAAGCCGAACTAATCGGTTATTTAGTCAAAAGAGGCTGGCGTCTCTACGAGCGCAATAAGTAGGCTTATGGCAATAAGTAGCCATTTTCGTTACAAGGCGATGTCCTCTCTGTCCTGCACCCCCGCCGGAATTCCACTCCAAAACTAAACTAAAAAAAACTCTTTCGCCTCCGTGTCACCCTTCTCCTCCCCGGTCGTAAAGGGTGGTGGGGTAGAAAAAGTAATGCCCGGATGTCGTCTCAAGAAGCTTCCGACTTTCACATACTCATTTCAAAGAGTTTGCATAGATACTAATGAAAATTCTCCTTTAGTATCTATGAACAAAAACAACATAGTGCATACTCTAGCAGATGGAAATGTTTTCAAGAGTTTGCTATCTACAACCCACTATTAAAATATATTCTTATGAAAATTTTTCAAAACATGTTAGTTTTACATGTGAGGTATGATCATTTAAGCATTATATCTAAATACGAAGTGGATACTGTAGTAACTGAAAAATAGTTCAAATTTTTTTCCAGCAATTACTTATAGTCGTTTGGGATAATTTTCATTAATATCGATAAAATTTCTCAAAAAGTCGGATTCTACGTTTAGTACATAATGAGATAAAAAGATGAAAAACATTTCAAGAGTTTTCACCACCTCTAACCTATAAATTTATGGGACTTTCTTCTTCTTCTTCTTAGAATTGGGTTTGTATGTCATTGGGCACCTCTGCTTTTATCAGCATTTTGTACCATTAACTCCAAACCCAATGTTTCCTAGTTCCAGTTGCTCGGGTCACCCACTTTATTCATAAAGTCCGATAACCCTTTAATGGAGTCTAGGTGTAAATCTCTAGTATGGATGATGCCTAAAGAAGTTAATCTAGGGAAGGGGCAAGAACCTCGCATTCGTAAATGGTATGCTTGGCCGTTTTCTCTTGCGTATGACATTTCCAGCAGATAGGGTCTTGCTGAAACAGTCCCATCTGGTCACAGAGTCAGACATGCTAGGGATAGCTTCCTGACTTTCACCAGAAGATGGTTTGGAGGTCATTTCTACCTCAAGTGAAGGATTCATTGCTGCCCCTTTACAAGATTGCCTCTGAGTTCCCTTGTCTTTTTCAGCAAGGTCTACTTCAGAGGCATCACCTGCAGATGCAGTAAGGTTTGTTATTTCTTGTGTCTTTTCAGCCATAAGGTAACAATTTATAAGCTCAGGTAATATAAGTCCACCCAGCATTGCCTGAGATACTGGGCAAGGCAAATTACTCAAGAAGTTTGCCAGGCAACTAGAGGCTCCATTAAGACACCAATACCGCGGTGCCAATTAGCCCTAGCCACGGATCGCATAACACCAGGGTTTACGGGAGCTGGTTCGCGGCCTCTGATTCTATATTCAAGGCTATCCTGTCATTCCTACAGGACGTTCGGTGATCCACCACCTACCTGGTAGCTGCTCAGGCCCCAGGTATGGGACTTTACACAGATACTAATATTAAATTCTCTTTCAGTAAACATGAAAATTCTCAAAAAAATGTAGTCTTACACCTAGAACATGAAGATTTGCACAGTAACCTAATACATTGTGGATTCCTTAGTAATTGAAAACTACATTATAAGTTTTTGAAACCTATAACTTTAGAATTTTCGAAAATACTAATAAAAATTCTCCTTTAGTATGATACTCGTGTGATACCTGTATGCTTTTCCCCTCTACTTTTACGATGGCAATCATAAAAGAGACGTTTTGTTTTTTGAAGCACAATATTTAAGCAGCCTTGTTCGTTAGCTGCTCTTCACTCTCTCTGAAAGCAAACACGCGCACCGTCCCCGAATGAGATGGAGGATGATGTCACCGGCATCACATTTAGTATCTATGAAGATTATCAAAAAGTGTGACTTTATTTCTTTAACATGATTAGCCATACATTTTACTTAATATGAAGCCTGGAAATTTTTTTCAAGTGTTTTTGCAATTTATAATTTACAATCATGTGAAAGAATTTTCATATTATTTATTAAATCTCTTGATTAGTATTTATGAAAATTCTCAAAACGCGGGTTTAGTCCTATATCATGATCAGCAACGTATTATATCTGATACACGTTGGACACTCTATCAGTTGACATTCATTTCAAGCGTTCTTGTCATTTAAACTTACAGTCATTTGGAAGAATTTTCGCAGATATGTATGTATAAAAATCGATTATTATTTATTAAAATTCTAAAATTAACTTGCTATACATCTAAGGCATAATGAGGAACACATTTATTTGATGCGTAGTGGATTCTCTAGTAGTTAAAAATTATTTTAAAAATTTTTACACCATTGACTTATAGTCTTTTGGGATAATTTTCATGGTTACCAGACTATATTTTCATGTCCCAATCGAAGAAATACAGAAAAAATCCTATCTCGACAGATGAACTAGTTCTATAATGGATAGCATCAAATTTGGTATTTTCTGTTCCCAAGGCTGTGCTCCAACCTCTGCATTAAGATGAATCCTTATTGTTCAAATTGGAAAATGTCGGGAAATCGCTTCAATATTAACTTCAAAAACGTCAACAGGCAAGTTGAATGCAGTTGCATAAAATAAAAAAAACTTAAAATAACGAAGGAAAAAAGGATTTCTAGTCACACTGATTTTACAAACTTATTTTTATATCATTTACGTAAAGATTATTACTTTAAAATAAAGAAATGATCTGTAAGTATTATAGGAACGATAGTTTGAGGGACTCTAACTTCAAGTGTGGTCGTTCCTAAAAAGTAAAAATTGGTGAGCTTTGTAAAGATATTTACACTGAAATTTAGAATTTCATTGTTGTTACTCTTGGTACATTGTAACGAAGATTAATACTGGTGTAACTTGGTATATTGTAACAAAGATTAACATTGGTCTTACTTGGTACATTGTTATTAAGATTAGCATTGATGTTACTTGGTATATTGTAACGAAGATTAACACTGGTGTTACTTGGTATATTGTAACGAAGATTAACATTGGTCTTACTTGGTATATTGTAACGAAGATTAACATTGGTCTTACTTGGTATATTGTAACGAAGATTAACATTGGTCTTACTTGGTACATTGCAATTAAGATTAGCATTGGTGCTACCTGATACGTTGTAACCAAGATTAGCATACGTGTTACTTGGTATATTGTAACGAAGATTAACACTGGTGTTACTTGGTATATTGTAACAAAGATTAACATTGGTCTTACTTGGTACACTGTTATTAAGATTAGCATTGATGTTACTTGGTATATTGTAACGAAGATTAACACTGGTGTTACTTGGTATATTATAACGAAGATTAACATTGGTGTAACTTGGTAAATTGTAACGAAGATTAGCATTGGTGTTACTTGGTACATTGCAATTAAGATTAGCATTGGTGCTACCTGATACGTTGTAACCAAGATTAGCATACGTGTTACTTGGTATATTGTAATTAAGTTTAGCATTGGTGTTACTTGGTATTTTGTAATTAAGATTAGCATTGTTATTACTTGGTATATTGAGTAACGAATATTAACATTGATGTAAATTGGTATATTGTAATTAAGATTAACATTGGTGTAACTTGGTATATTGTAATTAAGATTATGGTGTTACTTGGTGCATTGTAATTAAGATTAACATTGGTGTTACTTGGTATATTGCAACAAAGATTAACATTGGTGTAACTTGGTATACTGTAACGAAGATTAGCATTGGTGTTACTTGGTACATTGCAATTAAGATTAGCATTGGTGCTACCTGATACGTTGTAACCAAGATTAACATTGGTGTTACTTGGTATATTGTAATTAAGTTTAGCATTGGTGTTACTTGGTATTTTGTAATTAAGATTAGCATTGTTATTACTTGGTATATTGTGTAACGAATATTAACATTGATGTAAATTGGTATATTGTAATTAAGATTAACATTGGTGTTACTTGGTATATTGTAATTAAGATGGTGTTACTTGGTGCATTATAATTAAGATTAACATTGGTGTTACTTGGTATATTGCAACAAAGATTAACATTGGTGTAACTTGGTATACTGTAACGAAGATTAGCATTTGTGTTACTTGGTATATTGTAATTAAGATTACTATTGATGTTAATTGATACTGAATGTACTTTCTCCTTTCCCATCCCATTTTTACCTTTTCCCTATATGAATGGTACCCCTTGATAGGGGAAGCAGACTATGGCATGTGTGTGTTGAGGAAGCTGGACTCTACACGAAATTACGTTTTAGAAGGAAATTGGCAGCCTAGCTGGCATAAGACAACAACAAGTGAATTGCGCCTAGAATGTCAAATTTTTAAGGCGATTTTATGCTATGATCACTTCTTGCCGAATAAGACCGCGGTGGCCTGCTGGGTTGCTTAGGGCGCTCCTTCATTCTGACGCCAAACGGAGACTCGTGGTGGCTATCAAAACGTTAAACAGGTTGTGGTCGCAATGCTCTCCGTATGAAGTAATACCTGTGGGAGTAGCAGAAAAAGCATTTCCTATTGGGTCCCTGCTTTTAAAATATGAATACCCACTTTCGGAAGTACGAAAGCACACCCACTGGGTATTTCACTGTCATCACATCTGCTCCTTGTAGTGCTGAAAGATGGAAAATTCTAGTATCAAGATATTATGTAACAACTTCTTTCCTAAAAACCTTACGATATTTGTCCTTGGAGCTATTGATTATACTCTGGTGCATTGACGGTATGATGTGAGGTAGAGGTTTGGCGGAAAAAAATATCACCTGCATTGCTATAAAAAAATCTGGGATTTTAATATCTGTAACACAATTGGCTATTTACTATTCGTAAGATTTAGGTTTCTCCAATGAAAACTTCTGTCTTTGTTTCTCAATCATAAATAAAAAGAAATGATTAAAAAAATGAACGTAAAATTGAAAATATTGCATAAAAATAAAGTGACGATTATTTTAAAATTTTAGTAAATAAACGGGAGTTAAAATCGCGTCAATGCAACCATGTCAGGGACAAAACAGTAGTTTTTAATGTCAGGATGTTCGTCGATGAGAGGCTCGTAAAAACGAGCGTCTAATGCATTAATATAATCAAATATATATATAAATAATCCGTTCATAATGAGTAAGCAAATGATAATAAATTTAAGATATAGCTGCATATATATATTTTAATAAAATGTATACGTATAATCAGTCTAAAGATATTTCTTGTTATTATTATGCATACATGCATAGTGGTGCAGGTGTGAAACCTGGACTACACGTTAAGGGTAACGGATTTGGAATGCTCTCCCATCACCAAGTGTCTCGTTATTTTGAACCTCGATCAGGTGACGAGGTCACACCCGAGCCGGCACCATCCTCTACATATCCACGCCCCACCAGCGGAAGGTCTTTGGACGTCACAGATGAACGTCACCCAAACCACGGAGATCCGTGGACCTAGTGAGGGAGGGTACGTGGTCACCCTCCCAATCACAGGCCGCGGCAAATGATGCTTCACTTCCCGACACGAGAATTGGCGTGATGCTACTGAGCTGCAGTTTGTTATTGTTTTACAAGAATGCTTAATGTTCTTTTGTATTTCTTTGTGCAAAAATGGATTAATGAAGCTTTTTAACTTTTCAAAGGTTATATGTTCTGAGCACTCAAATAGTAGAACACTCCAAATTATGTACTACGTTTTATTTCTTACGCTTTGTTTGATGTATATAAGACATATATTGACCTCAAGTATATTTATTAAATCAGATTTTTTCACAGGAAAATGAAACTTATTTCGCGAAAACAGTTACAGAATTGAAATTTTATGAAGCCTTTTATTTTGAAGATTATACATAATCCAGCCTGAATTGGAAGTCATTCTTACATACAACTTTGTAAAAATTTAATTATATTAAGCAATCTCTAATTAAATTTATTCACTAATTAATTACCACAATTAAAATTTTTAGTTAAATTTTCTTTTTTGCACTGAAAGGTAATTTGTTAAAAGAATTGTATTTTTAGTACGGAAGAACAAAATGTTTATCATTCGTATAGATTATTTTATAAATTTTGTAAATTCAAAAAATATTTTATAGCTAAAATTCTTGCTAATTTATTAAAACTTATTCATTATGAAAACATAATAACATCTTTTTCAGTGCCAAAACAAACCAATATGAAAGCTATTAGAAAAATGGTTAAATTTTTGATGAGCATTACTAGTTAAGTTATCCGAGTAGCTAAAATGATACTTTATCATCCTTTTTATCGCTTTTTACTCGAAGATGATAAAATAAATTCCATTCTTTTTTAATGCGTTAAAAATGAAACCCTTTTTTAAAACCATCCGTCTTCATTCACTCTTTGCAAAAATAAAAATTAAAAAAGAACTATAGTAAACAAAAGAAATGGCATTCCCAATTTTTCATTCACTTTCTAAAATTATATAATGAATAATGTACGTATAACTAATGTTGTATGTGAATTTATATATCATTCTTATATAGGGTACCGAATGACTGATAAATAGTTCTAAAAGTTTAAATAAAGTTTTGAATATCCAAATGATAAAAATATTATCCAATACTAAAGTTAATTATTATTTTAAACACAAATGTGTCTTTGTCTAATATTTTATGACTTTGTTTCTATTTTTCAGTAAAGTTCAAATAAAATTTAAATGAAGTTAGGATAGACTTTAACAGTAATGTAATTTTGTTTGGCAACGGTCATTTTTCTTGCACACGACGACTAGACTGGGACCAACGGGCTAAAGTGGACTCTGAACAACAACAAACATCCTAGCTCAGGGGGGGATTTGAACCCACAAGCTGATGAACCGAAGGCATGAGAACAAACCATTCGGCTACCAACTCGGCTAGAACTAATGTAGACATATTTTTGACGGGCACTTTTTCAATATTTACATGAAAAATAGGATTGCAGTCAACCCCAAGAAATTGATAACAATTAGTATTACATGCGTAATATGTATATTAAACAGTACTAAATGTAAATTTTTTCAACGATTAATTAAAAGTAGAGTATTTTTTAAATGTTAGGGAAAACTATTTTTCCATCCAATAAATCAATAGGATTCAAACCACGTAGAATTTTTAGCCCTTTTCTCCAAGAATAGTCCCGTCGCCAGTGATCAAGTCGCCAAATGATATTTTCAAATTAAACAAAATATCACAATTTACTGGTTTACAATTGCTATTTTTAACTTTTAACCTTTAACAATTATTTCAGAGAAGGAAAAATATTTGCCTTAAAAATGTTTTTCCAACTAGCATTTAATGTGTTCGTATTTCCTGGGTTGTCACCAAAAATTTCAATGAACTGAGATTTGTGCAAGCACAGTGGGATAATATTTTTTTTCTGTAGCGAGAAATAAATCTATAAGGGATGCCAAATAACAACTATAAATTAAGGAGATGCTTGTATAAACAAAATATTTCATAAATCCATTTCTTTTTGTAAGATATATATCAGTGATAGCAATACATAAGGAAATAAACAATTGGCAGTTTCTAATCTGATGTAAAAGTGACAAAAATGTGGGAGTATGTGGCGTGTCATCAAGAACCATCCTGTCTGTAAGCCTTGGGCGATACGCTACGGTCTTCCAGGCAGAAGTTTTGGCCATTATCCACTGTCTGCGACTAAATATGATTTACAACTCTGGGCAGTGGAATATGAGGAAGGGCTACCACGGTAAACGGATTCTCATTTTTAGTGACAGTCAAGCCGCTTTAAAAGCGCTCAGTTCTTTCAAAATCAAATCTAAAATGATTTTGGATTGCAGAAAACCTTCTTACAGAACTGGCAACTAGTAACAAGGTGATCCTTGTATGGGTGCCAGGGCACAAAGGTATCCAAGGTAATGAAAGTGCTGATGAACTTGCTAAACAAGGATCGTCTTTTGCTCCCATCGGTGCAGAACCTTTTTGTGGGATCAATTTGAATACCGCAAAAACCAATGCTCTTAGATGGGAAAAACGGAAGATGTATGAAGCTTGGCTCAACAATCCTGGTCAAACCCACGCTAAAAGTATGGTCTGTGGATCATCAGCGAGGATTGCCTCTGAAATTCTAAGATGGTATAGGCAGAAGATACGTTTAATCGTAGGCTTCATAACTGGGCACTACTATTTCAGAAAACACCTCCATAAAATGGGACTGTTTCAGCAAGACCCTATCTGCAGGAAATGTCATACGCAAGGGGAAACGGCCAAGCATATCATTTACGAATGCGAGGCTCTTGCCCTCCCTAGATTAACTTCTTTAGGCATCATCCATACTAGAGAGTTACACCTAGACTCCATTAAAGGGTTATCGGACTGTATTAATAAAGTGGGTGACCCGAGCAACTGTGGAACTAGGAAACATTGGGTTTGGAGTTACTAGTAAAAAATGCTGATAAAAGCAGAGGTGCCCAATGACATACATACCCAACTTGAAGAAGAAGTAGAGCTGAAACTTATTTCGGATTGAAGTGATATTGAAGTGAGACTTCAATATAAAGTATAATCCGAAATGTTGTTGTTGTTGTCGTGTGCCAGCCACTCTGGCAATATGGGGTGCGCTGCTCTACTTTTCCAACAGAACCACATTTTAGTGTGGAGTCCGACTTCCTCAGTACACACATGCCATAGGTACCCGTTAATAGGGTAGGCAACCATTCACTCCACATTCATACAAGGAAAGGACAAAGACAGGATAGATAGGGAGAGAAAGTACATCCATGCCCGAATCGGGATTCGAACCCAGGACCTCCCTATCCGCAGTCAGACACGCTGACCACTAGACAAGTTGGACGGTATAATCCGAAATAAACAGATAATTTCGAATTTTTGTGTGCTACAAATTGTTTATTTAATTATTATAAAATTAGTTTAAAATAATGCCAACATCGAGTCTCACTTGATTTTGGCAGCATTTTTAACTAATTTTGGAAAAATTAAGGTTTAACTTTAATTCTAAACTTTTTCTGTAGCTTTTACGATTATGATTTATTTTTTTATTTTTTGTTGTTATTTTTCTTCTTTTTGCATCTATTTCTACAAACTCATTTGAGGGCCTATGAGGAATTTTTAAGCAATTAAAATTTATCTACTGCGTCTTTCTTCAAAACAAAATATGCCAGGTTTGGTCCCAGCTATTGTTGACCATTGGAAGTATGATGTCGCGTCCGAACCTTCTGCATGGATGTCTGTTGGTGGCTGCTTGGGAGTTTTCCAAGTTTTCTCTTTTGCGATTAACTGTCTGCCTGAAAGGCAACTTGTTTAACTGTTTTGAAACACCTTAAAATAGTCATTATGATGTCTCCTGGGCATTGTCAAAGAAATTAAAGGAAATTTTGAATTGGACTTCATTTGAACCATAAATCTAGAAAACGTATTTTAAAATATTTAAGAAAATGTGGGAAACTTATTACTTTTATTTTGGTGTTGGATATTGTAATAATTTTAAAAAAGCAGGAATTTAAAATCTGAGACGACCCTTTCAATATGACGTGAATAATCGATTTTTAAAACAAATATATTTTTTTCCTTTAAGTGCAAAAGCATACTTTCCCATTAATCGATGAAATAATTGTTAAACCAATTTTTTAGCTTGATAATAAAATGCAAATGGAGCAATAAAACGATTTGATTTGATGTGTATATTGACTTTACAGTTAAAATTGTGCAACAAAGCTTATAATGGCAAAGTTTTAGGATTCGAATAGTTTCAGAGTGCATAAATTTGGTATGTTCTTTACTTTTAAAGCAATTTTTAAAAGAGATGTAAGAATCGTCTGGGTTTTATGGCCGACAGACGAATAAATCTCCACTGCTCAAGGGTCGGCGCATCTTTTTCCTTTGAAGCAATTGTCAGCTTAAGAGGTTACTATGAGGAAACTCAACTTCGAGATAAAGTACTGTTCTTTTAATATGAAAAAAATATTTCGTAATTCAAGTGAGTTAATATTCTTAAAATAAAGAATTTAGCTGAAATGAAAATGAAATCTTAAATTTTTTAAAAAGAATGATAAAAAAATTAAAGAATAATTTTTAATAAATAAATAAATAGAATAATTAAAGCTACTGTTATATATTCTTTCTAATGCTTAAATCAATCGATTTGGAAATTCTGAATAAATTATTAACCTTAGTGGTCATCTGGTTCAGTTGTCTGCGTTAAGTAAATTGGTTTCTAAAATCTAAGAAAAAAGATATTTTATTCCATTAGTAAAAAATGTTACATTATAACAATCCGATGTCCAAATATTTAGCGAGATGAATAAGTTGCTTACAAAGTTATTGACAAGTGAATGTTAAGTATTTAAAGATATTAAATACAGGGTGATCATAATTAAACTGCAAATTTAAAAACGCTGTAAAAAAAGAACCACAGTTCAGAAAGACCTGAAATTGTAACAGAATGTACTTCAAACAGGGGGATTTTGTTTGGCGTGGGAAAAAAAATTAGGAAAAAAAAGTGACCTATAGATGGCGCTGCACAGCTGGTTATATGCAAATTAACGTCTTGTATAAAATGCTGAGTAGCTTAAATCCTCGTTAATTGTCGATGGTGATGCAACGCCATTTCGGAAATGACCGTTTTATCAGCCGACATTTTCCAACTCCCTGGCCGCCACAATCACCGGATATCACTCCCTGTGACTTTTGGCTCTGGAGATTTCTGAAAAATGTTGTATACAGAACTCCACTAGACACCTTAGCGGATTTGAAATGCCGCATTACTCAGCACGTTAACAACATCAGCACTGATACACTCCAAGCTGCTGTGGAAAATACCGTTTTACGTTTACACCTCCTAACAGAAAATGGTGGACACCATATTGAAAATTTCTTGAAGAAGACTAAGAACAATTAAAAACCGAATTATTGTTGGCTTTTTCTACGGTTTTGGCCGCAGGGCAATTATAAAAAATGACCAAGAGTGCTACAACAGCTACCTGACTTACAATAGCACAACTGGTTTAACGTTCTGCTTACAGCCACAACTGATTATCGTTCATGTCAGAATTCATGTAATTAACCTACAGCCGCCTGTGCAGCGCCATCTATTGGCCATTTTTTTCCTAATTTTTGTCACACGCCAAACAAAATCCCCTTGCTTGAAGTACATTCTGGTGAAATTTCAGGTCTTTCTGACCAGTGGTTCTTTTTTTACAGCGTTTTTAAATATGCAGTTTAATTATGATCACCCTGTACTTATCCAGAAAGATGTATAAAGGGAATACAATTCAAATCCTGGTTCATCATACGACACGTTACAGAGAAATTTTTGTCTTTTGCCAAAGATTTTTCTGATTTGTGATCTACTAGTAGTACTAGAAGTTCTAATGTGAAACATGTTCCACATAAAACTTCTAATGGAAACTTACTCCATTCGACATATTTCGTGGCATTAGATCTCATGCGTAATCTGGTATGCTCTATGCGTTTTTGTCCTCACATTTCTGTGCACAAACCATTAAATCACTACTACTCAATAGCTTTGTAATTGATTTTGTTTTATAACTCCAAGTAGAATCAATAACTTTTGAAATTTACCGCCGAGAGAGTCACCTCTTCCTCAGAACGCAGAATCCTGTATCGATAACAGCCATGTCAAGGATCCGCAATGAGCCACAGAAAGAAGAATCCTGTTCTCTGGAGCATTCAGACTTCACTCGATTCCTCTGCGGAAGTTTTAAAAGGCGCTCACTACATTCATAAGTAATTTCAAGAGCAGCGCGTGCCTAGACAAGCCAGAGAGAGATAGACAGTAACGCCATCTCTTAGCAGCAAGCGGAAATACCCTATTATTTTTGTTGAGAACAATAGAATCTTCCACGCGCTTTGAGTCTAGACTAGAGCTTTTCTTATCGATGTAAATAGAGTGCGTTGGCGCACGTGAGTCAATTGAGTCGAGTAATCGAAACGGTACGGTCGGAGAAGGATTTTAGTTGTACAGTGAAGTAGTGATTGTTTGCGTCGTGTTTGTTTGCGTCGTGCGCGTGCGATATCCATAATTGTTGTGTCGAGTTCCATAATTATTACAATTTTGGCATAATGTCACAAAAACGTAAAGCCGAGCTGGCAGCCGAATGGTTAGCGCTCTTGCCTTCGGTTCAACAGTTCAAGGGTTTGAATCCCACCTTAGGTATGGATGTTTGTAGTGGTTCAGAATCCACTTGAAGCCGTAAGTCCCGGTCTAATTAGCCCTCGTGTGCAAAAAATGACCGTTCAGCGACAAACAAACCAAACCAAAAAAACGTAAAGTGGATAGTGAGTGCAAAGCTTTTCAGTCTAAAGGGGAAATTGCATATTTTTTCCTAGAATGGAAAAGTAAACCACTGTGTTTGATTTGCAATCAAACAGTTGCTGTTTGTGAGGAGTTTAACTTGAAGAGACACTACGATACGAATCACAAATCAAAATTCAATTGTTACGCTGAAAAAATAAGTATGGACACATTGTCGTCTTTAAAATCTGAACTTCAAGGTCAACAATCAATGTTTACTAAAGCTAATACGGAGAGCGAAGATGCCATGGAATTATGTTTTATTATTGCCTTAAAAATCGCAAAGAGATCAAAACCAATCAAGAATGTGATTTTATGAAAGACTGTATGTTGAAAATTGCCGATGTCATTTCCATTTCAAATGTCAATAATTCAAGATATTTTGCTGTCAAGAAACTCTGTTGCTTCAAGAATAAATGATTTATCTCAAAATTTTGTTCTTCAACTGAACGAGAAAATTAAGGAATTTACAAACTTTTCACTGGCTGTCAACGAGAGCACTGATACTGTTCAAACAACTCAACTTGCTGTTTTTATACGAAGTATCAACAGTAACTTAACTGAAGAACTATTAAAGTGCGTTCCATTGACAGGTACTACAACAGCAAATGATATTTATTCTGCAATTGAGCATTTGATAGCAGAATATGAACTCGACTGCAACTTAGCAACATACTTATGGATGGCGCTCCTGCCATGGCTGGCAAACATTTCAAATCCTATGACTTCCAGTTAGTTTGAAATAACTGGAAATAAAATTGACTTTAAAAGAAGTTATTTATCGTAAATATTTTCACTTTCCTTAAATTTTTAAATAGACGCCTTTTTGAATTTAATTTTTGTCTGGATTGAATTGAATACAGATGAACGAACTGAAATGGCCTCTGACTAACTTAATATACAATCATGTTTTACTTAGAAAATTTTACTACGGCATTATTAATTAATAAAAACCTTATCAATGGAATGGAGATTTGTGCAAACTGTAAAAGTGCTTCATCTATAAAATGCAAACTACACTGGAACTCTGCTTATTCCAAGAACGGTGGGATGTGATTCGGCCCAATTTTTAAAATTTCTATCTATGAATAATCGTAGTGAATGGGGAAAGTATGTGCTGCATCGCTGAATTTGTTTTTATATTTCTAATGAGATACATTTTCTACATTTTTTCTTATAAAATAACAATTTTCATCTACTTTTTTTAGGCGTGTTGTTAGCGAGCATGTTTACGTTTTTCCTAATATGCCACAGATCATTCAGTCTTTAATAATTTTGTAACTAAAAGGAAGTGCCAAGGATTTAGTGCTTCATTTGATGCGTTGTTTTCTGATATTAATAACAATTGATTTAATGGTGCAAAAACAATGCTTTAACCATAACATCTATAGTTACTTTCCAATCGTGTATAGGGACATATTTTCTAATCGAAGTTTCATCCTGGGTACTTTAACTTGATCTGTTAGTAACCGACACCTTTAAATGGAAAATCTGAGGATTTGAAGTGTTAGATATTAAATGTATGGTGAAATTTTTTTTCCGACTCTGAAATTCATTTGTTTAACATTAAAGTTTGAATGTAAAGCATTTAATTCAAATAAAAGATAATGTCTTATATCATCCTTTATTTTTACTCTGCAAGTAATTTTCATGAATGAAATGAATTTTACAAAAATAAAATAAACTATATATATACATATATATATATATATATATATAAATATTATAAAATTCGAAACTCAAATGAAATTTACTAAATTTTAGCATTTTTATTATATTGTCACAAAATTAATGGATATTTTTTTCTTTAGTTCAAACTACAGAAAATATTCTTAGCATCTGTTGAATCTTCATAGACATAGTGCGATGTAAAGTAGAGGAAACCAGCTCAGGTATCTACCACATCACTTAACCATGAATAAAAATTATAAGGTGGATGATTATATTCAGCGAGTTAGACAGATGAAAATAAGAACGTGGTGACAATTCAAAAGAATACAAATGACGAAGGCTGCAGATGACATTCAACTCTTTTATTTTTCAATATTATTAAAACAATAAATTATTTTGATTTATTAAAAATATATGATTAACTTAAGCAAATAAGTTTTCGAATGAAAAAAGAGCCCTATTCTCGGTAATTTAAATAAATTTTATTTTTGTGTTGTAAAGACCCATTCTGAAATTAGACTGATTTTTTTTTATCAATTCATTTGTTCAGTCAGGAATATTCATTTACATATTGCTAGAGCTGAAAATTTATATTTGGCTAATAACAAATTGTAGAAAAAGTCGTACAAGAAAACACGAATGCAAAAAATACTGCATTACGATATACTTAATTCTTTCAGATTCAGTTCACCACCATGGTTTGAAAAGATAAACTCGTAATTTGACAGGCTTAAAATGACAGGGTTCATTTATCATCTCTTGTTGACTGAAAAGAGAGAAGAGCAGGAAATCTCTGTTATAATCTAACCAACAATTATTCAAAATATTCTTCAAAAATTTTCTAAAAGATTTACAATCGTTCTGTGGTAGAACAGTTCTTCAGAGCGAAAGGTCCCAAGTTCGATGCTAACCACTGTTGAAGAATGGTAGATGAATGACATTTTTCTGCTTTCTGCATGCATATCTGACTGCATAGGTGCTTGGGAGTTTTCCGAATTTACTTACTCGTGGAAACATTTCCTTGCACTTTTGCATCGAGTTCAGATACAAAAAGTAATTTTAATTAATTACATGAATATTTTCGTTAATGGCAAGATAAAACATGTCCTGTATTTTAGGGTAACCAAGGATGAATATCTCGATATAAATTTCACTGCCTTTCGTTCTGATCATCTCAATTCAACCCTGGACTAAAATTCGGCAACGGACAGGATAAGAATTTTATTTCCAATCATAATCCCTTCTTTGTTCTTCGAGGTTAGTTTATTTCTGGACATGCTTTATTTTTCTGACCAAGGCCCAGACCTCATCCAAACTTTTAGAAAACTTCCTGGAAGCAGCTTAAGTAAAATTAGTGAACAAATTCCGAATTAATCTCTGGAGATGTCCTCCCAAACTACATTCTATTCCTTTATCCACTCAAGGGTAAAATAAGGAGTTGGAGCCAATCATCTCAATAACAATCTGTTAAATTGTTTTAAGTCTAGAAATGTTACTTAAATTGTTTTGCTGCTTATATATATATATATATATATATATATATATATATATATATATATATATATATATATATATATATATATATATATATATATATATATATATATATATATATATATATATATATTTACTGAATTGTTAAGTAATATAGTTTAAATTTATTGTTCCTAAAATATCATAATTTATATAGCTAATTTTAAATAAAAGAATCAAAGATAATTTTGTAAATAAATTCAATTGATAAAGAAAATTAAATCTAAAATCAAAAACATATAAATAAAAAAATTTTTTTTTGCTTTCAATTATAACTTTTACAGTTAGCAAAAAAAATTCTTTTTTCTTACTTGCGCTAATCATTCTTGAGAAAAATAACATTTATATAATATCTTATTTTAATTTAAATATATATATATATATATATATATATATATATATATATATATATATATATATATATATATATATATATATGTATATATATAATCGTAATTGTTTACTAAATTATTAAATAATATAGTTTAAATTTATGGTTATAATATGTAATTATAATATATATATAATTAATAATATATATTTATGGTTATATTTATAGTACAATTATCATATCTAATTTTAAATAAAAGAATCAAAAATAATTTTATAAGGAAATTCAGTCAAAAATATATAAATAAAAAATAAACTATTGTTTTTAACTGTAATCACTGTAACCTTTACACTTAGCGAAATAAAAAAAATGTTTTTTAAGTGCTTTAGTCATCCTTGAGACAAATAATATTTATACAATTTGTTATTTTAATTTAAATAATTTTAAACAGATTATTATATATATAATTTCTGCATTGAAAAATCTAATTTTTAAAGAGACTTTGTATCTATGTTTTGGAGTACAAGAAAGATTACAATTGTGTTTATTATTTTTTTAACATATAATATTGTTAATAACATAGCATCAATTATCTTTAACTAACTTATGTTTGATTGAATATATTTTCTTTTGTCAGGTATTATTTAGCCAAAGTTCCTTCTCTTACATTTCAATGAACTCTTTCTGTTTTTTATTTATAAATTAATTTACTTGTGTTTCCAAGTCATGTCTGAACATCACGAAAAACTTTAATTGAACTTAGTTTTGAGGCTTTTTCAGAGCTTTGGTAGCTTGTAGCCATTTTTATCCGTAATGGATTACCTCAGTTGATAAGAATATATTATTAACTTGCTCATACTATTATATATTTTGCAAGTTTTCTTGTGATTTAAAAAATAAGAAATATCTGAAACATCATAAAAAAGAGGAGTTTACTTAGAAGGTATAAATTTTACAAATTACTGAATTAATTTTATATTTTGTGTTTCAGGAAAAGTCGCTTATAATATGTATTCATAATGATGGAATTTAATAATTATTATTTATTATTGGTGTTTTTTATAATAATGAAAATGCTTTTGTTAAAAATTATACCATTGATATAATTATGAATTACTCTTATAACTTATTCAAAAAAATATTGAATATGTTCAAGTTTATATGAAACTCTTAGCAAAACTTATCCACAACGAGTAAACTTGATAAATAGCTGATAATAACATAAAGTGATGAACTCATTCCCGCGCGCGTGCCCTTAAAAGTCAAAATTTCTATCTTGTCATAAAATATAAGAAAAATAATAAAATTTATGAAAAAAATTGAGTATCTTTCTTACACTATATAAGTAAATTAATTATATGATTTTAAATTAATTTTATTTCTTGAAATGCTTAGAATATAATCGTGAAGTTGGAATTTAATAATTATCATTCTGATTGCAAATGTTGCATTTTTCAAATTGTAAAAATTCTTAAAAGAGCTTAGTATTTAAAATTCTTTTCTACATTATTTTAATTCTGAATCATGCTCTTAAATTTTAAAAATGATGAATATCAAGACTAATGTCAATATAGGTCTCGGGAATCGGTAGTTAGTCAATTACTCTACTTTAACCAGTAATTAAGAATTTTGGTTACAAATTTAGGTTACGAGAAACCATAACGTTTTTCGACACTAAGGGATTTTTGACTACATAAATGTGTACCGTATGATATTTTAAAGGGCTAGAAATGCCTGGAACCAAACGGAATCTTGTAGAGGAGACTCTTACGAACATTTTGATGTTTAAGTTTAAAAGTTCTTCGAACTTTGGGTGGCAAGCGATACTATGGCATTCCCTTATATATTTTCAGATAAATAAGAGAAGTCAAATATTGACTCTAAAAAGAAGTGATTATTTCAGAAATTTATTCTCCATTTTTCGTCCAGTTGCTGAAGACGCTTCAAAAGCCTAATTCGGTCTTACAGCATATCATTCTGAAAGTCAACTTCACAACTTTGAGAAAAAAATTCTAATGGAACTTTCATTTTGATAGATTGTGTAAAAACCGCTTTAGGGTGTTGCATATGACGTCAATGATTCCTCGTGGACTAAATTGTCTGCGTTCTTTCGCGATTAAAATAGAAAGAAACAAGAGTTACGATTTTAGCTTTGTGTGAAATGTTCGCAGTAATCCTTGATGAATCGGTGTCAACCGTTTGCGCACAGAAATGAAGAGAGAAAGAAATTAGATTGTCACATGAGTATAAGCACTTGTGGTTAAAAAATTTCTATTAATGCGTTCAATTTTCGTGGGTCTCAAAAGGTCTGCTGTGGTACGAGTAAGAAACAAATAAGCAACCGCCACGTTTTCTGTCTTCAGTTGACTTTTTCTCGAAGTGAAATGGAGGCTTTCTGATTTTTTCTCAATTAAAATTAATGTAATTATTTCAATCGAAAGAATATTATAGAATCTGAGAGATTATTGTCACTGAAATTTTCAAACATTGTCAAATATATATATCAAGATTTTCCTTCGATTGCTATTTTATACTCATAAAATAGAGGAAAACTCTAACTATCCTCATCGATTGAGACCGGAACCCATTAGGAAAATTCGATTCTTTAAAAAAATGATATAGTTTGATTAATTATTGTATGTTGAAAAAGGAGGGAAAAGTACATAAAAAAGTTTGAAAAGTTTTGAAAAAAAGAAGCTTTTAATAATTTAAATTAAGTTCAACACTTTAATATGTTAAGGTACTTACAATTGTTATACATATACTGTATGTAAGTACAGTTCTGTAAATGAAAGTCATTGCTTGCAGAACATCTTGATCAGTTGTTTGCACTGCTTTCTGTTTTAGGGATGATCCAAGTCGCTCATCCGCTTCAAAACAGCTCTAAAGCTGGCAAATACTATTGATCCCGTGTCTGCTTCAATTTGGAAATTAAAGTCATCTTCTTTATCTACACTTTCAATAAGTTTACAGTCATATCCAACTTGAAATCCAATGTCTGACTCATAATTTATTCTCATATGTCTTCAACACCAACTGCTGAACATCCAGGAATTTTCAAAAGAAAGTTTTTGAATTCCTCAAGTGACACGTCTCTTTCTCTCATTCTTTTCTTCTCCCTTCCTTTCCTTTTCCTTTTCTTGAGCTTTTCCCTTTTTCTCATTTTTCCTTCTCTTCTTCCGTCTAATTTATTTTTCTGAAATTTTAAAAGAGATTCAGATAATCAGTGATTCGGATAATTGGAGTTCTAATATATATCATATTAATGAAAACCTTTAAAATCCGTGTTTAGAACAACATTATTTGAAGACAACAATTATTAATTAAGAAATATGGAGTTACATTAGTTACAATGTTTATGACTGGAATAATTATTGTAGAGGTAAAAAATTATATATTCTGATATATAAAGTAATTTTAGAGAATTTCAATTACCTTAAGAGAATGCACAATCTAAAGTATGCGATATGCTATGAAATGTGATATACGATTCAATAAGATGATGTCTTTCAATCCAAGGAAATTTGAACAGTAGGAGTGAACCCGTTTATACACTATGAAAAATCTTAAATGTCTAAATATTCTTCAAAATTGATTGTGATGGATTTACGACTTCGCGTTCTTAAGATAGAAATATATTATCAGTAGGCCACGTTGTTAATATAGAAATTAGCAGAGGAAAAATATGTGCTATTGATGAGTCATTCATTAGAAGAGAAAGAACCATTCAACCAAAACCATTATCTGCTACATCCTTATCTCTCTCTCTCTATTGAATCATGAGTTTTCAGTTCAATTAGCATTTCACCGAATATTTCTCTATTTAGCAATTTCTGTAAGTTACTGATTTAAAGAAACATATCGTTACCAAATGCTTCAGCTGTGAAGAGTATGTGTTCGTTGATGTACATGATGTTCATTGCACCAAGAGTATGGTTTCATTGATGTATATGATGTTCATTGCACCAAGAGTATGGTTTCATTGATGTATATGATGTTCATTGCACCAAGAGTATGGTTTCATTGATGTACATGATGTTCATTGCACCAAGAGTATGGTTTCATTGATGTACATGATGTTCATTGCACCAAGAGTATGGTTTAATTGATGTATATGATGTTCATTGCACCAAGAGTATGGTTTCATTGATGTACATGATGTTCATTGCACCAAGAGTATGGTTTCATTGATGTATATGATGTTCATTGCACCAAGAGTATGGTTTCATTGATGTACATGATGTTCATTGCACCAAGAGTATGGTTTCATTGATGTACATGATGTTCATTGCACCAAGAGTATGGTTTCATTGATGTACATGATGTTCATTGCACCAAGAGTATGGTTTCATTGATGTATATGATGTTCATTGAGCAAAGAGTAAGTGTTCATTCAATAGAAGATGTAGAATCATTCAACCACAAATACGATTATCTACTACATTCTTACCTCTCTCTCTACTGAATCATGAGTTTTCTGTTCAATTAATATTCCCCACTGAATATTTCTCTGTTTAGCATTTTCTGTAAATTACCGATTTAAAAATAATGTCATTTCCAAATGCTTTAATTGATGAGCAATAAGTATGTGCTTATTGAGGTGAATTTTAAATGGATTAAAGATTAATTTCTTCATCATATATATTAAAACCTGAGTTTTGGTACGAAAAATACCACTCTGAGTTTCAGAATCATAATGTAGAAATACTGATATTCTGTTTTGCGATTCACAATGAATTAATTTAGATACCATTGCTTCTTTAGGGTGCCTCAAATGACTTATATACACTGCACGAGCTTTCCTGAGGTCACTTTCTAATTCATGAAATACAGCTTGAACTGTAATGAAGAAAACTCTTAAGTAACTCGACTTTGTACAAGAATTTTTTTAAAAACATTTTCATTGTTTCTATTTTATTTCTAGTATTCCTTTTGATTTTACGCGATATTTCATTTACATATAGATATGTAAATCATTGTAAAATTAATGACCGAGAAGTTATTAGTTTAAGAAGTCATTAATAGGCGAAATGTCAGATAAAATTAAATTTGCCATTTCCCATCAAAACTCCTATACCATGAAGACGACATCCAACATGTTGGTAAATTATGAGGGAGGAAATAAGATTTTGTGGTATGCAATTAATTAGCTTTTGATGTATTCACTTAAAATACACTACAGTAGATAAGCTTACTATGTTTTTAACTGAAATTCAAATGATTTAAAATGATTAAAATGATTTATTAGTTGGCTTCTAATATGTTTATTCAATTTGAACATTGTCCCTTGGAGGAAGGCACTTTGGATACTTCGTATAAAAAGGATTTTTTTATTTTGATAAAGCTTAAATAATAGTCCAAGGAGATTACGGCTTATCGTGTGACAGTATTGCAGCCCACGTCATCCAGATCCTAACTGTCTGAAGAATATGCCAGCAATCACTAACAGATAAGATGAAAGATTTATTATTCGCATTATCTTGATGGGTTGTATTGTCCTGAAATAAGCTTTTAGCCAAGAAATGGAATAATTTCAGAGATGAAAAATATTTTTACCAGTGTTTCAACGACAATTTGAATCAACATGAGCTGTCAGTTCAACCCCATGGCATAAGCTATCGTTGGAACTATATCACAGACAGAACTTCTAAATTGTTGATCGACAATGAAATTGGAACCAGAAACTATAAGGATCCTGTTTCAGACAAATCTTGGTTCTGCTAACAGCATCATGATGGTCGCATTGGTGTTTGGTGACATCGTGGAGAAAGCACATTGCACTTGAGATCATCATCTTGGTCCACCATTTGTAGTAGTGGTGCTTAAAACAAGGTGCTTTAATTAAAGACAATTTTATTTCTATTGTGTTAAGGTCTGTTGCTTTGTCTTTTTCAAGTTTTGTGAAACACTAAATTTCAGTAGAGTAATTATCAACTGAATAGTAACTGTATTGTATGGAATTTTCTTAGCACATAAAATGTTCGGTTAGTACTCTAGGTAGCAGATTCTTTTGATCTCTCACGGACAGAAAAAGGCGGATCATTGTTGCTAAGCGACTGGCATTTTACCATGCGCCAGATACTGAGGTTGATAAGTATGGCATCATACTGAAACTACATGGACATACCATCTAATTTTTTCTCAATGCACAGGCTTGCTCAGTTGCTGTTACCATTGAAAGAGGTTGTTGTTTTGGGCACTGAAATCTCGGGATATAAGATTTCAAACTTCTTCTAAATTCCATCATTTGTTATTTACAACATAAAATGTTCGACCTGTAATGATGTTAATATAATACAAATTATAACTTGCACTGGTTGGCATTGGAATTATAATGGCCAGTAGCGTAATATCATCCAAATTTTTACATTAAATTTAAATAAGTGCAAATATATCATTGTTATTATATATCAAAAAGCCAAAATATTTTGTATTCGGTACTGCAGGGAAAGTATTAATAAAATGGATGTTTTTGCCTTTACACATCTTGATAGCATTTAGAATTCTCTGCTAATTACTTATTCAAGTGATTTTCACAAGACATTTCTATAAATTGATGTTCCACTTCCAGGACAGAATCGAAATCATGGGAACCATTATACAAAAACTAGTCACCTTAAGGTAGTTATAGATGAAATTATTTATTATATAATAATCAATTATTAGTAAATTAATAGATTCAGGTTAAGTTCAATGCTGAAGCTATTTGGCATTACGTCAATGTATACATGAGTACTTTTTAAACATGTAATGTAGAAATATGGTTCGATATAGTACTCATAGATTGAGAATGAGTAACATAATAGATTTCACAAGTTCATGAAAATTGAATTAAAATATGAGTAAAATATTAACTGTTACAACTTTATATAAAGAAGTAAAATATTTTTGCCTTTAGAAAAGAAGTAAGAATATTTTTACTTCTTCCTGTGTAATGAAAATTTAAAATTAATTCTCTATATGAATACTATTAGAAAATAAGAATCTCATTCTTTTAGTTCGCATTATTAACGAAATTTAAATGATAAAGAAAAGTCTCGTTTCTTGACTTAGTGACTAAAATGAAACTGGACGGTTGTAGATACCATTTGCATAAGAACGTCGGTGTAAATATTAGCTAGATTTTGTACATCATTTTTTTAAATATCTCATTTCGGTTCGCGAAGAAAAATGCTTTAATAAATAGAAGACAAATGAAACCTACTTGCACATGATTTGCATTCTTTCAAACTTCAAAAAGATTTAATTTTCAGCTGTGATCTCAGAAAAGAACAATAAAATTTTCTTATGAAGTTTTCATGTTCTGGAAGGCCTTTTTATTACATCAGATTACATTTGGTAAATTAGTTTTTTACTTATTATATTTGTAACTTTATACCAATAAAAATAGATAGATAAATGAAAGTAAAAAATAATATATGTTATACACTAAAGAAAAAATTGCAAATAATAAGTAAAAAATATATAAAGTAATGGGTGTAAATATTAATTTAGAAATCATAATATTGTTAAATGAAAAGTTCATTTAAATATTGTTTTTTGCAATACATTTCGATTCTAACGTATAATAATTTAAAAAAATTGTGCTTTTTCTTGGTGATATATTTTTAACAATATATTGTTTAATTTTGATGAATATAAAAACAAATTTTATCCAAAGGAAACAAAATTTTAAATGTAATGAGACATCATGACAAAGTATTAAAGTCGTGGGATAAAATAAATCAAAAATAAAATCAAATATAACAATTAATTTTAAATTATTTATTTTGAAATTCCTGAAACTACAAAAATATTAATTTTGAATAAGTTGTGAAAGATATCTTCGTTATTCTTATACAAATAGTTCCAGAAAGGTATTTCTGCAATGTTGTCAAAAATAATAAGTAATTTTATAAATTTTGCTCAAAAAGTTAAATGAGAAATTTTTTAATGTTTAGCTGCTTGGTGCTGCCATCTATCCCAAATGTGTTCAATTTTTCAATTTTATTTGTTCAATTTTTAAAATTAGTATTTTTTTTTTCAGAAATATAAATTTCAAAGGATAATTAATATTATATTTTGAAAAACATTGAAATGAAAGAGTAGTATATCAAAATGTATTCGCATTTAAATAATTTATTGATTTAACTTTCGTAAAGAATGCGGAAAAGTAAAATTATTAGATTTTAAACTAATCTATTGTTTTCATGAAATTTCGACTATTGAATTTAAAAAAAATACTAATTTATACTTTTAACTATTAAAATTTTCTTTAGCTCGCATATCAAATATGACATTTTAAAATTATTAAAATGTGTTTAAAATACTCTAAATATAATTTGTGGCATAATTTTATCTAAAGAAGTCAATACAAATTCATATCACACAACATCGTCATTTTACTTTGCACTAATGAAATAATTTCTCCTAAAAATTTACTATTATTCCAACAGCTACAAGTCAATAAATGAGTTTTAATTCATTCTAGTTCTGTTAACATGAATTTATAACTATGCAAAAATAAATTTAATTAAAAATATCAATAAGCAATCATTGAAAATAAATTAAAAAAAAAATTATACAAAAATATCTAAGGTGAAATGAAATTGTTAATATTGCCTGAATTTTTTTAAATTTGATATTAGTTTTAATAAATTGGCTAAGATAATACAGAATTATTATATTTTAAATGAAAGGAGAATAATATTTCATTAATTAAAATACTGAGCAATTTGACAATATTGAGTAGGGTGGGGATATTGCGGACAGTTTGGCGATTTCACCACGCCTGCAGCTTCTCTTACTCTTAAGGAGCTTTTTCCTAAATTTAGGGCAACTACCGTGGCTACCTGGATTGTCCCACCTGTACATCCTTGGTACCAGGTGAGGTGTCCTGGTGGCTCCTTGGCCCGGGGCTGCAGTAGACGCGGTCAAACTGCACGTTTTCTTAGCGGCCATCTGCTTTCCATGACTTTCGTAGGTGGTAACAGACATTTCAAGACCTGCACTAAGTGTTCTTCGGTGCAGGCCTCTCCTGACCACATTTTATATTGCTTGGGTCTTACCAAGCGCGCCCTGATTCGAGATCCCCTTCTGGTGCTTGACTTCTTTAGGGTGAATGGACTCGGGGACATAATATAGCTTTGCTGATCACGGGGATTGGAAACAACAACACACTAATGAGTATCACATGAGAATTCTAATATATTGTTTTTGAAATAAGTTTCAAGAAAAAATACATTTTGAACACAAATTTTTTATTAAAAATTATTTATGTTATTTATATAAAAGAGTTCATTTCAATAGTGAGTACATTTTCCCTTTAAGAACTTCATTTTTATCCGTATTGAATTTACTTTTCAATTTGTTACGTATGTTTCAGTTGCTTTTTCTATTTTTAAATTCAATTTCAGAGGCCGATTAACAACGCAGCAGTTGTAGGAGACATGTACTTACAGGGTGTCCAGAAAAGGACTCCCTGATTTCAAAATTAAATATCTCGAAAACGAAGATCGATAGAAGAATGCAGTAAACGGTATGTTTGTAGTAAAAACTGTAAGAATTTTATACATCAGTTTAAAATAATAGTTACAGAAATTGCAAATAGATGGCGCTGTAATCGTTATACGTAATGCTTAGTATAAATAGTCGAAGCCCAGAGCGATCAGTACCACTATTCAAGCGTGAAAGGAGGTTAGCACTGAAAACATTGTGATGTGATTTTTTGGAAAGAATGTTTTCATACGATTATTTCATTTATGTATGCTGATTTGAGCTGTACATCGTACAGCGTCATCTGTTAGCAGCTTTTGTAACTATTATTTCAAACTGCTGTATAAAATTTTTACAGCTTTCACAATAAACATACCGTTTACTGCATTCCTCTATCGCTTTTTGTTTTCGAAATATTTAATTTTGAAATCAGGGAGTCCTTTTCTGGACACCCTGTACATGTAATTCATTTGCATTTCTTTTTTTAACTTACTAAAATAACATGAGGAAATTTTCAATATTATTCATTTTAACTATTTTTTCATAGTAAATACAAGTATTTTTATACATAATATCTATCTTTTTGCAATGCAGTTTCAATTTGATATTTTTACCAGTTACCAAAACAAGACTGAGGTGGCCTTGTTAGTTAGGGGCGTTTCCTTACGTTATCGAAAGGTCGTGAGCTCGAATCCCGAACCAATTAAAGATTCGTCGCGTTCGGTAATATCGGCTGGGACTCGTTAAATATGTCGTGGTTGCAATGTCCTCTTTGTGAAAAGATACATTACATTTTCTTAATAAAAAAGAAAACACTTTGATCGAAAAACTTACATTTAAAAAAAATTTAATAACAATGTTTATTTTGCAAATATTGCAATTAGACAGCATTTATTATTTTTAAAGTGTACAGTTTTCCCTATTCCATGTTCGGACAATACAGTTTTTTCCCCATTATTTGAATCTGCAGGTAACAAAGCTGTAATGAGATATAAAATTCAATTGGAGTCCAATACGAAGTTTGCAAATTATTATTGTTTCGAATAATTATAAACGTGTTTTTCCCTAAATTAGACTAAAATTTTACACCTGAGGAATTTTCTTATATTTTTATTAATCGAAGTAAATCCGGTAAAAGCGAAATATAAATGATATATCTTCAATCATTGCAAAGAAACTCAATCTGCAAGTATGACAACATTATTTATACTTACGTCGACAGAAATGAGCAGAAAAATGTCAAAACATATTTAGATTATAAAAAGTTAAGCACAACTTCAAAAGTTATCTCTTCGTGATAACAAATTTTGTTGATATCATACGTATATGATAACATGATAATAAACGTTGTTTTTATTCGACTATTGTAAGAAATACAATATAGACATCTACATATTAAGATACGTTTGGAGCAGCATGTCCATTTTTGGATTATGCGCCATAAAACTCAATCCACCAACCAACCTACACATAAAGAGTTTTTTGAAATCACAATTGATGAATAATAAACAAAATGGTTTTCGTTAAATATCATGCTACAAGAAATCTAAAATTTTAAAATGTGTTTGGAAATAAGATGAAAATTTAATCTTAATTATTAAGCAAAAAAAAAAATTAAGCAAAAAAGCAACAATATAATGCCGAAAAATTGATAGCCTTATCAATTTTTCACGTTATACTATACACTGGTGGAAATGCAATTAAAAATACACTCAAAAATTCACTTATTTTTCATATAAATGCCCGTGAGATATTTATTTGTACTAACTTTATTTGAATTAAATTTTTTGTCTTCAATCATTTTGTGCAAAAAACTTGCAAAGAAAAATTAATTTAGTGAGTATTTACATCATTTAGTTTAAAAAATCCAATATTTCGAGTGGAAATGCAGTTTAAGACACTTACTATAGAATTTTTTAGCTATCTACTACTTCATTTTTGTTTCTAAAGTGCTTAAAATGAGCAATTTGTTGTCTCTAGTGTGTCTGATACTAAATATTTCAAAACATCTTGGCTCAAACACTTATTATTCGAAGGTAGTTATAGAATGGGACGTAACATCGGACTTTCGATAGAAGAGCGATCAAAACTTTCGAATTTTAAAAGAAAAAGGCTACTCAAATAGGTCAATTGCAAAGAAAATGAATCGCTCTCCAACTGTTGTGTGCAATTTTTCAAATATAGGAGATATGTATGGAGTTAAGAGGCGTCAAGGTATTTGTAATAAATTAAGTGACCGTCAAAAGTGGCAGATAATTCGCGAGCAATAAGACCTAACGCAAATTCCACTAAAATTAGAAGAGATTTATGCCTATCTGTTACAACTCGAAGAATCAGACAAATAGTTAGTCAATCTGGAGTTGCTAAATGGGCGAAAAAACTTCGCATACCTCTCTTAAGTATTTAGCATAAGAAGGCTAGTTTGAAATTTGCAAAAAAACATCAAATTGGGATTCTGAATGGAACAATGTGATGTTCAGTGACGAGAAAAAGTTTAATTTAGATGGACCAGATTCAAACAAGTCTTACTGGCATCGCATGGGGACCAAATAGGAGATTTCAGTTGGCCGCAATTTTGGTGGAGGCACATTAATGGTGCGGGGAGCTTTCTCGAGCTATGGAACAACCCCATCTGTTGAATCACACCTAAAATAAATCCTCCGATTATATTGAACTCCTAGATAACATTCTATTGAATTATGCCGAAGATATGGATGAAGATTCCAGGATATTTCAACAAGACAATGCAAGCATTCACAACTCTAAAGCAACAAAAGCTTTTTTCATGGAGCGAAACATCAAGGTTATGGACTGGCCAGCTAGAAAGTCCCAATCTGAACCCTATTGAAAACATCTGGGGATTGATAACACAAAAAGTTTACGAAAACGGCCACTTTGAGTCACTAATAGACTTAAAAGACAAAAATGGTTAAATTTGCCATTAATTTACCTTCAAAATCTTGTGAAATCGATGCCAAATAGAATGCATGAACTAATTGTAAACAATGGAGATGTCACTCATTATTAATTAATAAATTTGTTCGAAAAACAACAAGTGTCTTTAATTGCATTTCCACTCAAAATTTCTGATTTTTTGATGAAATAATCTAAATTCTCACTAAATAAAGTTTTTTATTTTTGCAATTTATTTTACACTGAATAAATGAAAACTAAAAATATGATTCAAATAAATGTAATTCAAAAAAATATCATGCACTTTTATATGAAAAATAAGTAAATTTTTGAGTGTCTTTAATTGCATTTCCACCAGTGTATTGTTACAGACAGAACCTTAATTCCCTGAATTGATTGTACATTGGCCTCAAAAAGGTAAAGAACAGTATATTTTTTGAAACTCACAATAAAAAAATGACACTGAAATTTATTATTACATAAATGCTAAAAACAAACTCATGCAAATTTATGCAAAAAAATTTTTACCATATGTTTGATAGATAAGAACAGGCATATATGAGTGTAAGGAAAAATAAGCAAATATTAGGAATTATGCGTGTAACTTTTGTTGATTTTCAAATTTGATTAGCAGATTCATTGATAATAATCAGTGTAGTAACGCAATGTCTGAGAGACGCCATTTGCCCAATTCATTAATGAGGTGCTCGGACGGATGGCTGGAAATAGGGATGTCACAGACAGCTTCTTGGCACATTAATGTGTCACGGTCCAGTGTCTCTGAAACCAATATCAAACCGAATATTCTATGTCAAGAAGACCTGTTCTAAGCCATTCATGAGACTCAATATATGCAAAAGACCCTTTTATACTCATTTCTGCCCGAAAGAGAAAAATCATTTCTGTGGCGCAACATGTTGAAGATCATTCTGTTGCAACAGAGAGAAGAGTATCCACAAGTATGGTACGGAGGCGTCTTCACCACGCAAGCTTCTATGCTAAGCGACCAGATGAGTGTGTTCCACTAATCGACAAAGAAGGTTTGCTTATCTTGGGCAAGAGTACACATTTCCTGGACCGGACAGCAATGGGCTTCTGTGATTTTCACTGACGAGTCAAGATTCACAGGGAGAGTGATTTAGGAAGTGTGCTGATCTGAATGCCTTAGGGAAGCACCAAAGTCAACACTGAAGAAAGACATAGTTACCGAAGTGGTGGAATAAGGGTTTGGACAGGGATCTCACTTGGTATTTACCCTAACTAGCTTGTATTCCAGGGAGGAACTCTGACTGCTGTGAGATATCAGGATTAGAACTTTGATCTATATGCCTACCTATATTCCGGTGTGATTGGCAATAATTTCATTCTTACGAATTAGAACACACAACTTCATCGAACTGAAACTCTTGGGGAATATTTTGAAGGTCTTGGTTTGTAGCGGATGGAATAACAAGAGTTCTATTACGAAATCTGAATCCTATAGCGCATCTTTGGAACTATCTTAGTAGACAGGTTGGTGCTTTACGTACTCTTCTAAAATCTGTAGGAGAACAGGAAATTAGATTTCTTGTGTTTGGCCTTCGCTTCCCGTTTCGATAACCGACAGCTTAATTGACAGAATAGAAAGCAGATTCTCTAGAATAGAATAGAAAGACATTCAAGTGAGGGATAAGTATATTCCTTATTGAAATTCCTTTTTGTTACTTTCTCTCTACAACATTTTACAATATAAAACTGTCATTATTCTATTTTTCGAAAATGGACTTTTCCAACGAAATTTTGTTTTTTTTTTAAATTATATATCGTTTATGCTATTTTCTTAAATAAACTTGTAGCAATCAATACGTACCTACTTCGTGCACATGTCATCTAAATTTAGTGTTTCTAGATTAGGCGGAAAAAATTCGGTTGTTCCTTAACTTTTAGGGGCCAGTGTATCTCGGAATTCCCGTGACTGAGCGTAACTTGGTTGCCATGATAATAATTATATTGGCTTATCGTGGCATATTTGGGAGAACCTAGCACCCATTATTGGACCAATATTAGATTAGTCAGGCATTTCATATGGAAATCTTGTCTCCCAATATCCAGGCAATATTGGCTTATCTTGGACTGTCCAATATAAGAGAAAACTTGACATTCAATATGCATCAATTATCCAGATCATTTTGGCATGTTGTAAGTTGGAAAACACTTGGCTCCCATTATTAGTTCAGTTCTAAGGGTCTCTTGACCAAAGTTACCAATATTAAGTCAAGATATTTTACTACTTGGTTAGGCCTAGAGGATTTATATACTAAATGGTTATTGCTCTACCTTCAGTTGCACATATCGTGAAATCAAAACACACCTTTGTCATGGATAATTACAGTGATACGGAAACCACTTTAAAGAATAAGTCTTGGTTGAATTATCTTCCATCATCGAGAGATAATCGAGACAAAACTAATTAAGTAGAAAATCATTCACAAACTTCTTCTATCATTGTAGCAAGTAAGTTTCCTAGTAATTTATTATGAATTTTATAAACGGATATTTATTGTACAATGCTTATATCTAGTAAAGTGGCTTTAGAATTTCAATACATAAATAGATGAATTAAAACAATCACAAAACTGGACACACACACACACACTGTTTCTTATTGAAGGGGGTTTATATAGGGGATGCTACGGGGTTGTTAAATATATAAGAAAATTTTTAGGAATTCACAGGCACCTGTGTCTTAGGACTTCAGTATAGGAGTAAAATAAGGTATTCATAAATTTAGAATTGTATTAAATAGGTTACATTATAGTTCACTTACTCAAACCATACCCTTTCAACTAACAGATTTTGCGGATCAAGTGAACCCATGTGAGCAAATATTTATTTGGAAGATTCAACGGCACCTAATGATAGGATATCATTATTTACAACGAAAGGTATCAGGCTCTATCCCACCCACTGTTAAACAGCAGGAAATGAATGTTGTGCTTCCTACTTCTGCACGCATGTCTGCAGGAATGGTTGCTTGAGGCATTTCCTGGTTTCCTCCTAAGCGACCTGTGACTACGGCCCACTAGGTATGAAAAATTCCGAGGGAAGCGTTAAGTGGGCTGCCGGTGTTACAAACATATATACTTCACGGTGTCACACGTATATATACTTCGCGGTGTCACAAATATATATTTGATTGGCCACTTTGATTTCAATACTGTTCTAATAGGTTTTAGATATAGGAACTGTATTCTCGATCATTTGTTTATTTTTACATTGATGCTGTGAAAGAAACTTTCGTTCTACGATATCATAATATATGAAAGTCTATTATTGCAGAATTAGTTTTGTGAACAGAATATTTTAAGTATAAGCCTGCATATTCTCTGCACCTTAATCCTTTGACTTATGTTTAAGATATTTTAATTAAAAATCCTTCACTGTAATTACCAGTCTCCGAAGTTTAGAAGAAAAAAAGAATTACTTGTCTACCAGTCGTCCAGGTTTTCCCAATTATCTCGATGCATTGATAGAAACTGCTGTCAAATCATTCAAATAAAGTCGTCATTTTGAACATGAAGCATAAATGTTTATATAATTATACAAAAACACCCAATACATATTCATTTTAAGCAATCATTGCTCCTAGATAATTCGTTTATTGAATTGTTTGCATTTTTCTGTATTTTTAAGACCAAAAATAGATAATCCTATTGGTCTATTTTATAAAATATTTCTTTATGGCTTCGACAAAAAATTAATTAAATCTTTCTATGCTTTATTTGTCAATTCGTAATAGATGGTTTTGTCAAGTGTCACTTCGTATTACGAAGTATGAAAATTCTTTGTAATCATTGCTTCTTTAAGTATTTATTCATTAGTAGTATCATATTTTCTTTAAGTATTTATTCATAAGTAGTATCATATTTTCTTTAAGTATTTATTAATTTGTAGTCGTCCAAGTAAAAGTATCTCCGTTTTTAACTCCAAAGAAAACATCATAAATTCTTCAATTTAGTATTTAAAATAAAAAAATTTTCCAGGTCATATTAATAAAAGATAAAAGGTTTATAAATTCTATGAATTTTTCTACATTGATGAACATGTAATTATGGAGATGAAATAAGGTGTATATTTCTATGGTTTAAAAAAAGGATTTTATGGCATCATAGATAATGTTTAGAGGTTTTCGCAACAAACCACAAAAAATACTAGATTGATTGTCAAGAAATTATATGCAATAGTATGCATGTTTTCCAAGCAGCATATTTGCTTCCTTTTTGTACCTCAACCTGGAAAATTTTTCATACAGAATCTTGCTTCTAATATGCTAAATAAGAAACTAACTATAAAGTATTTTAAATTAATGAATTTCATCTTATTCGAATTTTGTTTCCTGTGATTAAAATATAAAAAACAGTCTAAAATTATTAAGGCATTTTACCTGTCAGTTTTATCTAAAATTTTTGTATTATGAGTCAAAAAATAACCGACCAATCCTTCGTTTCCAGTAATTTAACTCAGTATGACGTCAGTGCATCCCACCGAAAATGGGAAGCAGAAATGATGCAGCACATCAAACGAGAGTTTTTTGCCTCTTAAAGCTAATGAAAGAAAATGTATGTATATTTATTTGTAAGAGGCATGATTGTAGGTATGCTTAGACGCTCAGAAACTCACTCAAAGACATTTCTCAACAGTTGAATTGTTGCGGCCCAAATTTCCAATCTCAAGTAGAAACATCTTGGAAATATTGAACCGAGTTATCACTCTGGTAGACCTAAGAAAGTAACAAAAATACAATAACTAACTGAAACTAACTAATTAATATCAAGAACTAACAGGTGAAAAAGGACCTATACAAATATCTTCTTTAAAGGTCGCTTAGAGCTGTCTCAGCTACGGTACACAAGTCCACCTTTTGGTTTTTCATGATCATGCTGTCACCCCAAAGCTACTAATCACATACACCAACGGCCAAACATTTTTCAATGTGTTATTGCACCAAGCATGCTTCCTTGTATTTAGCTCTGAATTATGCTCTACTATTTATGTGGAAAGAGTTTGTCAGGAACCTTCGCGATTTTGAAGCTGGAACCAAGCAGAAGACCTCCAATATTGGACCTACTATCACCAGATGGTATTATTTCACTTAGAGAACATTGAGACCACGATATATTTAACAAGTCCCAGCTGCCCTTAGTCAAGATGACCAATCTTTAATTAAGTCGGGATTTGAATTCATTATTTTCAGATAACGACACCCTAAGCAACCGGGTTTCCTTCTTTACAATGTTTGAACCTACCGTAATTGAGCTTCGGAACACAAAATAATGCCACTTAGGAAGAAAATTGTGCTATAAAGTTTAGTAATCTCATGGGCCTGTCGGGACATGGCATGTACTGAGAAAACGGAATCTATTGGAGTGTGTTGCGTAAATCTTGAACTTTAAGTGCCATAATATTATGCTTCTAAGCTGTTTTTTCTAATTATGTGGTTGATGCGTCCATTTTTATTGACGAATTTATGGTATTTAGTGATTACGAAGACATCTTAGATAACAGCATGCTGCTACCAGAAGCTGGTTAACATCAGGGTGACAGTTTGGAACTGGCTCTTCTCTGAATCAACAGCATTTTGTTTTCGTTCATACAGTGCACACATCTTCAGGCTGTAGTAATTTTTGACAATCCCCGAGTTTCAAGTTGAGTCTCTTAGAAAATCTTTGGGATGAATTTGAAAGTTAGTTACCTGTTTGACTAATTCTATCAAATCCAAGCGCGAAGAATTCATCTTGTTACCAGAAAAACGAGAAACACTATTTTACTAATGGATTATCATAATTTGATACATAACTTAGTCTAAAAGACAAATGATGTCATTAAAGCGAAAGAAAAAAGGTGCAATATCCTAATAGCTATATCTGGTACTTCTTTATCAACAGCAACGGTAGGCCAGTGTCTTTTAGACTCATTGTTATTTTTAAACACAGAATTTATTCTAGAACTAATAAAAATTCCAAAACAAGGAAAGGACTTCGAAACAAATTTTCTTTTTCTAGTCATACACAGGAAATTAGATGACCAGAGATTAGGTGCGTGATATTGCATTTCCTGCACATGGGGAATTTCATTGGTAAATTCTAAGACATTTCAGATGTCCACTTATGAGTCTTGATAATGCTGTCTGCAGAGTTATCCTTCAAAGTGGCCACGCCCCCTGATTGCCAGTCACCGTACTAGTTATGGTGGGTGGGGGAGAACATCAAGATGAGACAATAGTAGATTTGACATAACTCTGCTTTTAGATGCTTTAGCGTTGGAAACTACCAAAAACATTTGAATTTGCCCACTTTCGAAATTATTTGAATTTTGCGTATCCATTCACGTATTTTATGTCTTTATATATATATATATATATATATATATATATATATATATATATATATATATATATATATATATATATATATATATATATATATATATATATATTTGTGTATTAGTATCACATATGCGTATGTTTTAGGAATATGCAAATATGGTATTCATGATTTCTTTGAGATTATATAGTTAACGACTTTTGTTATTTTTACAGTGCTTCTGTTTCAAAAATATTTCTTTTGGTGCAGGTGATGATTTTTGTATGATTTTTCTGAGTTTCAATTACATTGAATAGCATCTAAATCTGCTGTTTATATTTTGTTTTCGTAAAAACTCAAACATGATCAAGTATCAATTAATAATCTCGCAATATATACTAAATTTATTATTGTATAAACTGCTATTTCAAAGCGTACGAGTAATTTCGGAGACTAGATTTTAAATTGAATTCAAAATTACTAAAAACATCTATGGCTAACTTAGGAATCAAACGCTCGAATTTTTAAGCAGATGATCAAAATACTGACGATTTAGTTGTCAGCTTAGCTAGTCAACTTTGGGCGATACCTTCTGTGCTCAAAGAAAATGTGGTGATTTTTACACTAATTTATAGCGTTTCATAGAAAAAGTCAAGCTTATATTCATTTAAGGATCTTTTAATGTTAATATTAAAAATCCCTGTAGAAGTTATATATTCCTGTAAGGATCTTTTAATGTTAATATTAAAAATCCCTGTAGAAGTTATATATTCCTGTAAGGATCTTTTAATGTTAATATTAAAAATCCCTGTAGAAGTTAGGAAAGCTTATATTCATGTAATGATTTTTTAATGCTAATATTAAATATATTACAAAAAACATTGAGAAATTCCTTACATTGATTCCTGGTGGTTATGTCCAATCCCGTGGCACTCCTTTACCAACGACGGTTGTTCAGATCTAATCCATTCAGGATGTAATATTATAAGCCCATAGCTCATGAGCACATTATTTAAATGGGAAGACAACTGAGCCATTTCAGCTTGATTACGATGTGCTCATTTAAGGATGACAACGTAATATAAACCCCCTCGGTTAATGAGCTCGAATATCGCAAATCGCCATGACGCATTTGAGACAAACCCTTGTTGGACCAGGTTCTCTAATGCCTGGCAGTGTTGGGTGATGCAAATCATATGGAGTATTGTCTCGCAGCTGTCGGGTTTGCATGCTCTCCAAACACATCTGTACCGAAACATTGAATCGAAACCATTTACCCATTGAATTGAAAATCATTTGTTTCTGTGTTAGGGCGAAAATGATTATCTTTCGTCTTGCATTTAATAGATTAAATCTGTATTTCTTTAAAAAATATTTTTACAATTGGTATATTGGTGAATAAATATTTAATAAAATGAAGAAAATAAATATCAGTAATTTCTATAAAAACAGCAATCGTTAAATGAAAATTATAAAAACACTTTAAATGTAAATAATTTATTTTGATCAATTCTTTTAAACATACAACTCTTTTTGAAAGTTATCTTGGAAGTATTGCAGAATTTCGCATATTTTTAAGAATTAATCACATTATTTGGTTTATTAAAAATGTGAAAAAGTTTTTTTAACACTGAATATAATAATTTTTAATGTTAAAGAAAGTGATTTATAACCACTTTATTTATTTAAAAATAAAGAGATTTAAATTTAACGCAGATATTTGTAAATATGAACAATTTTCACTTTACAAATGTGTCTGAGCAAATCATCATTTTCTCTAAAGAATTATATTTAGCTTTTGAAATATTTTTACTTAATTATAAATATATTTTTAGATTCCAATATGATTAAAAACATCTTTATTCTTTGATATACCATATCTTACTTATATCAATCTGTATAACTGAATATATATATCGTATTATAAATATATAATCTATACATCATTTAAAATTATTTCATTCATTTTTATCATTATTTTTTAATATACTTATGACATATTTTAATTTTCTCTTTTAAAATTTCACAAATAATATCCTTATTTTTCTTGGTGCACTGAAATTTCATCTGAGGTTGAATTGATAATCGCTGCAGGTATAAATTAATGTCAAGGTCTCAGTTCTTGGCTAATTTAAAATGAAATCTACCTCTTATTTGAAAATTTTGATTGCAATGTTGGTAAATAATTTTAAGCACCATTAACATAGAATTTAATTGCCCCTAAATTTGCTTATCCTGTAAGAAAATTTATTTAAGTAGTGTAACATGACGCTTCAATTAAAAAGCAATTCACCTGAAGAAAGAAACTTGTGATTCTTTTCCTCCTCGTAACACTGTCATACATGTCGTAACAGTTTGGAGCGAGGAAAAACTGTGCAGGACAGCAAATCTTCCATTTTTCTTGCTTCTCTTCAGTGTTAGTTTCTAAAGGAATATTATGTCTAACATCTTTTTCTGTCTTTGAAAAATATTATTTGTCACACTTTCAGTATACGTGTTTACGATATCCCCAATGTATCGCCAATAGGAAATGCATTGGAATACTGATGGCAGAAGTCCTGACTTCATGGGTCAATAATTTCGTTTCTTAGAGTAATTATTGCGTGAGAACTAATGCCCAACAGTAATTTTAAACAAAAGAAAGTAAATAACAAAAAACATATGAAGACTTATCTAGTTCAAATTATAAAAAAATATATATGCAAATTCACATTGAAAATAGCATTGCAAAACACTGATAACTGTACTACATCCAACCAAGACAATTTATTGATTTAAAAAGAATTTCCACATGTAAGAATTTAACATCTATTTCTGCACCTTAAACTTTTAGCACCCCCCGTAAAATTTGTATTGCTTTCCTTAAGAAGATATTTGAAAAAATTAAATGAACTAGAATGTAAGCATTAGATTTATAAAAAACTGCCTTTTTAAGAGGAATATTTTAATTTTGAACACCCGCACTACACAAAGATTGTGCAAATTTTTAACTAAAATATTTTTTAATAAAATTAAATGCAATTATCAGGAGAATTTTATTAAATCAGAAGAATCGTTATTCTCATCTTGTTCTATTTTCGATAAAAAAAAGTGTAATTTGAAAAAATTGACATTTGATGATTAGTAATTGTTTTCCATTATGATTAATAAATTAATATTCATTAATTTATATTACACTTATTATTTTTAGTAACGTGAGTAGAAGTCTCACACAAATAAATGTTTCACAAAATATTTTCAATTTGAACAGAGCTTAGCAAAATACAGAGAAAAACAATTATATAAGTTAGAACTAATTTTTATCAACAATTTTATATCATAAAAAATATATTGTAATTAGATTTTTACTTATTTCCGCTTGATGACAATAATCATACTTTTTGCACGCACACACACACACACACACACACACATATGTATATGTGTATATGTGTGTGTGTGTGTGTGTGTGTGTTCGCTCTGTTCATTGTCAGGAATTAACACATTATTGTTTGAATGATTTAATTATGGTTTTGGACAAAATTAGAAAAAGGCTATTTACATATTTACAAATGAATATTAAATAACAATCTAACATCATTGTTGTAATAATCCGTAATTAGTCCAATATCAATTCGCGTCTTCACGTCATCGCATATTTTCTCTTCAATCCCATCGTCATTTTTTCTCTCTTCTCTCTGCATGTCCGGCGGCAAGCACGTGAATGGCGCTTTAAATCTCAGACACACACACACACACACACACACACATATATATATATATATATGTGTGTGTGAGTGAGTTAGTTAGATACTTAATTAGTTAGTTACAGTAAAAGACCGAAATATGGTGAATGTCGATTTTCACCGGTGAATGTAAACATTCATCATGTCCTAATGGTGAATGTTGAACATGTCAGAGATTTATAATGTATTCTCCTGAATTCAGTCTTGATAAAACGTCACAAGGGTGACGTAAATTGCTTGAATCTTCTTCTGAAAAGAGTTACTAACAACCTAAAGCAAAGAGTACATTATAAATGAGAAAAGGAAATACTAGAAATTAAAAACTTGCATAATTATGTGATTCAAATCTTGTTTATTGCAACAACTTACTGTGTTATGACACTTTGAACTGCACAAGAGTCCTTTGCTCTTAAAGTTGCTTTTATTTGACAAATACTTCCTTTTGCAATAACAGCGGACAACCGTTTCTCGAATTAGCGGCAGCCACTTCTTTCAGCGGCATTTTTAAGAAGAAATATCATCTATGGAAAGTAATTTTACTTTACAAATTAGGAACTGATTACGTGTGTAAAGGTACTTGAAGAGCCATCGTTTTTCTTTGCTGCTTTATAGAAGTAGGAGTTTTCTATTCCAGCAACAACCGCTAACACATTTCGGCTATCTGTACGACCACAATCGATATCTTGTATTCGAAAAGTATCACCAATTTGAGCTGAAGGAAATTGTTTTTGTGGGATTCATAAAAATCTGTTGCTTGTAGCAGAAGATTCCCTTTCGTGCCCGCATATTTTATGGAATTTAACTCGTGTTTTTCTGTCTGAAATTGTTGTGAAAACGTGAGTGATTGCAGGAGATCTACAATATTTTTCGTTGTAATAAGAATTTCGGTATAATCACCTCTTAAATTTCTTTCAGAAGTATTAACAGTTTCTTCAAGCTGTTCTTTGGTTTCAAATGTATTGGCAATTTCTTCGAGTTGATTTCAATATTTGAGATTGTTGTTGCTCCATTAAGAATGGTTTCGCAGATTTAATACTCCTTTTTACCTTGAAAAATCTACTCCCAAGAAACATCGATTGTTTTTGTATCAGGAAAAGAGATTAGAGATATACCATAAGAATTTCCTACAAAATATGATGTTAGTATCGTAGTTTGTACTTTCTTCTCAATCTAACTATCATCCGCAAATAAAATACCAAAATTATCGATCATTTAACTCTATTGATTGAAAAAAAATGGTTTTTGAGTAATCAAAAACAAAAATATGTACATATTTTTAAAACGCATTCACCTTCTGCAATCATCAAGTTATGGACAAAAACGTGGGAAGCCTGATTGCTATGAGCCATCATAATTTTTTTTGAACATTTCCCTTCTACATCTGATTTCTGATGAAGTTATAATCGTTGATTGTTTTACATTATATCCGTTCTTACCTAAAATTGACTCAACTTAATAATTTGAGTTTGAGTCCAAAATATCTTTAATAACCAAGTATCCAATTTTTTACGTTACTTTTATGTACTAACTACAAGTTATGGTGGTGTACTTACTACAAGTTATGGTGGTGAACTTACTACAAGTTATGGTGGTGTACTTACTACAAGTTATGGTGGTGTACTTACTACAAGTTATGGTGGTGTACTTACTACAAGTTATGGTGGTGAACTTACTACAAGTTATGGTGGTGTACTTACTACAAGTTATCATGTTGTATTTACTACAAGTTATGTGATGGTGTACTTACTACAAGTTACCATGTTGTACTTACTACAAGTTATGATGTTGTGCGCACTATAAGTAATGTTGTATGTACTACAAGTTATGATCGTGTACTCACTACATGTTACATGGTTGTACTTAATACAAGTTATGATGCTGTACTTATAGCAACTTATAATGTTGTACTTACTATAACTTACAATCAAGTATTTTTCTTTGAGTTTACAATTGTTGTTGTTGGTAATCCCAGATGATCAAGCAATGCTAGACCATCTCCTTAAAACCCATTATTTCCAACAAATCCAAAAATAGTGTAGGATCTTTAAGAATGCCACTTTTGGCAAAATCGAAGCAGTTTAGAATATGAGTAGGGGAGGCTGCACGGCTCCGCACCAGTGGCCATCCGGGTACTTCTTCTGTCCCTGATGAAAAACGAGAGCTTTAATATGTCCACTAATGATAGAGAAGGAACTGTTTGTTGCTTTCTGGTACCTTTGGTTCTAAGTGCCCCACCAGGGCTTCTAGCGAATGCTTTTAAAAGAGGTGTGGCAGTTGTGAATCAATCTTTTAGATCTATTTTTTATGACTTTATCCTGATCAACAAATGCCAATTCGCTTATCTTTTTGTATTGATCTCCCAGAATATTGGCTGCAATCTTATTGTCCTGACCACTTGATTATTCGACCACTTGAGTCTCTGTTTGAGGCTGTGACTAAAGGACTGGGCGAGTCGCCATAATTTTGAGTTTGGTGTTCTAGCGTCAATACTGGAGCAAGGATTTTGCCCTGCTTCTCTCTTTTTAGGAATATAAAGTAGTTTGATTTCAGCATTAATTCTGTTAAGTTCAGCTCTGACAGAGAGAGGGCAAGTCTGGAATTTACATTAAATATCTGAACTTCTAAATAACATGTTAGAATCTATCTTCCCTTTTTCAGCAGCACCTAAGTATGATCCAACTAATCACTTTTAATGCATTCTTAAGAAATCTTTTTTAAACATTACTCAGCATGTTGTATGACAAGTCATCCTGAAAAATAAATTTAGGCAATGATTTAAAATACAAACAGCAATATCACTTGTAAAGTTTTATAGAGTTAATCCATTAATTTTCACTAAAACTAGGTGAAGCTAATGATAAAAACTCCCAATTGATACATATTCACTAAAATAAAAAATACTTCAAAGTAGCAGAGGAAGCCAAGATTTTTTATTAGATAAAACGTAAATATAATTCTTTATGAGTAACAACTTATCAAAAATTTTGTAAACTATTTACACCTAGTGTTGCCAGTTTTCTTATACAAACGGAATTATTGACCGTTTGTATAAGAAAACATGGAAGGAAACATGGATGAATAATCAAATATAAAAAAGGAAAAAATTGTAATCTTCAAATTCCAACCTCATAGTTTTTCTCTTTTTCCAAAAATTGTTAGGAAAATCATTTTTCTCCTGCAAACAGACGTATTTTGCCTATAAATTTTCTTTAGAAGAACACGTTGAATTTCTTCGAGTGAAAGACATTTATCGTGAAGAACTTCATAAATTATCTCGGAATAATAGCTTAAAAGGATTGTCTTGTTGGTCCTTAAAATTCTTTCGAGAGCAGAATCATTTCTCAAAGCTTAAAAAGGAAGTGCAGGAACATTATTATGACTCCTAATAAATGAAAACTAAGAAAATCATAACTCACACAGCAATCAAATAACTTCATATACATATAAGGATATATTATATGTATGCATATAAATATAGAGAATGTATGAATACATAACAACATATTTATCCTAAAATTACCTATAAGAATTGAAATTAATAAAAATAGCTAAGAAAAATAAGGAATTAAAAAGGAAAACATCATTTTTATCAGAATCCAAGATGGTGAAAGATTACTTCGATACGCACATCAAACTCTAAGTGAATTGAATACTATGTACTTGAACCAAACAAACAAAGGAAAATAATTAATAAATAGATAAATAATAAGTGAATAAAGTAATGCATATAATAAATGAATAAATGTAATGTGTATAAAATAAATGAATAAATAAGCGTATGATAAATGTTATTGTTACTTATGACACTTGGATAAGGCAAGCTCATGATGAAGTTGGCTGTGCTAAATTAAGTGAGCAGGGTGCGTTTTTCGTTTAATCAGAGCACCAAAACGGTGGAAGTACGACTTTTCTCTTTAAATCCTCTGATGGCACCACCAGCGGATCCACTCCCTCAATTTTGACATTGATCTGGAGGGGGAGGACATTTTCTCCAGACCATTACACCCATGGTAACTGCTCAATGACCGACCACAGGACTTTCAATTCCACAGATTTTATGAGCACACATATTGCATGTACCCGGTGAGTCTTTGGCGGCATTGGGATTCGAACCCAGCCATGCATGAAATGAATATAATGTGTACGTTCAAGTACCTGCGTGCTTAACTTAGACCTTCTAAAAATTCGATTGGAATTTATTTGAAATACCATGCTTAATGGTTGGTTGGTTTGTCGCTCAACGGTCATTTTTTGCACACGAGGGCTAATTAGACCGGGACTTACGGCTTAAAGTGGATTCCGAACCACTACAAACATCCATGCCCAAGGTGGGATTCGAACCCACGAACTGTTGAACCGAAGGCAAGAGCGCTAACCATTCGGCTGCCACCTCGGCGTACCATGCTTAAATATAAGTGTATTTTTTATTTTGAATCCAAATCGGCATCTCTCTCTCTTTAATTTCTTAATCAATTTTTGACACATTAAACTTGAAACTATATGTTTAAAAATCGAAGTTTATGTAAATCAACTTACACAACCATGAAAAATATGGAAGTTTATGAATATTAATTTGTTCATAATCTATTAAATAAATTTACAATGGGACGATTTTCAAATTTTATAACTATTATGAACACATTCGTAAATTTCGAAAAAAAAATGTTTTGTAGTAAACTAGGAATTTATCGATATTCTATTAAGTAAAATGATGATTATGTGAGCAATATAGATTCCAGTTCACAACTATTAGATAAAACAAATATTAAAATTATTGTAAAGGAAGTGAAGTAAATTCAATAATTTCATTTGCTTATACATGTTTTAATAAATTGTTCGAAGGAATCAATTTAAAGCAAGCCTCCATAGAACTAACTATTTGAATGTGTGTGTGTGATAATTAAACTAATTTCATCGATTAGCTGATTTCGTCGCCAATAAAAATATCAATATGAAAAAAATAAAAAAGTAATACATAAAACATATATTGTATGGGCGTGAAAGAAGACTAAAGCGGCAGCTTTTATTTTTTCGATTTGAAGTGGGAAAAGTGAGAGCACAAATATTAGGTTGGTGCGTATGAAATGTCGGATTCTCTTTACATGCGGACGTTTTCCTCCCTGTTTTCGTTATACTTTTGTATTTGGCATAACCTCATTCATACTCGTATTGTCCATTGCCAGAGACTCATTTCAGCAAAATAGGTTTTCTCGAAGGTCTTCCCTTTTTTATTTCTTTTGAGTTTATTGCCGATATGAATTCTGCCGCGTCATTTTCTTATATGAGTACAAACTTGGTAATAGTGCTGCAAAAGCTGCACGCAACATAAACCAAGCGTTTGGGGAGAATACGGTTAACGATCGGAAAGTGCAGCGTTGGTTCGAAAAATTTCGGACTGGCGATTTTTCACTGAGCCGCGCGGAAGACCCAAAACGTCTGTGAAGAATGATGACCTGAAGGCTCTAGGGGAAGCGGATCCAGCCGTATCCACGAGGGAACTTGCTATCAGGATGAAAGTTGACCATACAACGATATTGAGACACCTTTCTGAGATTGGCAAGGTTAAGAAGATGGACAAGTGGGTACCGCACGCACTGACAGAGCGAAATAAGCTGGATCGGTTAAACGTATGCTCATCATTGCAGCATCCACCCTATTCACCGGATCTCTCGCCGACCGATTTTCATTTTTTCAAGCATTTAGAGCTGTTTTTAAGGGGCAAACACTATGAAAATGAAGACAGTCTAAAAAACTCGATATCAGAGTTTATTAATTCTAAAGACCAAAATTTTTTTAAAACAGGCATCTACGCTTTAAAATCTCGTTGAGAGAAGTGTATTGAAGCGAATGGAGCATACTTTGATTGAATAAACAGCTTTTGAAGAAAGATATGCAGTTTTATACAATCACTTAAGAATCCGACATTTCATACGCACCAACCTAATATATTGTGAAGATGGCCTCAGCTGAAGTAATTTCTAAAGACGTGTTTAGTTTTTTTGATTGCATCACTCTCATTAGCTCGTATGAATAGGTAAAATTAGCTCTCAAAATTAAAGTTTTCATACAGAAAAAGACACTTTACAAGAAGCATGATATTTAGGTACTTTGACCATTTCAAAGAAATGGAAGTGTTTATCACATATTAATTTGTTATTTTCACAGTTTATCTGGCTCTAAACATGAGAATGGGAAGTAAAAGAAGGTCCCACACATTTACCTGACATGTGTGAATTATTGTTACGATCTATTCACTAAATTAGCTGGAAGTTTGTACTGCAGACTAACTAGAACAAAAACCACATTTCAAAACAAAACAAAGAGTTTTCTAAAAAAGAAAAAAAAAAAAACATGATTGTCACTACCGAGTGCTTATAGACGTAAGGTAAGAAGTTATAGAAAGAAATTAAATTTCTTTATTATAAACATCATTTTGAAAAATATATAGCAATCCTTTTGAAAAAAGAATTATAAAAGAGTAATTTAAGATTTATACATCTATATTATGCAGTATTTTTCTTTAATTGTTTTTATATATTTTTTGTTTTTCTTTGCTATTTCTAAACATTTCCTGAAATAATTAAGTAATTTCCTTTGCTTATTTCTAAGTAGTTTGTAACACAATTATCATGATAGCAAGTATAAAAGTTTTAGAATAATGGAAAGTAAATTAATTTTAGTGAGATTATATGTTAGAAATAACAATGATCGAGTTTTAATTTGTTAAAAATAATATAAATAAATATTAAAGTAATAATGTGTATAATATAATAGTTACATAAATATAATATATACATTAATAAATCGCAATCCAATTTTACAGTTCTTGTTAAAATTAACAACTATGAAGTTATAAATTTTTCAAATGAACAGAAAATAAACATGTATTGAAAAATGGGGTAATATATCAGTCAAAAAATGAATATTTTATAAAAAGTGTGAAGGTATGATAAGAAGATTTAGTGTAAGAAAAATTTATGTAAAATATTTATTATAGAAATACATACCCAGGAAAAAAATCTTGGATTTCTCTTTCAAAGGAAGGTCTGTCAAAACATTATGATATTGAAAATAATTTTGATTTTATGACTAAAAATATTTCTATGAATTAAAGCAATATTGCCAGCTAATATTAGTTGTACTATAATGTAAATAATATTAGATACATTTATAAATCCCTATATTTTTCTGACAGCCTTATGATGCTGAAATCGAGTAAACTAATTAAAAAATTGTTAGAAATAAAACCTGCAGTTTGATTTCTGTCTTTTTGATAGTACTTTTAGTTTATGAATTCCACACAACAAAATTGTTTTATCATCGTTAAAAATATGAAATCAATTAAATATTAATTTTCTGTAAAGTATAATATCTTTTAAAATGCTCAACCGAGTTATTTAAATTGTAATAAGTAATATATGATAAACTTTAATCAAAATAAATGATTAAATAATATCCCCTAAGCAAATATTATTATGATGAAAAATAAAAAATTTAAAAACTTAAACACAATACGTAATTAATTAATCTGAAAACTCAAGATGAAAAAGCAATTATTTTCATAAATGTAGCTAGAAATTTGGATAAATGTTTCCTTTTTTTCCACGAAGTAAAACTTTTTGCACATTTCAGTCTATATTTTTTGTCATTGTTTACTGATGTCAGCAGTGCATAGCCATTCAAATAGCCACACGTCACGATCGAATGAAAATAGAACTTGGAAATGTACATTTTCTTGGAGCACATTCTTAGCCGCTGAGAGGAGTCTGTTAAGCAAGCGTTCAATTCAACAAAGCAAAAACCAGCAATATTGACACTCGAACAATGGATGGTTGTAAATAAAATCAGCGAGCTATTTGCTTGAAAGCATTAACATATTCTGTAACTAAAGTAGCTACACCTGCTGAAGTAGCATAAGAAAAACCACTTGCGAAAATGAGGAGCGACTCATTGACAAGTTGCAGTTGAGCAATTAATGTTTAAAATGGGACAATAAATTCACAGAATGATTGCTAATACCCAAGACGTTATTACTAAGAGCTTGATCAATATTAAAGGGAGGACGAAGCTCTTTTGCATGGAAACATTGAAAAATTGCCCTAATAAATAGTATACTTGGCATCTCCGTGGGAAAATATCAAGAAGCCACTAGTTTCCCTAAGCACATCTTCCAAGAAGTTTATCAGCATATTTTTATTGCTTAAAAGGCAATATCCATTTAACACAAACGAAGAGCCTAATGGCATAGGGCTGTTGTCAAGCATTTTAATATCCATTGCATAAATTATCTTTCAGATGAACTGTTATGGTGATGGGTTATGATAGTGGGGGTCTTATCAATGTTTCTCAAAGCAGGAAACCAGGAAAACTCTTTAAATATCCTCTACCTCACATGTAAAAATCAGAAAAGCAGAAACACGTCATCCATTTCTCATTGTTCAAAAGCTGAAGGAATCAAACCAGAGACCTTTCGTACTGAAAAGTTCGCCACTAAATCCTCACGCGAAGTTCATCCTCATGGGAAGCTCATGAAAATATCATTTTCAATTCTTCAGAAATAGCAGAATTCAAACATGAAATTTTATTCCGAAAAAAGGCAGATGTAACCTCTTAGCCATACCAAATGTTTTTAATATAGTTCCGGAAAATTTATATAAATAAAAATTTACAGCAAATTTATATTTTAACGTCATGGTCAATGTAGATTTCCTATCTATACCCCCAACAAATTGGAATTGATACGCTCCATCGCCAAATATGAATGACATGCTTATTGCTTGTCCACTCGAGAAAGACATTGCGAAAGTAGACATACAACTCATGCTTTAAAATATGTTTTGTAAACAAGGAAGTATTGCATTTTAAAGCTTCTTTAAGCCCCTCATTTTCTCTATCATGATATCACCACTACACAACATTAAACTCGCAATAATGCCAAGAAACAATTATGTGCTTCATATAAAATAGAATTAAATTAGATAAATTAAAACTTGTGAGCGAATTACCACCTGTAAATGATATGCTTTTGTTGTAACAACCTGACTAGACACGTTAATTTATAAGTATTCTATTTAGAAACAGTGTTTTAGCTTTTTTTTTTTTAATTTTTGGACAGCCCAACACACTATTAATTACTCTTTATTTTCTGGCAAACTCCTTTGTATGCACGGAATTGTTACCGTAAATCTTCCTTTATTACATTTGCCCCCATATTTAAATGTTAATGAATCAGAGAAAGAATGGACTTTATAAAGTGTGATTGTTTCAAAAGATATATATTTGTCCGCAAAACACTTTTGTGTGCGACTTCTTCCAAACTTTATTCTCCGCATAAAATATACGAAAAGTAAAAAAGGAAAATAAATATAGAAAAATTGTTTTAAGCGATTAAAATATATCTTGGTTTTTATTTTTACACACACATCTAAATCTCTCTCTCTTTGTGTATATATATATATATATATATATATATATATATATATATATATATATATATATATATATATATATATATATATATATATATATATACACTAGTGGTCACCGTGCCTAACTGCGGATAAGAAGGTCCTGGATTTGAATCTCGGTTCGGGCATGGATGTACTTTCTCTCTCCCTCTCTCCTGTTTTTGTCCTTTCCCCTTGTATATATATATTGTGGGTTGTAAATTGTTGACAATCTAATAAACGGGCACCATGTGTGTACTAAGGAAATCGGACTCCACGCCAAATTACGGCTCAATTGGAAAACTGGATCAGCGCACCCTATATTGCCGGCCTAAGAGAACTACAAAAACATTCAATTATCCTTCTTTTGTTCGTAATATTAAACTTTATTCACTTTAAAAGTTTAGCAAGATAGCTTTTTAGACAGAAATATTAATGAAAAAAATAATCTTTCTGAAATTTTAAATGTAACAATTGAATTTAAAGCAGCATCGTAACAAATTCCACTCTAAAGTATCTCACAACAACAAGGCATTAAATTGAACAAAAGAAAGATTTATTATATGAACAAAATAAGGAAATTTTAAAATTTACTTTTGATAAGAAAAATATTTACAATGTACAGCAACCGTATGCCATGCAATCTTCAAAATCTAAATTTTCATTCTATAAATACAGTTTTTTTAAAAATCCTGACCAAAATTAGAATCTAAATATACCGAGATGTTATCATGGCGATACATTAATCTTGTTATGCTACTTCATTTTTTCTAATGCCCGGTTTCTCTTATGATATACTTATTCGGTGCTATAATGGGCAAAGGGGATGGCATCTTATACAGTGATGCATCCGGTAAGATAGAGGAATTGATAAAAGTATCATAAAATCATAGTATTAAATGCCAAAATTGATATCACATTGAAACTAATTTTGGCATTTAATACTGATCTTTTTTATCAATACAATTTTTATCAATTATTTGCTCTATATATTGAAGTTATACAACTTCATTATAAAGCGGATATTGTGTAAGCATCTTTGAATTGATAAAAGAATACAATTTTTATCAATTATATGATCTATATATTGAAGTTATGCAACCTCATTATAAAGAGGATATTGTGTAAGTATCTTTGAATTGATAAAAAATTTCGTCAGTATTAAATACCAAAATTAGTTTCAATGTAATATCAATATCATGGAATATAATTTGGCATTTTGATATTATTGATACTTCCATCGATTTTTTCTTGTATTTCCTGTCGATTTTGAAGTTTCTGGTAGAATATGTTTTTTAAATGCACGTAAGCCCAATAACTATAAAAGTGCCACACTGCTACAAGTTTACTCTGCAATTTTTCTTGGTTTTAAATATTAAAACCGCTGATTAAAAAAACGAAGAATGCCACCTGTGTGGGAAATCAGTTCGTGAGATTATGGATGTTCTGCAGAAGCTTAAATCCACTGAGAGTGATGTAATGCAAGGAACCTGCAAGGCTGTCGAGGAAATGAAACTGCAGAAAAAAGTGGTAGGGCGAAAAACTTAGTGATTGCAACCGCAGAACTCTGAAAAGGTTAGTGAAGCAAAATCGCTAGTTCTCGTAGGTGGAAATTTCTCAGGAGTTCTAAAGTTTACCAGGAGAAAGTGTTAGCAGCAGGACTATCAGCAGGGAGTTAAACAACTTAGAATTTCATCTTCGTGCAGAGGCACACAAGCCGAACATTATTCGATAGATGCGACGCATTGATTGCAATGGTGCAACTGTTCACCGTCATGTGGAAAATTGCTCTTTGTAGGGATGAATCTCGCTTCACAATCTGGCAATCGAGTCGACTCGTCTAGGATTGGCGAATGCCCGGGGAACGTTATTCAAGTGACTGCATTGTGCCGGCTGAGAAATTTGGTCCTGGCAGAATGATGGTGCAGGGTTGTTTCTCAGTATCTGGCCTGGGTCTGTTAGTTCTTGTGGTTGAAATAATAAACTCTGAGATGTATGAGGACATTCTGAACAATGCTGTGGCGGTATTTCTGGGAAGGCTCATCTCTCTCCCAGCAAGATAACTGCTAAATTCATACATCGAGACTTGCACATACAGATGTGATTTGACGAAGCGAACGTTGAAAAACTGGAATGACCTTTTCAGAGCTATAATCGAAGCTCTATGGAACACCTTTGGGATGAATAAATGTCAAGATAATGCAGACAGCCAAAAAAAACCTCCTTATTGCAAGAACTCACTTCCTGCTGTGATATCCGCATGAAAGTCAATTTTTATGGCCACCTATAAAAAACTCATGAAAAGTCCTCCTAGACGTGCGCAGGTTGTCATCAATGCAAAAATGGGACCAATATCATATTAATGTCTGCCTCAGCACGCACTAAGTTTACACCACCGGGTGTCCGAATACTTTTGGTGTATATTAAAGATATTGCTATTTAGTACAATTATTATAAAAAATATATATTATGTATACTAGCCTATAATATATATATATATATATATATATATATATATATATATATATATATATATATATATATATATATACACTACTGGCCATTAAAATTGCTACACCAGGAAAGCGGCACACCACACACGTGAAATTTGCATGACAGGTAGAACTTGCTGTGATATGCAAATGATTAGATTTTCAGCGCATTCATACAAAGCAGGCGACAGTAGCGACATCTGCAATGTGTATAAAACCAGAGATTTGACAGCAGTTTTCTCATAATCAATTCCCGTTTCAAGGTTGTTTTCGGCAAAGAAAGTTGTTGTAATACCTCGTGTAAGAAGAAGAAATGCCTATCAGCACGTGTCTGACTTTGATCGAGGAAGGATTATAGCCTATCGGGATTGCGGTTTATCGTACCGCAATATTGCTGCTCGCGTCGGTCGAGACCCCATGACTGTTAGCAGAATATGGAATCGATGAGTTCAGGACAATCATACGGAACGTCATGCAGGATCTCAGCGACCCCCATCATTAACAGCAGAGAAGACAGACATCTTATCCGCATGGTCACAAGGGATCGTACAGCCACGTCACGAACCCTGAGTCGAGAAATGGAGTCATTTGCAAGGCAACAAGTTTCTGCTCGAACAGTTCGACGACGTTTGCAGCAGCATGGATTGTCTGCACGGCGAACATGGCTTCGGCTACCATTGACGCTGCGTCACAGACAGGAGCGCCTTCAATGGTGTGATTAGCGACGAACCTGGACGCGGGAATCGCATTACGTCATCTTTACAGATGAATCTCGGTTCTGTATACAGGATCATGATGGCCGCATCCGTGTTTGGAGGCATCGTGGAGAACGCGCATTGCCAGCTTGCATTGGACATCGCCATACTGGCCCATCTGCTGAAGTGATGGTATGGGGTGCCATTGGATACACGTCTCGATCACCTCTTGTTCGCATTACCGGCACTTTGAACAGCAACCGTTACATTTCTGATGTGTTAAGGCCCGTGGCTCTGCCCTATCTTCGAGACCCCCCTAATGCTTTGTTTCAACAAGATAATGCACGACCGCATGTTACCCATACTGTTCTGAACTTCCTTTATACAGAACAGGTTCGACTGTTACCCTGGCTCCTGATCTGTCACCAATTGAAAACGTGTGGTCAATGGTTGCCGAGCGATTGACACGTCATCACTCACCATCCACTACTGTCGATGAACTGTGGCATAGTGTTGAAGCTGCATGGACTGAGATCCCCGTACATGCCATACAATCTCTGTTTGACTCCATGCCTAGGCGGATAAATGCTGTTATTGCAGCCAGAGGTGGATGCTCTGGGTACTGATTTCTCAAGATCTATTCATCCTAATTTCCTGTAAATTTAATCACTTGTTCTTTCCACTATAATGTATGTGTTCAATAAATATCGTTCTGTTATTTGCATTCCTTTTTGGTGTAGCAATTTTAATGGCCAATAGTGTATATATATATATATATATATATATATATATATATATATATATATATATATATATATATATATATATATATATACAGGGTGATCATAATTAAACTGCAAATTTAAAAACGCTATAAAAAAAGAACCATTGGTCAGAAAAACCTGAAATTTCACCAAAATGTACTTCAAACAGAGGGATTTTGTTTGGCGTGGGAAAAAAAATTAAGAAAAAAAGTGGTATATAGATGGCGCTGCAAAAGTGGTTATATGAAAATTAACGTCTTGTATAAAATGCTGAGTAGCCTGAATTCTCGTTAATTGTCGATGGTGATGCAACGCCATTTCGGAAATGACCGTATTATCAGCCGACATTTTCCAACTCCCTGGCCGCCACGATCACCGGACATCACTCCCTGTGACATTTGGCTCTGGAGATTTCTGAAAAATGTTGTGTACAGTGCTCCACTAGACACCTTAGCGGATTTGAAATGCCACATTAATCAGCACGTTAACAACATCAGCACTAATACACTCCAAGCTGCTGTGGAAAATACCGTTTTATGTTTACACCACCTAATAGAAAATGGTTGTCACCATATTGAAAATTTCTTGAAGATGACTAAGGACAGTTAAAAACCGAATTATTGTTGGCTTTTTTTACGGTTTTTGGCCGCAGGGCAATTAAAAACCGATTTTTTCCTATTCGATGTGGCACCACCTTGTCGCTCTAAATAGGCTTTACACCAAGAGTGCCACAACATATGCCGGACTTACAATAGCACAACTGGTTTGACGTTCAGCTTACAGCCACAATTGATTATCGTTCATGTCAGAATTCATGTAATTAACCTACAGCCGCCTGTGCAGCGCCATCTATTGGCCACTTTTTTTCCTAATTTTTTCCCACGCTAAACAAAATCCCCCTGCTTGAAGTACATTCTGGTGAAATTTCAGGTCTTTCTGACCAGTGGTTCTTTTTTACAGCGTTTTTAAATTTGCAGTTTAATTATGATCACCCTGTATATATATATATATATATATATATATATATATATATATATATATATATATATATATATATATATATATATATATATATATATATATATATATATATATATATATATATATATAATGGTTGGCCCTCCATAAGCATTTTTGATATACTTCTTTTGAAATGATATTACAGGAAATGTGTTCACATAGTGGTACATTGAAAAGATATATTGGAATACTGTATTTCAAGGTTGATTCTTTCTTAATATCTCGTGCTATAATTTTTAGAAATTGACATGGTACGAAATGTTTAAATTGTGATAATTTAAAATACAAAATTATCATACTGCACTTATTAATTTCCAAGGGGCTGTGGAAGTCAAGTGGTTAAGGCATCGGCCTTTTGTCCGTAAGGGCTGGGTTCGATTCACAGTGCCGACAAAGACCCACCGAGTACATGCGAATATACATGCTCGTTAAATCTGTGAAATCGAAGGTCCTGTGGTCGGTCGTTGAGTAGGAGTGCAATGGTCTGGAGAAAATTTATTTCCTTTTCTCCAGATCAATGTCAAAATTGAGGAAATGGATCCCCTAGTGGTGCCATCTATCAGAGGAATCTTAGAGCATAGTCATAGTTCACCTTCGTGGCTCTCTGGTTAAACGAAAGATGCACCCTACTGAGTTCAGCAATCAGGATTAGATCTATTTGTTTATTTTAACAGTGCCATTTAAATAAGAACTTATTTTTATTACATTTCTTCCCTTTTTTAAAATACGCTTCTTTTAAATAATTATAAATAAAATGAAAATACAATAAATAAATATATAAATACATAAAACTAGTTATCATATCTTTTGCGAAAAACCTTTTGTGGAAGCTAGTTTTAGAAGGGAAAATATTTAAATATACTATTAATTATGGTGCAATATAATTTCTTTGCAATTTTATGAGCTCACTGGAGTCAGAAAAATGCTCCTTCTCATTTGGTTTCTACTTATTTGATAATCACAAGTTAACATATACCAAATTAGCTTTTACTAATACTGCTGGTGCCGATCGATGGTTGAGTGGTTAGTGCTCCTGACTCCTGAGCTGTGGGTCCTAGGTTCGAATCCCGGTTCGGGCATGGATGTTACTTTCTTTCTCTGTTCTCTATGTGTTTTTCTGTCCTTTCTTCTGTGATGATGTATGAATGTGGCCCACCCTATAAACGGGTTTATGACGGTATGGCGTGGGCAACGATACCGTGTGCCCACTTGTTCACAGGTGCCCGCTGGGTAACGACAAATGAGTAGCAGTTTCCGGCCTTGTTGTGGCATAGGGTTCGTCATCCAAGTGCCCGCGGTTGGAAAAAATACTGCTGATTGGTGCAGCTTTAGTAATATTCACGTTTGGTGCAGCAATCGGGTCACTTCTGAAATAATGCATAATTTTTATAATGTAAAATCACTCACTGAACTTGGATATTCTTACTGAATTTTTCCTCTCTTCAAATTTAACTTCATAGTAATCTATGTGACGTTAAACGGTTTTTGCGGGATCGATAATAAGACTTAATACGCAAAACAGGATAACTTAAATTATAGTTTGCATCGAAAGCAGTCCAAAACAACATTAAACAAGGATAATAATAGCTGCATTCCAAACTTCCCCGTATTTTCAAATCCATGGAAGCCAGATGTTTTAATTAAATCAACTTCATGTCACTACGATATGGACAATGATATATTTTTGTGATAAAGTGTGACTATGATTAATACCTATGCAAAGCTAATATTTCTCCACTGTACATTTTAGTAATATATATTTTTAATTGGAAAGTCATATGATGCTCAGAGAATAGGATTTTCACTTTTCCCATTAGGTGCTTACAAAGGGCGGAAGTGATAGCACCTAACGGGGCCCCCAGTGAGTGTGCCATCATGGTCCAGAAAGTTTGCCTTCGTAATTTAAAAGCAGGAACCAAGCAGAAAAACTTCAGACTTCTTCTGCCACCTCTCGAGGTATCATTTCACATGGAGGACATTGCCACCATGGGATATTTAACTTTTCCCAGTCACCAATACAAAAGACGTTGGATATTTGGTTGTGTTGGAATTCGTACTCATTATCTTCTGATAACAAGAATGAAAGGCATTACCTATTAAGCCATCGTGGCGTAGTTAGAAAATTATTCCAATAATCTGAAGCATATTGACTAAATTTAGGGCTTTTAGCAACAAACGGTTTCTAATCGTAAAATTCTAAATAGTTCCTCATCCAAAAATTTCCTTCTCTAATTCCCTCTTTTTGATAAAAACGCATAAAATAATACAAATATATATAGCTAAATAAAAGAAATACCGAATCTGAGCAGACTATGGAAATCGGAAAGTTGGAGGGCTGAATTTACTAAACATGTGCGCACAAAATAATCAATGTTAATGGGAAAGCGAAACTTTTATCATCCGCGACTTTTATGAAATCGAAGTAATTATTTTGTAAAAAGCGACAGTGGCCCCATCTAATTTAATACCGCATTCGCAAAGTATTTATACACATTTTTACTGTCGTTATACTATTTAAATTTGTAAATTTGTGTGAATATGCTTGAATTTTTTGCATATTGTATTATGTTTAACGTGTTATCTCTCTCAGCTCCTATTTAAACTTAAAATTATCAAAATTTGCATTCACTAAAACAATCATCAAACTAAATAATCAAGAATTATCTTCCCTATTTGCATAATTTGAAAACGAATCGAAAATAATAATTCCCCAAATGCAATTTATAAACTTCAGAAATCTCGTAATTTTTCGTACAAAGTTTATTTCAATTGTTTCAAAATAAATAAAACTGAAGCAATAATGATATTCAAAAAGTCGAAAATAACATTGAAATGTATAACAAAGCATATTATTCCTAGAGGATGCCTTCGATGCATGGGCGATAACATTAATGACTATCTATCGTGAATGAATTCCATTTTATCTAGCATCATTTTTATCTGTAAGAAATTTTAAATGATGTAAAGTAAACATGCAGGAAAGTTATTAAAGAGATCATAAGAATAAAACACGAGTTAGACCAAACTTCATTAAGGACATTGTTGGAAAAAAAGAAGAAAATAGATTTATGCCGTTGTTTAAAGCGATTTGTTATATTTACATTAACGATGGAAAAATAATGATCATTAACGGAGAATGCTTTGAAAAATGATAAACTATATCATTTACAATAGATATTTATGACTTTTTTCTTTCTTTCCCTTCTCTCTTTCTATTTCGAACAGCAGAATCACAACTCGTAATACAAAGATGGAAGTACTACAAGGAAAAGGAAATAAAATTTCTCTCAGTATTTTCGAGTCCTTAAATGAAATATTCAAGGAATACATTAGATAATGAATTATTGTGCTTTTTAAAATGCTTATGGAAATTCTAAGGAATTTTGCCGCAGAAGAGAATTTTGAATGAACATTTTAATTTACAAAAATATTCATATTTAACTATTATTTTACTTAATTTCTCTTTCTATCATTTTTATTTGTAAATGGAATTCATGTTAAATCATTAGAAGCTGTATATTCTTGGTCACGGAATATGATATCACCATCTTTCATGATGTGATTTATTTATTGTATTTTGAAAAATTCGCCACTAACTTTTTTTTCCATAATAATCTACAGGGAATGATAAAAAGTAACAACTTAAATATTAACATTTTTCATAAGGACATTTTCATTAAACCTATATTTATATAGATTTCAAAATTTTCTAATTATATTGTTATAAGAAATATCTAGTTTTTATATAGTTATAGATTCTTTTTTAAGTTTATTTCATTTTAAAAGATGTGTTCGACGTGGAAATAGAAGGGCATAATTATTTCTGTTATACCCTTTAACAAAAGTTTAAAGATAATAACATAATAGAAAAATTACAATTGAATATTTTATTTAATTAAAAATAATCAAAATAATTATGTCAATTTTAAGTTTTTCTCCAATTTTAATGTCCTAAATAAATTTATATCATTTCTAATTGAATAAAAAAATTTTTTAAAAAATTATATAATCTATTCATTTTGAATTTATGTCTTAAAAGAAGTTTGCAACTTTTTAATACAATTATTGAAAAAAATTTAAAGTATAATATCAATAAAATTTTACAAAAAAATTACTCAATATTTTAGAAAATATTGTTTCGAAATAAAGTAAAAAGGCTTCCATCAAAATTTTACAATAAGATTTCAACGATTTAATAAATTTTTCAAAGGAATTAAAGTGAGGAAATAGATATTAAGATTTTGACTTCAGAATACATATAAAAATTTGAAGCCACCCCCCAACTGTTGACCAACTTTTCAAAAAAAAAATGCAGGTTTTTTGTTCTATCATCCATAAAACCAATAAAGATCCCACTTAACATTATGTATTTCATCCATAGTATTTTGAATCATTAAATCCATTCATGTTTAATGTATTATAGACTCAAGTTTCGTTTTTTATACAAAAAGTGATTTCTGCAAAACTAAAAAATATCATATTTTTTTAATTTTCCAGGTAATTTGTCAGTTTATTTTCATTGGACAAACCTAGATTTTTTAACGTCATTAATTAGATCCATTTGACAAAATAATACATTCTGTATCATGAGAAATAACTGAAACTTTGAAAAATGTATTATTTATATAAGCAAAAATTATTGTTAAGGATACAAATTCTTTTCTTCTTATAGCTGAAAACCATAAAAATTATTATATTGTTGCTGTTGGTTTTGTTTGGCAATATTTATATCTATGTTCATGCGTACCGGAATTTGCTTTTAAACATTTATTGAAACATTAACTTCTTTACATTGCACGTTACACAAGTATATATATAAGATTTATGCAAGATATATATATGATCATTTTCATATTTTCAATTCTGTTTTTTCCTCTCCAGTTGCCATTCAGCCACATTAAAATTTCGTGGGGAATGCTGCGTTGCCACAATATATTAAGAGAAAGCTTCTGCAGCTACGATGCCAAGTTGGCAGCCGTATGGTTAGTTCTTTTGTTTTTGATTCAACAGTTCGTGGGCTCAAATACCACTTTGGGTATGGATGTTTATAGTGGTTTGGAATAAATATGAACCCATAGATCTCTGACTAATAAGCCTTCGAGTAAAAAAAATGACCGTTGAGCGACAAACCAACCAAACAAACAACATATATTGTTACAAAAAAATTGAGTATAATTGTTCCCAATATTACATAGAATAAAAGTAATGAAACTTGAAGTGAACAATTCAATATTCATTAGTTTAAGAAAGACTAAACAAATTTCTGTGAATGACACCAAAATAAAATCAGGAAATATATTTTTATACCTTTAAAAAAGTAACATTATGTACAAAGAATATTTAAAAAATTATCTTTAGAATTGTTTTATTTCGTTTTATTCTAAGATGTAACCCTCATCGTTTAATTTCATTGTCAATTTAATGAACAAATGGTAGAATTCCATTTTAATCAACACAGTTCGTCAAGAGAGGGTGGAGCCCTGATCGGGGGAGGGGGGGTGTTGGAGGGTCGCCTCGCTTTAGCTAAGACCTGCCCTGGCCGCTTAGATCGATATCTTATTTTAAATGAATGGAAGAGTATGACCATGACCTTTGAGAAGTAAAAGCCTCCCTGTAAGATTTGTGACGTCACTATCGAAATTTCTATACGTTCCATAGAAAGAAGATATGGAGAAGAAAAATAAATACTTGATTCATTGCATTTCATATTGGCTTTATTTTCAAATAATATTTATTTTTAATTGCAAAGCTTACGTAAATATTTTACTTATTTTTAAATATAATAATACATAAATTAATTTTTTTTATAAATTCAAGCTGTCAGACAGGACTACAAAGGCAGACGAGTTGGTGAAGTACAGAATCGAATCGAGCCCACACACACAGTATCAATAGCTAACTTATGAAAACTGAGTAGCGGTCTGGACTTCTAAGGCTTAATTTTTTTGGTATATTCTTGTAATAAGATATAAATTCCTATTCCAGGGCAGTCACGTTCACCTCTACTTCCGTCAGTATATATTATGGTAGAATCTTCAGAAATGTTTTTAATGGTAAGTTGTGTTGCAAATAAACTGGGCATCAAAATTCTTGCTTACCTGTGAAACACGATTCGTGGGACACCTTCAAACCAACCGAAGGGTCAATGCTCTGTTTTAAACTATTCTGTAAGGCTGGACTAGCTCAAGTTTTTGTAGATTCCTGTTGGAAGCACATCTGTAAATTGGAAAACCATACTCTAAAATATCATAAAAGTATCATAAAAGTACTTATGAGTCTCAGAGTCAGCTCTTTAACCCGTCTTGAACATTATTTTAAGATCTTTAAGATATCTCTTAAAAGTAAAAATACTGAAGATAATTTATTATCACATTTTTTAAATATTTAGCTTTCTATGAAAGAATTTTATTTATCCATGAAATATAACATTATGCTTTATGTAAAATAATTGCGTGGGCGTTTTTAAGATCTCGAGTTGCAATAATATACTATTCAACAATTTCCTGAGACTCAATTGTTTTAGCACTTCTGATACATAAAATTAAATTTATCTCACTGTAAGAAAATATATATTTTTTCTCTTGTAAGAAACATTTTAATTAAACAGTTTAATTTTTGAATCACACAAACAAGTGATAAATCTTCCATTTAGAAAAATCTGAATATTTATGAGCACATATAACAACAATAATTAGTTATTAAAAGAACATATTCTATTGTATATTAATATATATTATTATTAACTCTCACATATTTTGGCATCAAGTATTTATTAGTTTGCATATTATTTTCATAATTAATAAATATTTCATAAGGAAGCAGATGCCTTTAACATAATAATTGCTTTTCCGTTCGTTTAAAAGCAGTGTGTGAAATACCATTTAAGTAATAATTAATAATTTACAGAATTTCATATAAATATAATTTATATGCATAAAATGTAAATATAATAAAACAGAAATATATTTTTTTCCTGTAAGAAAATTACCCTCAAATTATTTTGATGAGAAGTATAATGCACTATTAAATAAAAATTGAACATTTTATTGACTAAAGATATTGAATGAATTAATTTTTATTGAATAAATAAATTAAAATTCTTTTGGAATACAATTTGTTCATCCATGATTATTAATATTAAACAAAATGTTATAGATTAAATATATCACGGTGAGTTCGTAATTTAATTTTTATTTTATAATACGGTGCGTAAATAAAATGTGCTTAAAGCAAATTAAACATAAACTCTCAATTATCAAACTGATAACGCATTTAGTTTTGTGTTGTTTGTTGTCGTTGTCGAGTGACAAGTGCAAAGAGAAAAGGTAAAAAAAAAGACAAGTCACATGGGACCAAAGGCATGGAGCACTGCCCTGGCCACATCTCCAGCTTTTTCAGTACAGAGGGTCATAAAGGGATTTGCCATTGCCTCGGGAGGTTGGCCTTCTGCCTGTAGGTCCGCGGAAGGTACTTTGTTTCCCTTCTGCCGCCCACTGGAAGATACGGAAAAAATGTATAACTAATTACAAAGCTACAAATGTACTAAATTTAGCATAGCATAGTACACAATATATTATAAGCATACATGTACTCAACGGTCGTAAATATCCTAATATTCTTTTGTAATCGAAAAATATATAGTTTTCTATTTAAATTTATCAAAGAATGAATTTGACAATTATTACAGTTTTAAAAACAATAAATTTTATTTTCCCTAAATGAAATTCATTGTACAATATATAATATTACATTTTATTATGTAATTCATGCCACAAAAGAATAATTGAATACAATAACAATCTTTTGTACTGCAAAACAAAATTAAATAGGTTTAGCATTAATATAAACCTAATTAGAAGTGAAAGACCAATTAGAAGCAATACTATTTTCCATTCAATGAGATAATTATGAAGAGAAAATGCAATATTTATACCTGAAATTATCATAAAATTGTCATTAGAACATCTTCAGTTTTATCATATTGCGTGAATAATTAACTAAGTATAATAAACACTTATTTATCATAATACTGGGAAATTCCTTTTTCAGTCTCAATCAAATAAAAAGGGCTTACCATGGCCTGCGGAACTTAAGCTCTCTGGTTTTATATCAAACACCGTAAAACAACGAGAGGTGTATGTTGCTCTTCTAACTTCTACATGCACGTATGTTGGGCTGAGTTCTTGGGAATTTTCCGTGTTTTCTCGCTGGTGACACGTGAATACGACCTACAATCTATGAAAACAGAAGGAAATTTGCAGGGAGGATACGACTCTCATGTCCATAAATTAACGGTAATTCAGAATCACACAGAAATTGAACTCTAAAATAAAAATCTCACATGTAGAATTATCACACACATCTTGAAGAATAATATGCAAATTACAAGAAAACACCAGATGGTGCCGATAGTACGTCACAATGACGAGAGTGTAAGAGAGGGATATATAAGGAATGGTTGCAAAGAAGTAAAATTGTTCACAAGCGCTTTAAAAGCCTTTCAGTGCAATAACCGCATAGTTATGCCACAAAGGAAGCATTTGGATGATGTTGTATGTGGTAGAAGTATCGGCCGTCTGGAATGTGGACGTACCCAGCTGGAAGTATCCGAGGAACTTGGAATCGCCCAGAGTGGCATCTCCAGCCTTTGGCAACGGCTCCAAGATGATGGTAATGTGAGCAGACGTTACAGCACAGGTCGCCCCGAGTTACAACGCGGAATGAGGACCGCTATTTGTCAGTTACTGCCAAAAGAAACAGACGGAGATCAGCACTAGACCTGTCTCATCAGCTCTCTTCAGCTACCGGTGCGACAGTTTCAAGGCAGACTGTGTGCAGACGCTTAGGGCACATTGGTCTATATGTCGTAGGCCTGTCAGATGTGTTCCACTTACCGCAACTCACTGTCGCCTGTGGTTAGCCTGGAGTAGAGAGCATACATTCTGGCCACCGCAACAGAGGTCTTGTGTGATGTTTTCCGATGAGCCCAGGTTTAGCTTTCGGTCAGGTTCTCGCCGGACTTTCATATGGAGAAGGCCAGGTACCCGTTACCACCAAGAGAACACCATTGAACGACACAGTTACGGTGATGCAGGATTGCTCGTTTGGGGAAGAATTATTCTGAGTTCCAGAACTAACCTGCATGTTTAGAATGTTACCATGGCAGGCCACATCCATCGGGATGTTATTCTGGAACAACAAACAACATGTACATTTGTTTCGGGGATCCATGGATGCAGAATTTCTATTTATGTATGACAATGTCCGTCCTCACCGTGCAAACATTGTACACGAATGTCTTCAATCGGAGGATATCACCCGAATGGACTGGTCAGCCTACTCACCGGACTTGACTCCAATAGAGCATGTGCGGGACATGCTTGGCCAACGAACTGCAGCCCTTCAACTCTCTCCCACATGTCTATCGGAACTTCGGAGAGCATTGCTTGATGTAAGTGGTGTAATATTCCCCAAGATCAGATCAATAATTTGATACTCAGCATGCTTAGGCGTTGTACGGCCTGTATTGCATCGTCTGGAGGGGGGAGCACACTATGTATTAACCATCATACCAACCTTGTTATATTAGTTTTTGTAAATTGGTTCTTTTTTGAAATTTAATCCAGTGAGTAAAAAATCGCAATTTTTATTAATGATGTCAATTATACAGCATCTTTTTTGCTCTTTACCCTTTGCTTAATAAATATAGCCTTATAGCGCCCTTCATCCTTCAAGCTACCACTATGTGCTGTTAAAATAAATAAAATGTATGGTCTTTTAACAAGAATGAAAAAAATATTTATAGTTGTATATTAATTAAATAAAATGAAAACATTCTATTCAAAATTAAATGATTATGAAAAGTATATATGTGTGCTGCATGTATATATGTATGTGTTAATTATTATATTATGTAGATAAGCTTGATTTTATATATAGTATAACCTTCTGTAAAATAGTAGACATAAATGTTGTTAATTTTTACCCTCGAATTTAACAATCACAAAAATATTATTTTAAATATACAGTGACCTTTAACCTTAAATAATTTAATAAGGTTTTCTGTTGCAATATTTTAATTTTATTCAATATCAAAAGAAAATCAAATTGTACAGTGTTGTGCTCTCTATCATTGAAGTTTATCTTTAATATTTAAACAAAAGTTTTCTAGTTAAATATATTATAAATGTGTGAATAAGTTATTGGACACCATTTTCTAAAACTTCCATAATTTTTAGATTAATGGTTTAGTTTAGGAGGAGCATAAAATTAGTATGAATATTTCCAACGGTATTGTTTTGTTGTCTTATGCCAGCCATAAGACCATAGGGGGGCTCCACTTCTCCAACTGAACCGTAATTTGGGGTGGAATACGAGTTCCTCAGCACACACATGCCATAGGTGTTCGTTTATAGGGTAGGCAACCATTCACAATCCCTTCATATAGGGCAAGGATGAAGACATGTGAGAGAGAAAGTACATCCATTCCCGAAATGGGATTCGGACTCATGACCTCCTTATTTGCAGCTAGGCACGCTGACCACTGGACAGGGTGGGCTGCTATAGTATTGTTTATAGACATATTATATAACTTAGCTTTTCAAAAATAAGTTTTTAGCTTTTATCATGTTACGCTATCAAGATTTAAAAGTTAAGGGAATAAAAAATGAGCGAAACAATTCAAAATGTCGTACTTTAATCTGTATTTTCATTTTGAAAGTATTTTGATATGCGTGTTGCGCGTTTAATCAGTATTATTTTACTCAGCAGCTCTAGTTTTAATAAAACAAACAAGGAAAATATTTGATTTATTATATTCTAGGAAATTAAAATGAAAATGTATCAATAGTCTTAATATATATGACGCAGTTGTTTTGTTTCAAAAAATGCAAAAATTCCAATTCCGGCAAAGTTATTCTAATATATATATATATATATATATATATATATATATATATATATATATATATATATATATATATATATATATATTATATACAAGCTGACCCAGCCACGCGTTGCAGTGGCTGAGTTTTTATAATACATTGAATCAATTTTTTACTAATTCTTGGGTACAATCAAATTAATATTTTCTAAAAAAATTTAAAATCGGTTCATTCATATGAGATTAAAAATAAAACGTTTCGCAAAAATTTAAAAGTAATAGGTAAAGTATCGAAATTTTGAAATTAAGCACAAATCAACATATACTTTCTGAATTTACATTTTATTCATCTTATATTAAATTATAGTTAGTAATCAGTGACTTACTTATAAAATATACTATATAAATTAAAAGCATCTAAAAATAAATTGTTATAAATGAGGTAGATTACATTGACATCGAACTATTATTTTTTCAATTTTTAATTATTAAAACTAAAAGATTTTTCCGCGGTATTATACTGAAATAAAAAAATTAAAAGAATTTATCATTTGAATAAATAAATTAGATCAAAATGTTCTACTGAATAAATTAATAATTATCAAATTATAAAATAAAAATAAAAAAATAAAAGGCTGTCAAGAAATACTTACATGTTTTGGAGGTGGTATGAAAATTAGTAGAGAAAAACAGCAATAAATAAAATTTTATTTTACTATTTATAATATTAAAAATATTCAAACTGAACAAGCACAATAATAACACAATACAAAGTATAATTATGAAAGTGATTCACAAAAAATTTTTATAGTATGATTATACATCATGAAAATATATGTATCATGAAAATATATATGAAAATATATGTACATCATGAAAATATAATAATAAAAATATATGTAAATTCTATATTTAACCACGCGATTGCGCGCGCACGTTAATTTTCTCGAAGATGTATAATCTAGAAAAATAAACACGTCGCCATCTGCCGAATACCTGTACAACTTAGATGCTAAACCGCCATCTATTAGGAACTTACAGAACTAAACAATAAATAAACATTAATGTCGTATAATAAATATTGAAAATAATAATTAAGAGATAAAAACTATTCTATCTTTTAAGTTGGACTATATTATAAATGGTTACAAAATTTTATCAAAATCCGTTCAGTAGTTTCGGAGTTTATCGGGAACATACATCGTGACACGAAATTTTTATATATATAGATATATATATACATACATATATATATATATATATATATATATATATATATATATATATATATATATATATATATATATATATATATATATATATATATATATATATATATATATATATATATATATATATATACAGGGTGATTATAAAAAAACTTTGCCAACATCTGCACTTCTAGCGTCCATTCTATTTAACCGATCAAGATGATATTTCAAATATAGTTCTTTTGAGATATGCGCTCGAGATTCTGTGAATGGCAACACAGTGGCCCTCGCGGTTACAGTTATAGTGACAGAAACTCAAAATTTTCGAATGGCAACGTCTACTTTTTACCATCGCAAAATGTTCAGCACATGCGAAAACCCTAAATAGCGTTGAAACGGTACCGATATGTCTAAAAACGGACGTGTTCTGCAAACACAAAAAAGAGTTCTGAAAACCGGCCAATAAAACACGATCTGGGCGCACGCAATAAATTTGCATGTGACAGAGTCAAGAAACCAATCACAGAACGCCGGTCGCCAGATATTCAGCGTAGGAAACCTATAAAATACCAAGCGGGTATGCGAAGTCGTCATTCGGGAACTCGCACATGCCGACGATATGAGTCTTCCTATGAAAGTTCGCGGTGAATTGATCAAACTCTATTACCAAAATGGGATGAACGCTGCGGAAGCCTTGCGTGTGTATCGCCGCAATCATCGACAACGACGCGGCCCATGTACTCTGCAAGCTCTGCGTGATTTAGTGCGGAAGTTCGAAGATACAGGCTGCACCTGTGACAAACAGCGCTCCGGACGGCCAACTGTTTCTGAGGACGTTGTCATGGAAGTGCACCATACAGTGACTGCAGGACACACAGAAACCGCAAGAGGCATAGCGCGCGTGTTGTATATTCCGAACTCAACGGTCCGCAAGCTCTTGCGCTCGGTACTTCACATGTTTCCCTATCGGTTCCAGCGCGTCCAGATGTTGGAGCCGGGTGACCCACAACAACGTCTGGACTTCGCAAATGCATTTTTGTTACGATATGATGCGGATAACGACTGGCCACTTCGCATACTATGGACGGACGAGGGCGCATTTCACCTTAAATGGCAGCATTAACACAAAGAATTGTGTGCACTGGGGAGAGACGAATCCTCATGCTGTGGCGCCAGTACCATTATTTGACGCCAAAGTGACTGCGTGGTGCGGCATTACAGCTACATTTGTTCTGGGCCCCATTCTTCTTTGAGGAAACGACCCCGACTGGCCCTGCAACATGTTCTGTAACGGGCCCTCGGTATACAGCCATGCTGAAAAATTATGTCTTACCGGAGTTGCGTCGGCTGAATGCACTCAATGACATTGTTTGGATGCAAGATGGCGCACCTCCACATATAGCGAGGTCAGTTAAAAGGCTCCTGGATCAGCATTTTGGTGATCGCATCATCTCACCCTATTATCCTTTTCCGTGGCCTGCGCGATCCCCAGATCTGACGCCTATGGATTTCTGGTTTTGGGGCTATCTCAAATCCAGAGTTTATCTGTGCAATCCTCAAACATTGTCGGACTTAAAGGATTCTATATGGCGTGAGATTGGAAACATCCCTCGTGCCATGTTGCGTGCAGCGACATTGTCCACCGTCTCCCGCATGCAATGCGTAATTGCCTGTGATGGCACTCATGTGGAAAATGTTTGAAATTAATAAAGATTTTTTTCTCTATGTGTTCTCATCATTGAGCAGTGTCTTGTCTCTGTCGTATGCATTATTCCTCCGTGCGCCTTGAAGAACTGTTTGTATGTGTATAACACGTCGGTTTTCGGACATATCGGTACCGTTTCAACGCTATTTAGGGTTTTGGCATGTGCTGAACATTTTGCGATGGTAAAAAGTAGGCGTTGCCATTCGAAAATTTCGAGTTTCTGTCACTATAACTGTAACCGCGAGGGCCACTGTGTTGCCATTCTCAGAATCTTGAGCGCATATCTCAAAAGAACTATATTTGAAGTATCATCTTGATCGGTTAAATAGAATGGACGCTAGAAGTGCAGATGTTGGCAAAGTTTTTTTATAATCACCCTGTATATATATATATATATATATATATATATATATATATATATATATATATATATATATATATATATATATGCAGTGAGTCTCAAAATTGAAGGCACACTTAAGGCTAACTTAATTTGTAAGCAATAATAAAATAGAAATTACTATACAAATTTTCCCAGTTTTGTGTCATTAAAAAAATACTTTTTTCTTCTTAACTACACAAAAACCAAATTATAAAGCACCGTTAAAAAATATTATATCACTTAAGCGAAACTCTTCAACTTCTGAAAATCACAAAATTGAGAGTACACTTCTTAAATGTGACTGAGTAAAACTATCAGTAACGTTTTAAAAATAATTTGTACCTAAGATTTATATAAATATATAACCTTTTAGTATCCAAATATTCCAAATTTGAGCTTACTACCTTTCTGTGTGACAAATATGGAGAATAGGAAAGAAACGATGATCGAGGAAAGAAAACTGCTCATTAATTTGTCTAATCAAGGCATGGAAAATGGGAGAAATACTTGGAAGAAGTGTAAATTGTATTAGAAAAAACATTCAAAAAGAAAGGATGGTACACTGGAAAACCAAGCAGGAAGAGGGAGGAAGAAAAATCTCAGTTCAGCAGCAGAGAGGAGAATTGTACACAAGGTAAGGATTGATCCTACAATAAGTGCCCTAAAAATTGCCGCAAGTGCTTCAGAAACTGTGGGTAAATCTGTTTCTGCAGAAACAGTGCGCAGAATACTAGGAAGGCCTGGTTATAATGGCAGAAAAACTCTCAAAAAGCCCTTCATTAGTAAAACAACTAGAGCTAAGGGATTAAAATTGGCTAAAGAGCACATTCTAAAGCCTAAAGAGTTCTGGAATGAAGTTATTTGGCTGCGATGATAGTAAATTTAATGTTTTTGGCAGTGACGGTCATCGTATGGTGCGGCGCAAGAAAAATGCAGCTTTAGATCCAAGAAACACAATTTCAACTGTGAAGCATGGAGATGGGTCAGTAATGGTTTGGGGCTGTATGACATCATCGGGAGTTGAAAAGCTAGTGTTTATTGATAGAATAATGGATAAAATGGGTTATCTTAATATATTGAAAAATAATTTGAAGGACAGAGCTACTCAATCGGGACGAGGATCAAAATTCACATTTCAACAGGATAATGATCCAAAGCATACAGCATATACTGTCAAGGAATGGCTGCTGTATCACTGCCGAAATCAGCGGAACACACCCTCTCAATATCCTGATTTGAACGCGATCGAAAATTTGTGATTCCACCTTGAAAAAGAGGTCCGAAAACATCAAAGCATAAGTAAACAGGGCTAGGGAAAACATAAGGGCTGGCTCATCGCTTTGATGTATCGCATGCCGCCTTAGTCAACACCCCCTAGAATATATTATATTCTAGGGGGTGTTGGCCTTGTCACCGGAGAGGGGAAGAGCGTGACGTCACTGGGCATCCACTGGCTGGCATTCTCTATGCTAGCTTGTGTCTGATCGGAGCTTTCTCATTCAATTTTGGCTTGTTTAATGTTAATGTTTTCATTTTAAGCAAGAGTATTTTTTAAAGAGGAAAATATGACATCGTGTGCTGTTGCTACGTGTTCAAATATGTATCGAAATACAAAAGGAAAACACATAATATTTCATCGATTTCCAAAAGAAAATCAAATGCTTTCGAAGGAATGGGTGCAAAGATGTCAAAGAAGTGACAAAATCATCAAGAATGCTAGAGTGTGCATTGAGCATTTTGATTTGAATGAATATATGGACGACATGCAAAATCGACTACTTGGTTTGCCAGAGAGAAAAATATTAAAACCGACGGTTCTGCCTAATCTTAAGTTAACGGCTTTAAACGTAATTCAAAATACTCCAAGAGAACAGAGACAAACGAAATAAAGAAGATTAGAAGAAGCTGTTGAAATAATTGAGTGTGTGAGTCCACATATAAATTATGTGATGCAGAAAATCAATGTGATGGTGATATTAAACGCCTTAAATGCAATGAATTTTTAAAAAATATTGAAGAATTGAAAAAAAGAATATTATGCGCAGAAAATACAGTGAAATTCCTTAAAAATGAGCAAAAAAGAAATCGAACTTCTACAACAAGAATAAAAGCGATTAAAATCAAATAAAAAATTGCTTTTAAATGAAATACAAAAATTAAAAATTAAATAAAATTACTTCAAAAGGAGAACGTTAAACTTGGGAAGATGGGGATAAATAATTTATTCCCTTATAAGCGTAAAGATGAAGAAAATACGAACAAAATGGTCATCTGACACTATTTCAAAATGTATTTTGATTCAGTCATTATCCTCAAAATCTTACGATAAGCCAGTAACAAGTCTTTAAAAGCTGCTTTTGGAGTGCAAAAATAATTTGATACTCAAAGAGAAAATTTAAACGCAATCAAGGAGGAAGTTTTCAATTTACGTGTATTTGGAAAAAAATCGGTTTTACCTTTCCAGAAAGGGATTATTGTTTCAATTCATTCTCTTTATGGATTATATGAAGATTTAAAATCTATAAATGTATCTTATATTTTAACAAGTAGACTTACTCAAGATGCGCTCGAAAGCCTCTTCAGCCAAATTAGATGTCTCGGGAGATTCAATGACCATCCTTCTCCTTCTGAAGTAATTATTCGCTTAAAAAATATTGCTCGCCAATAAATTACCTAATTTGTCACCGAAAGTAAACTCTTTAGAAAATGGACCAGATGTTTATTTAACAAGTAAAATGTTAGACTCTGCATTTAATGTAACAGAACGTCAAGATTTTATCAATTCTTTTGATTCTCAAGATGATGAATTAAATCGTGAATTCTTAATTAATCCCTTACCTTTATCTTAGGAAAATGAACTTGCCTCTTCCAATCCAAATTGTGATATATCTCCATTTGAAAAAGAAGCTATGATTTATGTGGCAAGTTATATTGCTTATAAAATTAGAGATAATTCACTTGGAACTATATCAAGAAATTCAGTCGATATGCCCAATCATTCCGAGTGGATTAATTTAATTTCTGCTGGGGGACTTACTGTTCCAACAAAAGCATGGATGGAAACTATAAAACAAATGGACATAAAGTTTCGCAAATTTCATGGCGACACATTTTCTAAAGGGAAAAATGTCATAGCAACATTAATAAATGAAACAGAGTCTTCTTTTCCTACTGTAAATCGAAAGGCAATTAAACATTTTTGTCGCTTGAGAACATTTATACGAATTAGGTATTTAAATAGAAATGCAGCGATGGTATCTCATAATAAAGCTCAACAGAAAAACAAGAAATGGGTCAACAGTCAAAAAATCAAGATAAGCTGAAGGTAAATATATTTTTATATTGGTTATACAATTTTAAGTTAATTTCAATATTAATAATAATTTTTTGGGTTTATTAAATAATAATTGCAAATTTACTAAATATTTGAGAGGCATTTGTAGTTTTTTTCACTCTGATTAAAAACAAAATGAACTTAAAAATAAAAAGTAAGTATTTTGCTTAGAAACTACAGGCAGCTTATTCTCCTTGGATGCCTGACTACGTCATCAACGGCTATTTCCGGTGACAGTTTTGGGGAGCATTTGAGCCAACCCTTCTCTTTCCCTAGCCCTGATAAGTAAAGAACATTTGAAGCATGTACTAAAAGTGGAGTTACACTCGAAATTGCGAAAAATCTTGTCGATTCGATGTTCCGGCGGCTGGAAGCTGTCCTCAAAGCCAGTGGGTAGACAACAAAACATTGAGGTGTTTTTTTTTATAATTTATGTAATAAAACTATTACATGTATCCACAATTTTGTGAGCTCAGTTTTTTAATGATTTCTGTTGTACATTTTGTTTCTGTATTTCATGCATTTTTTTTTATGTCTATTCATGAATAAATATTAAGATTAGGTATCTTTCTACATCCTCGTCTAAAAGTTTTGGTGACTGTCTTTATCTGACAGTTTTTGTTTTCACTCTTAACATGAATTCTGTCGTAGAATAGAGTGTACCTTCAATTTTAAGAGTCACTGTATATATAATTTTGATCGTAGACAACAAAGTATTTTCTGTAAGTTTAAATGTATGGTTTTCTCCAACAATATTTTATAGATTGCGAATCTTATGTTTAGTGATATCACTCACAGAACCCCCACTGAGATAATTAGCATAAGTGTAGAAATGTGAGAAAGGTACAATAGAAGAAAAAAGCGCGTTCCTTTTGACAACACATTGTGGGTTGCTTAATTGCCGTTGCGATGGATTATAGATAATAAAAATCATCGTGAAGTGAAGTATTGAGTACATAGCGTTTTCGTAGATAGTGAGCTGTATTCACGTTTCACAAGGAAGAAAACCGGGAAAACTCCCGACCATATATGCTTTCGTTGTTCAAAAATGGCTGGAATCGAACCAGAGCTGGACCTTGTGGCTAAGTCAACAGTTCATCTATCAATCTCGAAAATTGATTTGCAGTGCGTATAAAGCAAGAGCTCGCCAACTGTTTTCGATAGTTTATCTTTGATGATATTCCGCTTTTGCGTTCATGCATTCTCCATAGCATATAATTTAATCCTGGAAGTAAATTTTATACTGCTTTTTGAGTTAAGATTCTTTGGATAGTTTAATATTATTAAGCTATTTTTAATTTTTATGCATTACACTGCTCCTGGAAAATCTTTTTATTAACAGGTAACAATATTCTTCTATAACAAGAAGGAAATCCTGGTAAATACTCGAGAACTCATTCCAACAAGTGGGTTGATACACAGTACATATACTAGATTCATTCCCTGCAGTTTAACAAAGGCATTGAGGATACACTGCTTTGAAGCCTAGGTATTGCGCGCGCGATAATCCAAGAACGCACACGCTCAAACTTTTTTACTAAACCCATTGCTTCAATATGGAGTAATAAATGCTTTCACTTATTTATTCCAGCGGTCACTTTTAAGGCCACTTTCCAAAGACTTCATATAACCCCAACTTTCCCTCTTACAGACCAGATTTAACACCAAAGTCTGATTATTTACTTGGACAAAAATGTTTTTGAATGATATAGTTAGAAAGTTTAATAAATTCATAAAGTGATAATAAACAAGATCAAGAAAAGAAAATATAATTCAAGTAGCTTATCGTGAAAATTTTACATATATTTTATGTACTTCAATTTCTTAAAGATCATTTTTTTTTTGAAATATTACAGTGACATATATTTATTTATCTTACAGCAGAGATAGAATTAGCCTTTTTCGTTCGTAAATTGACAGAGTAATAGATTCGCTATTCTATTTTTATTCGATAAGTTCTCAGCAAAGTAGCTCAGAATGAAATCGAATAAATTTTACTTCTGAAGATAAAAAAAAAAAATATTCTGAAATGATGAAATCCAGTAAGAACACTCATTCGCTTTTCGCATGGAGATGATTAAGAGCTGAAAACCAGTTGCGAATTTTTATTTACGTTTTTGTTTATTTATTTTTTATAAGGAATGTAACCTTTTGACCTTGAAATGTTTCTCAATAACTTCTTATCTTTAATAATAAAAAAGTCCACTTTCAGAGTTTTCATTACCAGAAAAAAGAAAATTATTTTTTTCTATTCTATTATTTAAAAACTAAACAGAGAATAATTTCATTTTCAAAATTAAATTCGCAGTTGAATTACTTTAAGAAGATAATTTATATACGTAATTCGTATTTATTTTATATTAAATTATATTAAAGATTCTTTGTTTGTGATCTATCTAAATAAGTAATGAAACCGGATGTTTGTGTTTCGTCTCCTCAATTTAATTTGTATGAAAAATGATTAGAATTGAGCAAACAGAAATGCAAACTACTTTCACATCGTAGCAAAGTGTAATCATTTGCGCAGCTGATAAAATATTTAAAAAAAACATTTTGAAAATATTGTTTCACAATGCTGTATTTTCGCTTTATTTATTCAATTTTTCCGAGAAACAGATTTTTCAAGAGGAAAAATAAGAAATAGACTTTATATAGTTCTAGATAATTAAATGGATGAACCAACTAACTTAAACTTACAAAGTGACTTCTTAAAAACTTCTTAAACCATATGTCTACAAGTTGTGGGATTAATTAGTTAATATACGTTTCTATGTTGGAAACGTAATACCAGGAAAAATAAGAAACATCAAATACTAATTTATCATAAAGATTTCATAATGCTATATGCTACACTTGTTTTTATGAAACTCTAACTTATAGTTTTACGAAATAATGGCTAGTCCCACACTGACACTCTATACACGACGATAATTTTTAATTCAAATTTACGAATTAAAATTTTGAAAAATCTAGTTTTTACTCATTTTGATTAACGACAAATAGTATTTTTTCCAACGGCGGGCACTTGGGTGACGAACCCTATTCCACAACAAGGACGGAAACTGCTACTCGTTTGTCATTCCCCAGCGGGCACCTGTGAACCAAGTCACGGAGGCGAGTAGCGTTGCCCGCGCCATACCACCACAAACCCGCTTATAGGGTGGGCCACATTCATTCATCGTCACAGAATAAAGGAGAAAGAAACACAGAGAAAGAATATAACATCCATGTCCGAACCGCGATTCGAACTGGGGACCCACAGCTCAGGAGTCATGCACGCTAACCACTCAGCCATCGGTCGGCTTCTGACAAACAGTTTTCTTTTCCGTTTTTTTTTATATTTTATGTTCTGATATTTTTTTCATGATTTCTTTTTATGTTACGCCTGAGAATTCAATTCATTTTTTGAAGAATGAAGCTATATATTAAAACATGAAGATAATCTATAGACATTCCAGATATTGTGAGAACAATAATCGAAGAAACATGGATATCAGACATTTGATGGGAAAGTTCTGTGGTGTCCGTGCTTTATTTATTACAAATACCAAGAAATTGGGTATGACGTCATTAGTTCTCTGGACTTCCATTATCTCTGAGCAGCCTATGTTGAAAATAAAAGTGCAAGAAGCGGATCAAGATGGTCAGCGTCAAAAATTTGATCTTGTTTACCCAAAGGACACGAGGGAGAACTCCAGAGTTTAAACAAATACAAATAGGCCGGCAAATAGCCATGGCCTGTAGAAAGGTTAAAAAATTTCACACTTGCACTTCTAGGAAAATTAGGAATGCCTTCGGACCCCTTAATTAAGAAAAACCTAGCCTTGTTAGCCCCTTATGTAAGGACACAGAAAGGGGGAAATTCTATTCTCTTCGCTATAAATTATTAGGTTGGGGAATAATTTCGTTGCATTTTTACCAAAGACTTTTATTTAAACAAAAAACAATAATTATATCAATAAGTTAATCGACTATATATTCGCTGTTGCTGTTTACAACCTCTTCCCACCTCTCGACCATTTTGTTGATGCCGTTCCACCAAAAATCGCCTGGTCTTCTGTCAAAGAAGCTTTTGAGTCAGTTTTTCAGGACCTCTTGGTGCACTGGGAAATGCTCGAAAAGAATGCCACAGTCAATAAGAAGCTCTACATTGCCCAGCTACACCGCGTGAGCGAGGCTATTCGACTGAAAACACCTGATCGCGCGTCATGTGGTCAAACCATACTCCTTCATGACAACGCCAGGCCCCAATTGCACAGGTCGTCAAAGCCGCACTCCAAGAGCTCGAATGGGAGGTCTTTCAGCATACGCCATATTCTCGGGACTTTGCACTGACCAATTACCATCTGTGCCGCTCCTTGTCAAACCATATGAAGGCGAAACCTTCGATAACAAAGAGGTCCTTATAAACTGACTCAACAACTTCTTTGACACCAGACCATTCGATTTTTGGCAGAACGGCATCAACAAATGGGTTGAGAGGTGGGAAGAGGTTGTAAACAGAAACGGCGAATATATAATTGATTAACTTATTGTTTTTTGTTTACATAAAAGTATTTGGTAAAAATGTTATGAACTTATATTCCCTAACCTAATAAAACATAGAAAGAGGGAAAAAATTCTTTACAAATTTCTCCCTTCTTGTTCTGCAACCGTTCATCTGAACAACTCAATTTATGAAGTTTCGTTTGTGAGGATATCTCATAGTTGAAGAAACAAACGTGTTTCTCAGTTGAAGTTAAAAAGGAAATTCTGAAAGTAGACAAAAAAAATACTAAATAATATAAAATGTGCCCAAAAATATGGAATTCCGAAGAACAGTTTCTCAACAATTTTAAAAACTGAGAAAAAATAAACCTGAAAATGAAACAGTAGCAACGAAAGAAAACAGCAACCTCGCTGCCGATAATATGGTATAGAAGAGAAAACAAATACTAAACTTGAAAAATCTTTGCTTACTTGGCTTAGAAAAATGAGAGGAATGAACATTCCTGTTTGTGGCAATGTAATTGAAGAGAAATCCAACTGCTTTGCAGTGAAGCTGAACGTAAAGGATTTCAATGCATCTGACGGTTGGCTCCGAAACTGCAAATCAAGACACGTTGAGAGCTTTAGAAACTTTTGTGGTGAAGAGCAGTTAATAAAATGAAAGTAAGTGTTGTTTATATAAATTTTAATTTGCATGTGTTTCTTATAGAGTACATTCTAAGTAATTCTTTTTAATAACATTTTATTTATAAAAAAAGTGGTTTGATAAAAAAATCAGAGATCTTAATAATCTCATGCATTATTATTTTATTTTACGTTTTCCGGTCCCTAAGATTTCGTTGTTGTTGTTACTAATGACACTTGGACAAGCCAAGCTCGCTGTGTCTTGGCTATGCGAATTGAAGTCAATTGGGAGCGTCTTTCGTTTTCATCAGAGCACCATGAAGGTGAAAGTACGACTTTGCTCTACACACATTCCATAGGGACCCGTTTACAGGGTAAGCAACCCTTCACACCTCATTCATACAAGGAAAGGACAAGGACAGGATAGATAGAGAGAAAAAGTACATCCATGACCGAACTGGGATTCGAACCCAGGACCTCCCTATCCGCAGTCAGACATGCTGACCACTAGACAAGTTGGGCGGCCTAAGATTTCGTAAAAACGAGCGTCAACTGCATATTGTAATCACTGAGAAATACAAAATTTGTTTTTTATTTACGATAGTCTTCTAAGACATCCGCAATTTTCCATTAACATGAGCGATTCTGGCTACTCATGGGTGAATGCATTATCAAAATTAAGTTATCCAAAGCTCATACACATAACACATGTTTAGTTCTTTTTGTTAATTAATGAATAACTTTTTTATTTTTAAATAGCATTTCAATTTGATTTATAATTATTTCTAGGTTCCTATTTAGCAGGACTAATAACAAATGACGTTCATGTTAAGTCATTACAAATGCAACATTCTGAGTGATATGAAAAACAATGAATATGATAATGAATACCTTTTCCGAAAATGACGTGCTATTGAAAAAAGATGTTTGGTTGTACTATATTGAAGAATTTCAAGCTATATCCGCGCCTTTGAAAAATATATTTGTATGGTGCACGGCTTACTAGGATTTCCATCTTTCAGAGAGACGAAAGGAATGGCTCCTGGTATAGTAGGTCATCCAGTGTCCTCTATCTCAGTATGAAAGAAATTGAGAGACATTAGCAGAGAAAATTTGGCTTGGTTTTTATAGTTACAAACACAGAATTCTTATTTCTGTGTATTAATAATAATGTGTCAGAATCGATTGGTACAGGACAGAAACACATTTATTAAATTATGATTATTTTCATGCTAAGATTATCTTTTTATTAAAATGCATTTGTCTTCATATAGTTTTTCATAATTTCTTATAAAGCTATAATTTTTACGTACATCAACAAACCTCAACATGCGTTCAGTGTGAAGAGGATTATCACTCATTATTTCCGAAATAGGTAATGAATTAAAAAATTAATACGAAATACAATAGTAAGAACTAAAAACTTTACGTTTTTATTTCACTTTTAAGCACAGAAACCGTAGAATCCAGGGTGACAAATTAAAAATTTTTTGGCGATGAAGAAATGTTGCCAACATGGCCGAAAAGAATGGCTGAAACTTAAAGCTATTTGTTAATTCTTTCGATGGGTGATAGGTAAAAAAATATAAAAAGTGTCATTAACTTCCAAACATTCAAAACTCAAAATAAATTCAACACATAAGTATATTTGAACTTTTTCTTTCTACTAATCTAAAAAGTTTCCTGTTTTGTGAGACAATAAAAACTGATTTAAGTTTTATCTGAAGTAAGCACTTCAAATAAAAATCCGTTCATTTGTTTTTGCCCCTTATTAAATCAAGCCTGCATGAAGACAGAAGCCATGCGATGGAATCCTTAGAACTGATTATGCTTCGAAAAGCATTTCGAGAGCCAGGAAATTAAATTCCGAACTGCTTCCTTAGTCATTCTTAGTTTTACAGACAGAATCAAAAGAAGCTTAAATTTGCATTTGTTTGATTTATATTGTTTCCTAGTTTATTATATTCATCTATTTTTAAAAGATGAATGTGCTCGTGTTTCGCTATTTTCTAGTTAAATCACTTTTCATCTGGTTTTATGAATTTACACTTGACACATGACACATCGCGTGCTTACTTAATTTAGAGTTTAACGTTCGAAAACATGCCTATCGATGGCTGAGTGGTCAGCATTCCTGACTCTTGAGCTTTGGGTCCCGGGTTCAAATCCCGGTTCGGGCATGTATGTTATTTTCTTTCTGTGCTTCTCTGTCCTTTCTTCTGTGATGATATATGAATGTGGCCCACCCTATAAACGGGTTTGTGGTGGTATGGCGCGGGTAACGCTACTCGCCTCCGTGACTTGGATCACAGGTGCCCGCTGGGTAACGACACATGAGTACCAGTTTCTGGCCTTGTTGCGGCATAGGGTTCATCACCCAAGTGCAAGCCATTGAAAAAACATTTACATCCCCTGTACTGAAGAATACTTGTAAAGCGCATTCAAACGTAGCTAAAACGTTGTATCTGACGTCATGGAATTTTAAACCAATGAGAGCGCTGTCTCGCGGAAAGTTGCCAGATATTTCGAACCTGCTTGAAATCTAGAAACGTCTCGCGCTCCACCCCTTTTCTTTAACTAACTAAGACCTCAATGACGTCATTTGGTCTGATGCGATTCTCGCGAGACGCTCTGAGCATCTCGCGAGACAAGTCTCATGCGATCATCTACGAATTTGCGGACTGCCTTAAAGGGGTAAATTAGATAGAAAAAGAGTGAATTTCAATATTTTATAAAAATATTGCTGATATATTTATATTGACAATTTAGTACAAAAATTAGGTTTTGGATTCTTTATTTTAAGGATTTATGTATTTTTTTTATAATTACAATATAAAGATATGATTTCTTTATTCAATAATATAACAGTACAATTGAATATGACATTTTAATTGATTTGGATAATTATAGTGGTTTTTTTTAAATTAGATAAAATATCAAGTAAATTGTTCAGCCGTTTATTACATTATTTATATCGATTAAATTTTACGTGTGATTAGCACTCTCAAGAAAATATCGTCACACTACTTATTTTTAAGTTAAGTTTACTATGGACCCACATTAAGTACAAAATTAACTTTTACAAACTTTATTAGTACAACAAATTGTACACAATTTAAAAAAATACATAAATATTTTATATAAGTAAATATAATTTAAGTTTTTTTGAAAAAATCATTTATTTATAGTATAGCTAAATATTTATTTTTGAATATTGATAATACGCATTTTTGAAGTTACACGAAAATAAAGACAAATATTTACAGATTATTCTGTTGAACAAAGCTGACTTATCTTTTTGCAAATAAATCTTGTTTTATGATATATTTTCCAAGTTTAGTTTAAGCTGAAAATAACTTCCATAAAACTAAGAATGAAATTAAAAATAAAATGCAAGATTATACAAAAAACATTTATTCAATTTTTAATGCAGAAAAAAATTTAAAAATATATGTATACTGAAATTCTTTTGCTTATGATGTCAAATTAATATTCGAGCTTAATTTCTTTCAATTGATAATTTAATAAAACAAAATAAGAATAGAAAAGATAATATGCATTTTAAGGCATATATTTTGCAAAATTTAGATCTTGATCGATTCTAGTAAGAATGTATTGTTTTAACTAAAGTCCCAACTGTTCCCATTTGTTAATTTATAAATACAGTAAGTTTATCATCGTACTTAACATCAAACACATGAGGACATTAATATATTTTTTTTATCCTACGCCCAACCTTGGTTTTTCAACCATCAGTCTCTGTCGGGCAGCCCAATACAATCTTGAGGTGAATGAAAAGTCATCTTCCGCAGAATTTCTATCTGCGACGTCCGAAAGTCCAGGGCAAGTGAAAAGGTGGTCACCAGTCATATTCTCTAGTCTGCAAAAAGGGCAGATTGGAGAGTCCCTCAAACCCAAACGGTGAAGGTGTTTTTGGAGATAATCATGCCCAGTTTTAAGGCGAAAATTTAACACTCCCACAGCTCTGTGGAGGTTACACGGAATAGGCTTTGTTAGTAAGGAAGCCCATGCTTTCTCCTTTATGCACATCTTGTAAATATTTCTACGATAGGAGGCTATATTTGACTTAATAAGCCTTTTAACAGTATGGTACTCCAAGGCTGGAGAAGGCTGTTGTAGATTTGAGCCAGCCTTTGCCAATTTATCAGCTGCCTCATTTCCGGCGATACCACAGTCGCTGGATATCCATTGCAGCACAATTTGTCGTCCTTCTTCCAGTGGAGAACTAATTGCCATTTGACTGAGATAAACAGACCCAATACTGCTAGGAGCAATTGAAGAGAGAGACCTGATGGTGGCCTGAGAGTCTATAAAAAATACTATGTTGTTCTCATTACCCTTTCTGATCTCCTCAAGTGCTAATTGCACAGCAGCCACTTCACCATTGTAGCTGTTATAGTATTTCCCAACAGCCTGGCAAAGCCTGAAACTCTTAGAGTATACTCCTGCACCAGCATTTCTAATGGCATCCACAGCTGAACCATCTGTATAGACATGGAACCAAACAGATGAGGGATAATGCTCATTGATAGTAGCTAGGGTAGCCAAGATAGTTCAGAATCAGTGGAGACCTTCTTACTAACAGGTAGTATCAGGTCTAGACAGCAATCAGTTCTATAAATATGGTTTTGAAAGATAGGGGGTCTAAATAAAGGCACTCTATTTGCATCCGGGATCTTATACCTATCTGACAATTCCCTGGTCAAAGTCAAAAAGTTCTCTGTGTTTTCAATCTTGGGAAAACAGGAATATAATTTTTCCAAAAACCATCATCCCTTAGAAGTCTTTCGGAGAGTTTCAGGGCAGCACTTTGTCTTCGATCTGCCAAAGGTTCCAACCCAGTCTGAATTTGCATTGCCTCGATAGGTGTAGATGAAGCCCCACCGGTAATAAGTCTAAGGAGATTATTCTGAACAGTCTCCAGTTTTTTCTGGATGTTATCCGATGCAGTAATCAGGAGCTCAGCTCCATATTCAATTGTAGGTCTGATGTATGACTTATAAGTGGTACAGAGTAAGTCTTGTGAAGCTCCCCATTTCACTCCTGCAAGTCTTTTCAAAAGTTTACTTCTGGATTTTCTGATGTCTATAACTTCAACAGCTTGACTATTCCAACTTAACCTTGTATCCAAAGTGATGCCCAGATATTTGGCTCTAGCTGTTTTACACAGACGATGGGGGCCATAATATAAACTAATATCAAAGGGTTTTGTACTTAAAGTAAACAGCTGGTAAAAGGTTTTATCAATGTTTACTATCATTTGATTTTCATTAGACCAATGAAACAGTTCTTTTAAAGCCCAGTTAAGGGAAAGCTGGATGTGCTGTATATCTCTGCTGGTCGACCAAATGACCAGATCATCTGCAAAAAGAAGTTCTCTAACATCCCCATCAGCATCCATAACCCTCTGGATTACATCATTTATCATGATGTTGAACAAGATAGGGCTCAACACTGAGCCCTGAGGAAGTCCCTGTCGAGTTTTTCTGTAGCAGGAGACAGATCCACCAAACCTGGTTCTGATAAATCTCTGGGCCAAAAATGATTTGATCCAACTGTACATGTTTCCACAGATTCCCATGTCTATAATTTTCTTAAGCAATTTTCTTCTCCACACTCTATCAAAAGAGGTTTTAAAGTCTATAAAGACTGCCACTGAACTATGTTTCTGATGAAAACCATCCTTAATCAGCTGTGTAAGTCTAGCCACTTGTTCAACAGTATTTCTGTTTTTACGAAAGCCTGCTTGTCTATATGACAGGCAAGAATAATTTTCCAAATAGAGTTTGAGCCTTACCGAAATCAAGCGCTCTGTCAATTTACAGTAGCGCTTGTGAGAGAGATAGGTCGATATCTAGAGATATCCCCAGGATCTTTACCACTCTTCAGGATCGGAATAACTTCGGCCTTACGCCACTGACTTGGAAGGCCCCTGGTCCAAGACATATTCATTATGTTAAGCAGTCCATCCAAAGAGCCCTCTCCCAAGTCTGATACAATATTATCTGGTCCGGGACAAAGTCTTTAACCAACACTTGAGTTCAAATAAGGTGAAAGGAGAATTGAACAAACTATCCATCTCTGGAGTTAAGCATGTCTGTGGGCAAACCAATTCCCTATCATGTATCCTATCTGAGGGATGTTAATTGCTAATAATTGCATAATGTTTATTAAAAGCCCTGGCAATTTCTTTGTCTGAAGTGAGTAATTTATTGCCCAATTTAATTGGTTCTTTCCTAGTATCTTTCTGATTGTTGATTTTAGAGAGGAAACGGTGGGCCTTTAAGGCATCCCTTCTGTAGTCTAAGCCTACTAAGAAGTTAATAATATAAAATATTGAACGCTTTTTAATTTTGCATATCCGACATCAATAAATACAGAAAAGTAAGTGTAGTTGACAGCTTTTGAGCATTGTTCTTTTTCTAAAGATCTCTTCGCCTAATTCAGAAAATAATAATAAGAATAAAGCACAATTACTAAAATTTCTATAATGTTTGTATTCTCATTAGTGTCTATATAAACTTTAATACCAAAATTTCATAAGAATAATACTTCAAAAAATAAAGCCTTATTAAAATAAATAAAGCTGCAAGGAATCAAATATCTACGTAATTATATTCCATATTAAAATTATATTCAGCTTAAAAAATAATATCATGATGAATTCTCACATATTTATTCCATATTATGGAACACGTTTTTGAACATATGATTATATTCTAGGAGCATAGAATGCAGGACATTTACTGAGAAAACAATCAGCTCCTGGATATCAAATTCCAAATCTATCTGTAACAAAGAGAATAACCATTTATATTAAATTAATAAAATTTTTGTTGTAATTTAAAACAAGTGTAATTTGTTAAAAAATGGTATTCTCATTAATTAATTAAAACTTAGTAACTGAAGTTAGTGAATTAAGGATTATCGAGTAGTTTTTGAAAAATTTTATAATAATATGGCAAAAATGATAAGTTATTGATATACAATGAAACAAATACAAAATAATTTTAGATTTTATCTTTGTTATGAAATAGATATAGCCCCTATCATAATTTACAAAATGGATTGTTAAACATTAAATAAAAATACATACATATATAAATTTATTTTTAATGTTAAAAAATTTTTGAATCAATCAACTATAACTGAAAAACAGGTGAAACTAAATGAATAATTTTTAACAAATTACAAAAAAAATATTAGAAACTATGCTTTTGTATCATATATACTAATAGTCAAATATATTGCAAATGGATCATACAATCATTAAGCAAATACCAAAATAACAGTGAGATTTTTCTTCCATTTTTATATGAAAAAATGCTTTCTCTGCAAAATTTCAACTAAATGTGTTTGGCATTAAAATAAATTAAAACATCTTATTCACATGCAATAAAAAAACTTGGAAATGCATGCACAACATGTTTCATGTTCTACCATTAAAAATCCAGATACACAAATTATGTAAAGAATTGTAAATTTTGGTGTCCTTAAGTCATTATGGCATTGTTAGAAAATGATGTTGATATAAAAGTTTAGTACTTTCATGAATATATTAAAACTCGTCCTCAAATAGCAAAAAATACAGGTTTTATGCTACCAATGTTTCATTGAAAGCAGCCTATTTTGGATACTTAGAGAAATAAATTCTGATATAGAATAGAACAATAGATGGTCTATTTTTCATCACAAAATGTTATTTTGTTTTAAACATTTTCTTCATCAGTTCAAATATTTTTTCTCGATGAATTTCATAAAGAATCTCAAATTGTAATCATTTTATCTGAAAGGAAAAATACATACTTATACACATACGTGTTTACTCAATAACATCATATATAATAAAAACTAGTTATGGTCAAGTGAATTATAAATACTGGATATTTATTTTTTAAGCAATTAAATGCAAATTAATAATTTAGAAATTTTTAAATGATTTATAAATTTATTATAAAGTTAATTAGAATTTGGTTTTAGCAGTAAAAACAAACAAAACTATTTTTCAAAATATATTTAAAAACATTATTAAAATTTCTTAAGCTAATTACCAAGAAATATTAATTTAATAAATAATTACCTTTCATTATTTTAAGACCAACTTTAAAACCAAAATCTTTAATAAGAGATTTTAACTGAATATGTTGATTGGAATTTTTATGTCATTAAATTAAGTTACCACGTTTTTTCATTAAACATAGAATATTACTTCAAACTTTTAAATACATTTTACAAACAAAATGAAATTAATACCTGTAGTAATAACAATAGTTAACATTTTCTCAATATTATGAAATTAATTTTGATTACACATTATTTATAACATACCTGATCAGCCATTTCTTCATTACATTGCATTTCATCATCTTCAAAATAACTACATGTTTCAGATTTACTTTTTATTTTTTTCTTCGCTGATGACAATGACAACCATAAAATACAAATATAAATTATATTTTCATCGACAAAATTTTTAGTTGGAAATTCTAAAATATTATACAAATTTATAGTAGACTTTGATACATACAATTTTGTTTTCGTTTTATCTACAATGCTTTTACATAGTAACAATCAAATCAGAAGTTGTCAGTGAAATTTTAATAAATAAAATACATACTGTCTCAAGTAATATTCTGTAGATTAATATTTGCTTTATATTGTATTAATATTTAAATTAAAAATCTTCGAATTTTATTTATGAAAAAATTTATTCTTATTTATTGATGAAATGTTGTATTTGATATTAATCGCACTTTCAATTCATTACAATAAACTATATTAAATAATATTTCTATAATATACATTGGTTATTTAAATCAACGAGAAAATTAATAGTCATATCCATGCAGTTTCGAAAGTAAAAGAATTTAAAAATGCATTCATTATAATTTACTATTAACTTATAATAAATAAAATTTTGGTAAAAAATAGTATTTGAAATAAAAAATAAAATTTCCAAACATATTTTTATATTGTTAAACATTATCAATTAGTCAGGAATTTCAAATATTATAAATATTACATGAATATGAATTCACACACACAACAGAATTCATTCATTCACACTTTCGAATACGAAAGTTTATATAAAGGTGAAAAACCACAAGTATGAAGATTTGGATTAGTCAGTCATTCAATTAATTATGAGAAATAAAGACTCATTTTGATTTAGTCATTCAATTAATTATGAGAAATAAAGACTCACCGTAATGTTTATGCGTTTCTTTTTCTCCAATTATATATTTTAATTCAAATAGATCGCCTTAACAAAATGAAGATTTAAATTCCACAATTTTTGGCGAAACTAAATCGAAAGCATAGAGCCCCGTGATGATTTAAACCAATCATAGCACATCACATTTGCTTTGTGCCATAAGCACGTCAAAAAAAGAGTGAAAATAGCTTTGAACTGGGAATGGAATGTTGGAAAAAGTACTTCTCTCCCCACTTAAGTACGAAAGGACTCATTTTATATCTTTATGGAGTGCAAAATATCCGTCGCTCATCTAGTGGTGAAAAACCACTCGATTTTTTAAAGTGTGTATCATAATCAGATGGATAAAATTAGGTTGTTCACTGCACCGATTCACACAATGATTAGGTACCAACATCAATGTATTGCACACTGACTGTAGCAAAGGGGCTGAAAGGTAAAAGTGGATTGGTCATTACACTAAATGACACAATGAAAAGGTACCCAAATCACCATGGTTGTAGCAAAGTGACTGAAAGATAGAAATTTGGCAATTTCCAGGGTTGACGATTATCAGCACTCGTATTACGGCGATTAACCAATTGATCACTTCCATCAGTATTTTGAGACAGGTGGTCTTAATTTTCTACTATTCACCCTTATTCGTTTATTGGCATCACAAGGTCCATCAAGAAAATTGTCATTAAATCAAAAGCATAAACACCTCTACTTTCAGAAGTGTCAAAGTGAGCTTCGGAATGGTATGATGCTGTCTATCAAGATGAGAGAGTTTTGCAATGACAGTCACAGTATAAGCGTCTGGTGGACTCTGATAATGCTCCAGTTGCAGAACAACTCGGCATTATGAGTTGGGACACTATTTCATACGACTGTTGTTAAAGCCTAGTTTGAACTGTTAGCAGTAATATTTCATGCTATCAAAAATACATCGAGTAAAGACAATAGGGTGAAGTAGCTAAGCAATAGGTAGTCGACGTACTTTCATCCAGTTGCTGAAAGCCATTCATCGGCAAGATACGACAGGTCACTGGCAACAAACGTCTGCCCACCTGCTCGCTTTGCAAGGCATCTGAATGTCTTGTTTACCACTTGTTGTTGTTGTTGCTGATCCCTGTTGTATAGCAGCGCTAGACCAAGTCTATGACATTGCACACTCTCAGAAATCAATGACCAATAATGGTCGCTCCAGAAGATCTTCTTTATCGAGTCCCAAGCACTCAAGGATATGATACGGAGTGGCTTGGCTTTTGAAACACATAGCGCAAATTGGAAATTCCTTTTCTTTGTTGTTAAATGCCAATGATCTTAGGTGGCCACTTCGAAAACGTGTTATTGAAGATTGTTCCAGTCTGCTGCAAGATGGCTGAAAGAAAATGGATGAATAACTCTGGAGAGGTAATGCACACTCTTTGAGTCAGTATCAATGCGTGTTGTTAAATGCATTGCCATCAAGAGGTGATGTAACACATTATTCACCATACAATATAGTCGCTCTTTTAATAAGTCTATCATCTCTTCAAAACAAGCATTTATTTGTTACACAAAATTTTCATCGAATTTCATCACTTTCCACATACAATGTTCATGTGCCCCTTATATTTCCATTGAGTGTTGAGGTGATGGTGAATTCTTTTCATGCCCCTGACAGTTTCTCCGTTTTAAAATCAAGTTGGTAATTAAATTTAATCATAACTTTAACGAGCTTAATAAAATACTGGTTATTTTATAGCAATTCATCACAGGTAGAAAAATAAGTGTTTCATTTGAAATCAATTGTAGAATTATTATTGAACTAAATATTCTTAATATAATATGTTTCATGGAAAGGAAAATATTTTAATTTAAGCATACATTGTTTACATTGAGTTGTTCAAAATGCAGTTTCACAGTGGTTATATTTTACATTCCTGATGTAAAATTCACTTTGTAGAATTTTAAAGGGATGATTTTATAATAAAATGATAAATTTCTAGGTCATAATATTTAAAAATAACTATTTAGATTTTTTTTTAAATTATGTAAATAAATATGTCATCGTAGCAGTTATGATAAAGTTGAGATTCTGTATACAGCCTAGTAGTTAGGGCATCGGCATTCTGACCGGAAGGACATGGTTCGATTCCCAATGCCACCAAAGACATACCGAGTACATGTGACATACGTGCTCGTTAAATCTGTGGAATCGTAAGTCTTGTGTTCAGTCATTGACCAGTTACCATGGGTGTAATGGTCTGGAGAAAATTTCCTACCCCTCTAGATCAAAGTCAAAATTGTAGGGAGTGGATCTTCTGGTGGTGCCATCTATCAGAGGAATCTTAGAGCAAAGTCGTACTTTTACCTTCATGGTGCTCTGGTTCAATGAAAGATGCACTTTACTGACTTAAATTCGCATAGCTAATGGCATAGCTTGTCTGGTGCAAGTGTCATAAGTAACCACAACAACAAATTCTGCATACTAACGCTCAATCTGAAGCTGTAAAACAAGACCTTAGATTAATATGCATGTATTCAAAAGTGTTACACCTGTTTCCCAACTTGTTTGAAGAAATAACTCCTTTGGATGGTTTTCTGCGAGCTTTATGTACTCAGATATTCCTCTATTGTGTATATTTCTTCTGTAAACAAGACTTTTAATGAGTGTATATTGCAAGATATTTCTTTAAATCATGAAATTTGAGTGATAATTCCAGAAGCTTTGCCTTATTATTTCAGTGGCAAGAGTTTCAATATAGAAACTTTGTTTAATAGTATAAGTTTCATTAATAATTCTGGCTTTCCAAAAAGAAAAAAACTTTCAATTATTGTTGAATTGTTGGAAATTTAAGAGAAAATTTATTTTCTTAAGTCAACTTATGACAATGCAATAAAAATGATTATAAAAAATAAACTAGAATAAAAGCTATTTTATAAGGAATAGATTTAATATTTCCTGTTTAAAAACTGATGACCTAATTTTATTTTGGCATTAAAAGTACACCAAAAAGTAGTTTTTACAGTAAAATAATGAAGTGATATAAAAAGTTTAACCCTTGAATGATTTCGGTAATTATTAATTTCTTAAAATTTAGTATTTCTTTTTCAATAATTTTTTACTGAGATAGATAATATTAAATTTCTGAAAATGATGATCGTAATTGTTGTTAAATGAAAAAGTGTTAATTAAAAAAAACAATGTCACCACAACAAGAACAAAATCCAATTTTAATTTTTATTTCGTTTAAAAACACTGCACTTCATTAAAAAATTTCATTTTTTAATTAAATTTTTTCTTACAAATATCGATTGAAACAAATAAAAATATCGATTTTCCAAAAAAATAATTACAATGTAATTAATTTTAACGCACTAAATCTTTACAAATTTAATTATTGGCACTATAGTTTATTGTACTTAATATTCTTTCGACACATTGTAATTAAATCGATTTGTTCTTTTTTCATTAATTTTGTAATCTTCCAGTAATTGTGACTGCTTAGTTTTTTTAATACTTTATTAATTTTTTATATGAAAATTTTCTTAATTGTTTTCACTTTAGTTTTTGTTATATGTTTCGTAAACAGCTTTTTTTTTTTTTTTTAACTAATCACGTGTAAAAATTTCTCATTCTAAATTATTTTTTTCAAAAGTCTTATAATGCACTTTGAATGAAGCAAGATATTTTTCTTGCAAATTGGAGCGTTCTATTTGTTATATAATCTACACTGCCACAGATTTTTAACGTTAGGAATTCAGGCTATCATTACAACAGGATCATTACTGATAATCATTATTAGATTATCATTACCGTTGTATGAGACTAATTTCTTGTTTGTGTCAGAGAGGATGAGCTAAATACTTAAATATATCAGAATATCTCTTTCCTTACTGATAAATATGATAAAATAATTGATAAATAATCCGAGGCATCAAAAATGAGACTATCAGATGGCTTATCAATTTCAAATCGTCATCTAGTTTTCGTGAACCATAATTGAACGCCATTTGAAAAACAATAAAGTTGTATGCTTTCAATTCTAAATTAAGAAAATAATTACTATTTCATTGCTTTCAGTATATGAAATTCTGACGAGGACATGCATTTCGAGTCTATTGTCAACATGTCAAGTGAACAGATTTCAAAAAATTAAACCATTCAGATAAAACATTTTTTTCGTGAATGCAATATTAATTTTATTATTCGTTTGACAACTTAAAACATATTTCTTAAATTAAAAAGAAAGGAAAATATATTGTGTTTGAATTTTACTAATGCTTAATTAGTAAAAATTAAAAATAATATCAACAATTAAATAGAACATCAAAGAGATTATATGAATTATCGAATAGCCAGGAGTTGTTTAAAGAAGGAAATTAGTAGAACGCAATTAGATTATTTATAGAAAATCCTACTAACCCAAGCGAATGGTTGGTTGGTTGGGTTTTATGGCGCAAGGTCCGAAAACGGACATGCTGCGCCATAACCCAAGCGAACATCACGTGTCCAATTAAGAGAGCAAGCTGAAGAAAACATTTAAAGCGTGTAATGGCCTGTCTTACAGCCTTAACGAGTTGTAAGGCAATTTAAAATCGACGTTAAAAACGGTAAAGCGGGGCTTGTATTTGCATACTGCAAAGGAAAATACACGTAAAACTTCCAAGTACTTAACCCAATAGACGTGCTTGCAGAAACACAACATGTTGTTCAACAGTGGCTGGGATTGAACCCAAAAGAAAGTTGGGAAAATAAAATCTCAATTATTAGGCAAATAAAATTTCAAAGGAAGAGAACTTTGAAACCCCGCAGTGGGCGGCTGTTGAATGGGATTTTATGTCCGCATTACGGCCTTACGGAAGGACATTAGTTGATAGTAAGCTGTGCGCAAGTTTCCCAATTGAAAATCTCCCAAGCAGGTACCCAGACAAACATGCATATGCTGAAGCTAGGCACTGCAACATCCATCTTTCACGGATCATAAGTGGTCGGGATCAAGTTTGGGAACTTTCACACTAAGTAACTATCTAAGATCATGGCGACCCCTAGTTGAAGAGGATTCGCAGTGTTCGAATAGTACCCCGCTTTACTGAATGGAAAGCCAATGCCCTAACCTCTAGACTAGCACGGCCTATTGATAAAAGTAATTAACTACATATAACTGTGCACATATATAGCATGTACTCGATGAGTCTTTGGCGGTAATGGGAATAGTACTCCGCCTTACTGAATGGAAAGCCAATGCCCTAACCTCTAGACTACCACGGCCTATTGATAAAAGTAATTAACTACGTATAACTGTGCACATATATAGCATGTACTCGATGAGTCTTTGGCGGTAATGGGAATAGTACTCCGCCTTACTGAATGGAAAGCCAATGCCCTAACCTCTAGACTACCACGGCCTATTGATAAAAGTAATTAACTACGTATAACTGTGCACATATATAGCATGTACTCGATGAGTCTTTGGCGGTAATGGGAATAGTACTCCGCCTTACTGAATGGAAAGCCAATGCCCTAACCTCTAGACTAGCACGGCCTATTGATAAAAGTAATTAACTACATATAACTGTGCACATATATAGCATGTACTCGATGAGTCTTTGGCGGTAATGGGAATAGTACTCCGCCTTACTGAATGGAAAGCCAATGCCCTAACCTCTAGACTAGCACGGCCTATTGATAAAAGTAATTAACTACATATAACTGTGCACATATATAGCATGTACTCGATGAGTCTTTGGCGGTAATGGGAATAGTACTCCGCCTTACTGAATGGAAAGCCAATGCCCTAACCTCTAGACTACCACGGCCTATTGATAAAAGTAATTAACTACATATAACTGTGCACATATATAGCATGTACTCGATGAGTCTTTGGCGGTAATGGGAATAGTACTCCGCCTTACTGAATGGAAAGCCAATGCCCTAACCTCTAGACTACCACGGCCTATTGATAAAAGTAATTTACTACATATAACTGTGCACATATATAGCATGTACTCGATGAGTCTTTGGCGGTAATGGGAATAGTACTCCGCCTTACTGAATGGAAAGCCAATGCCCTAACCTCTAGACTAGCACGGCCTATTGATAAAAGTAATTAACTACATATAACTGTGCACATATATAGCATGTACTCGATGAGTCTTTGGCGGTAATGGGAATAGTACTCCGCCTTACTGAATGGAAAGCCAATGCCCTAACCTCTAGACTACCACGGCCTATTGATAAAAGTAATTTACTACATATAACTGTGCACATATATAGCATGTACTCGATGAGTCTTTGGCGGTAATGGGAATAGTACTCCGCCTTACTGAATGGAAAGCCAATGCCCTAACCTCTAGACTACCACGGCCTATTGATAAAAGTAATTAACTACATATAACTGTGCACATATATAGCATGTACTCGATGAGTCTTTGGCGGTAATGGGAATAGTACTCCGCCTTACTGAATGGAAAGCCAATGCCCTAACCTCTAGACTACCACGGCCTATTGATAAAAGTAATTAACTACATATAACTGTGCACATATATAGCATGTACTCGATGAGTCTTTGGCGGTAATGGGAATAGTACTCCGCCTTACTGAATGGAAAGCCAATGCCCTAACCTCTAGACTACCACGGCCTATTGATAAAAGTAATTTACTACATATAACTGTGCACATATATAGCATGTACTCGATGAGTCTTTGGCGGTAATGGGAATAGTACTCCGCCTTACTGAATGGAAAGCCAATGCCCTAACCTCTAGACTACCACGGCCTATTGATAAAAGTAATTAACTACATATAACTGTGCACATATATAGCATGTACTCGATGAGTCTTTGGCGGTAATGGGAATAGTACTCCGCCTTACTGAATGGAAAGCCAATGCCCTAACCTCTAGACTACCACGGCCTATTGATAAAAGTAATTTACTACATATAACTGTGCACATATATAGCATGTACTCGATGAGTCTTTGGCGGTAATGGGAATAGTACTCCGCCTTACTGAATGGAAAGCCAATGCCCTAACCTCTAGACTACCACGGCCTATTGATAAAAGTAATTAACTACATATAACTGTGCACATATATAGCATGTACTCGATGAGTCTTTGGCGGTAATGGGAATAGTACTCCGCCTTACTGAATGGAAAGCCAATGCCCTAACCTCTAGACTACCACGGCCTATTGATAAAAGTAATTAACTACGTATAACTGTGCACATATATAGCATGTACTCGATGAGTCTTTGGCGGTAATGGGAATAGTACTCCGCCTTACTGAATGGAAAGCCAATGCCCTAACCTCTAGACTAGCACGGCCTATTGATAAAAGTAATTAACTACATATAACTGTGCACATATATAGCATGTACTCGATGAGTCTTTGGCGGTAATGGGAATAGTACTCCGCCTTACTGAATGGAAAGCCAATGCCCTAACCTCTAGACTACCACGACCTATTGATAAAAGTAATTAACTACATATAACTGTGCACATATATAGCATGTACTCGATGAGTCTTTGGCGGTAATGGGAATAGTACTCCGCCTTACTGAATGGAAAGCCAATGCCCTAACCTCTAGACTAGCACGGCCTATTGATAAAAGTAATTAACTACATATAACTGTGCACATATATAGCATGTACTCGATGAGTCTTTGGCGGTAATGGGAATAGTACTCCGCCTTACTGAATGGAAAGCCAATGCCCTAACCTCTAGACTAGCACGGCCTATTGATAAAAGTAATTAACTACATATAACTGTGCACATATATAGCATGTACTCGATGAGTCTTTGGCGGTAATGGGAATAGTACTCCGCCTTACTGAATGGAAAGCCAATGCCCTAACCTCTAGACTACCACGGCCTATTGATAAAAGTAATTAACTACATATAACTGTGCACATATATAGCATGTACTCGATGAGTCTTTGGCGGTAATGGGAATAGTACTCCGCCTTACTGAATGGAAAGCCAATGCCCTAACCTCTAGACTACCACGGCCTATTGATAAAAGTAATTTACTACATATAACTGTGCACAAATAGTAATTACACATATGCAGGCATAACTTGAGCGTTTTTGAGTATTCTGTTAAGTCAACTTGCATTCTCCATCTAAACGTTTAACAATTTTCATAACTTTAAAATTATTATATAACTATATTCAAATGTGTTCTAAAAATAATATATGCTAATATTAATCAACAATATTCTTAAAATTTGAAGTACAGGGACTATAAATAAAAATAAGGAACAATAAATAAAAAAGGGGATATCTTGTTCGTTTTTTATATACCAAAAATGATGGTTAAATTTCTCACATTTGTAAATTTTAAAACAAGAACAGGGGAGCTATCTTACTTATATAACAAGAATTAATACCACTAGCATTGACGCTAACACTTGTGAATCTACTAAACGTTTTGTTAGCAATAAAGGACAGACACTCGGAAAATAAAAATAAGTTATCTATAAATTATTTGTAAGACCAAATAATTTACAGATATAATGCAATAATTAAATTTATTACATCTACAGAAATGGTTTTTCTTTCTTTGTTTAAGTGTTAATTTGGTATTCCTTGGTAAAATCAATTCATTAATTAGTTTATAAAAAAGCAATATTTTATTCAATATATTATTAATTTAATTATTATATTTAAAGAAAAAGTTTATTTCTTATCAAAAAGAATATTCTTCTTTGGTTAAACCAACTCGTTAGTTTGTATGTGAAAGAGATATATTATATTCAACTTATGTAAAGAATTTAATTATTATTTTATACATGTAAATCTAAATGAGTCTCACAGATATAATAGGATACTTAAATTCATTATATCTAAAAATAATTTTTATATTTCTTTCTTTATTAAACAGAATTAATGCATTTTTTTCTTTGGTAAAATCGAATTGTTATTTAGTACATAAAAAGAAATATTATATTTAGTATTCAAATATTGAAAATTCAATACTTTAAATTATTTCCTCAATTTTATTCTTTATATTATTGCATACATTTATTCAACAAATAATACATAAATTCATGTAATCACAAAAAGATTTAAATATGGAAAAATCATTAAATGTTAACAAAAAAATTAACAAATGTTAACAACCAAAATTAACAAGTGTTAATTAACAATTGTTGATGCGATATCTATGTATTTTCTCAAATAATAATCGATTAAATAACATTGTTTTAAGGGTACATAATATTTTTACAATATTATGTATTTCGGGATAAATATTAGAATTGTTATACACTGCAATTCATCAAAATATTTAAAGCCTGTGATTCCACATTCATAGAAAAGGTATTGGTCCTTACTAATGAAATACCCCTATGAAAAAAGAAGCAAATAAAAGGTGAACATAAGAGGAATTCAATAATATTCCAAAATTTTTATTTATATGATAATAAGAGTATGGTATTAATATTATAAGTATAGAATAAATAAAATTTTAGCCTATCGCTTCCTATCTCAGATAATGGCGTCCCTTTAAAGCAGCAAGAAAATAAAGTAAATAATACCAAGGTTCTAGATTTTCATCGCGCCTTCAGACAAACACAGAAAATGAAACTGCAGAACCCCTGACTCAAATAGCTTGAGTTAGTGACTCATGGAAAGTAAACAAATTATTGATTCAAATATTATTCAGAGTCCGCGTTGCCTAATAAAGCGTTCTTGAAGCTGTTGACAGAAAATTCCAGAACATTTCAGCTGCGCAGTAATTAATTAGATGGTGGAATAATCTGGCGCTAGCAAAAAAAAATCTGTTGTTGATATAAAATTTAAAGTTGATATAAAAAGTAGGCTTTTATTACAAGTCAATTAATTACAGAAAGAATGTCTTCTGCATCTGTCACAGAATGTAAAATTAACTGTTGTTTTGCCATTTATTAAATTAATCACAATTCAAATTTTGACATTTATTTAATAAATGATAAATTAGCTGAGTTTGTTTATATAAACTTTCTGATATTCAATTTATCAAATAAATAAGATATTTATCTCTACATTTATTATACCTTTATAATTCTAAAGATCTTCGAAATTTAATCTAACCTAACTATATCCTTGGAAATTAGTAACTGACGTATAATGTTGAAAAAAACAAAGGATTTTTTGAAGCATTTTTTTTCTGTAATAGTTTTTTGTCGGAAAATCTGATATAATATTCATAAGAAAAGAAATTTTTACAGTGTTTTAAAGGAAATAAAATGCGATTTTTGTTTCGAATTATATTATTTAAAAAAAGACAAATATTATCAAAATGAAAAAAAAAATTAACAATCTATTTCTTTGCATATAATAGGATTATCGAAACATAAATGAAAAAGAGATATATAAAACTGAAAAAACTTTTTGCATGTATTGAGTTTTTGACAAATTTATTTCAATTTTTCGTAAAACCGTTTCAAATAAAAATGCTTATTGTGATGTGGCTTTCAAATTTTTAATTTAACTTTATTCATTTCCATTTTGTTGCCAATAATAGAATTAAGAGAAAAAAGGAGATAAGAATTATGACTGTTGGAGCCAGCGCTTGAGTGTTGGCTATTTCTTCCTTACGCCAAATGCACCAACAACGTAATAGTGAACAGTAGTGAACTTATTAAAAATAAATTATTGATCAGCCAAAACTCACTGCCATTTCAAAAACTACCTACATTTTCTACTTTAAAAATTGTATTTAATTTTTCATAATTCTCAAAACTTAAAATTATAAATGTAGTTTAAATTTTTCTTTAGAACAATTAGAGGATGCCCAATATTGATATTCTAGTTTCTAACAGTAAATTTTTTAAAGGAAACAATTGCAATCTTAAATCTTACCTTGTTCAAAAGAAAGATAAAACTTTAAATTTTCTTGAACAGCGTGAGATATTCGGACTAATTGTTAATGACATTCTCAACTTTACAATCACCAAATAAATATATTTATTATTCATTTTGAGATCGCCTCTCATAAGCTTAAAACTAAAACTCAACGAGAATACCAGTAATTGGTACATAAATGGGCAATGCATTTGAGCGTATTATTTTAATTTATTGCATTTTAGTACCTTATAAATATCATTTGTAAACAAAAGCATTTTCTAATATATTATTTGCATTCAAAATGAAAAAAAAATATGCAAAATTTACAGTTAGTTTAAATATATAATGGGAAATTTCTATTTAAAAGATGGGTATTACATATATATATATATATATATATATATATATATATATATATATATATATATATATATATATATATATATATATATATATATATATATATATACACACACACACTACTGGCCATTAAAATTGCTACACCAAGAAGGAATGCAAATAACAGAACGATATTTATTGGACACATACATTATAGTGGAAAGAACAAGTGATTAGATTTACAGGAAAATAGGATGTATAGATCTTGAGAAATCAGTACCCAGAGCAGCCACCTCTGGCTGCAATCACAGCATTTATCCGCCTAGACATGGAGTCAAACAGAGATTGTATGGCATGCACGGGGATCTCAGTCCATGCAGTTTCAACACTATGGCACAGTTCATCGACAGTAGTGGATGGTGAGTGATGGCGTGCCAATCGCTCGGCAACCATTGACCACACGTTCTCAATTGGTGACAGATCAGGAGAACGTGCTGGCCAGGGTAACAGTCGAACCTGTTCTGTATCAAGGAAGTTCAGAACAGTACGAGCAACATGCGGTCGTGCATTATCCTGTTGAAACAAAGCATTAGGGAGGCGTCGAAGATAGGGCAGAGCCACGGGCCTAAACACATCGGAAATGTAACGGTTGCTGTACAAAGTGCCGGTAATGCGAACAAGATGTGATCGAGACGTGTATCCAATGGCACCCCATACCATCACTCCAGCAGATGGGCCAGTATGGCGATGTCCAATGCAAGCTGGTAATGCGCGTTCTTCACAATGCCTCCAAACACGGATGCGGCCATCATGGTCCTGTATGCAGAACCGAGATTCATCTGTAAAGATGACGTAATGCCATTCCCGCCAGGTTCGTCGCTGATCACACCATTGAAGGCGCTCCTCTCTGTGACGCAGCGTCAATGGTAGCCGAAACCATGGTCACCGTGCAGACAATCCATGCTGCTGCAAACGTCGTCGAACTGTTTGAGCAGAAACTTGTTGAATTGCAAATGACTCCATTTCTCGACTCAGAGTTCGTGACATGGCTGAACGATCCCTTGTGACCATGCGCATAGGATGTCTGTCTTCTCTGCTGTTAGCGATGGGGGTCGCTGAGATCCTGCATGACGTTCCGTATGATTGTTCTGAACTCATCGATTCCATATTCTGCTAACAGTCATGGGGTCTCGACCGACGCGAGCAGCAATATTGCGGTACGATAAACCGCAATCCCGGTAGGCTATAATCCTTCCTCGATCAAAGTCAGACACGTGCTGATAGGCATTTCTTCTTCTTACACGAGGCATTACAACAACTTTCTTTGCCGAAAACAGCGTTGAAACGGAATGTGAGTTGGGAAAACTGCTGTCAAATCTCTGGTTTTATACACATTGTAGATGTCGCTACTGTCGCCTGCTTTGAATAAATGCGCTGAAAATCTAATCATTTGCATATCACAGCAAGTTCTACCTGTCATGCAAATTTCACGTGTGTGGGGTGCCGCTTTCCTGGTGTAGCAATTTTAATGGCCAGTAGTGTATATATATATATATATATATATATATATATATATATATATATATATATATATATATATATATATATATATATATATATATATATATATATATATATATATTAGGTCTACCGGAAAGTTCTGTCCGCTCCGGTTACAATCAGTTTCAACAAGTATGCGCATATTCCTGTGACACATATTTGGCTCTCTCTTTTGATCGCGAACAATGTATACACATTTTCGTCGCAGATGAACTAAAACGAAGTTCATTTACGAATTCCAACATGGAAGAAATGCTACAGAAGTGTATAGAAATTTATTGAAAGTGTTTGGTGAAGGTACAGTTTCTGATAGAAAATGCAGAAGATGGTTAAAAAAGTAGGTTATTTCGATGTAGGTTATTTCGACCTTTCTGATAAGACACGCTCTGGGCGACCATCTTTGATCGACGACGATACTGTCAAGATCATGTTGAAGCAAGATCCTTTTTTGACAACATCGGAGATTGCAGAAAGGCTTGATTCAGCTCAACAAACCATTTCCGACCATATTCGGAAACTAGGGTTTGTGTGGAAGTGTTCGAGATGGGTGCCACACAAGTTAAGTGAGAAGAATTTGAATGGTCGAATCATCATATGCACATCTCTGCTTGCACGCAACAAAATCGAACCCTTCTTGTACCGAATCATAACTGGGGATGAAAAGTGGATTACCTATGAAAACATCATAAGTAAAAGGGCATATTGTGAACCCGGAAAACCTGCCCCTTCTACCTCTAAACCGAAGTTGAGCCTGAACAAGAGAATGTTGTGTATAGGGTGGGACATTCGAGGACCAATACATTTTGAGCTGTTGAAACCAAACGAAAGGCTAAATTCGGAGAGGTACTGTCAGCAATTGGATAAATTAAAAACAGCACTCCAATAAAAGAGGCCGGCGATGTTCAATAGGAAGGACATCATACTGCTTCATGACAATGCCAGGACACATGCTGCTTTGGGGACTCTTCAGAAAGTCGCAGAGCTAGGCTGGGAAATTCTATCGCATCCACCATACTCCCCGGACCTAGCACCATCTGATTACCACTTGTTTCTGTCCTTACAAAATTTCTTGCTGGGCAAACAATTTAAGAACGAAGAAGATATCAGACAAGCACTGGTTCAATTTTTGGCCTCAAGAGATAAGACATTTTTAAAAGTGGAATATACAAATTGCCATCACGCTGGCAAGAAGTCATAAATATAATGATGGCAATTATATTATTCAATAAAGTTTATCCAAAGTATGAAAAAATTTATTCCTTTGTTTCATTCTGAAACGAACAGAACTTTCCGGTAGACCTAATAAATGTATAATGATATATATATATATATATATATATATATATATATATATATATATATATATATAATATATATATATATATATATATTTATAAGCATCGTCATAGGCGTGAAATGAAATAAACACAAAAAGTACATGCTTAGCAATACATTTAGAGCGAAAGCAGTTTAATAGAGAGAATTACTAAAATATAATTAATCGTAAGATTTTTTATAATGCCCAATAAAGAATAATAAAGTGCAAAGGCGAAATATAGTAAGCACATTGGCTATGTTGGTCTTTCTTTTAATTTTCCTTTTATTCTGTGTTTCTTTTAAAGTTTGAATAATATATTGGTTATATGTTCCATCTGTTTACTATATATTTCGTCTTAGAACCGGAAAATGAGAATTCACTTTATGCGATTATGAACCTTCGAAATAAGGTTACTACAAAGCATTTAATGAAGAATTTGAATAAATAATTTTCAGAAATATGCAATGTATATTAACAACCCAATTTTGTTAAAAACCTAAAAAATTGCACAAAAGCAAGTATCAAAATAAATTGAAGGAAGATTTCAGTAATATTGAAATTGTAGTGGACAATCAATTGAGAATGAATTTTTTCAGAAGACTATTATTTTTTATATGTTGATATGTTCCTTAATTTTCTTTAATATTTTTTCAGTTTTAAAAATAATCTTGAATTTCTAGAATTCGGTAAAAATTCTAGGAAAGACGAGGACATTAGGCTATAGAATCATCACACACAAAAAATAAATGTTTACTGTTTGGATAATGATGTAATCTGAACACACTGATCATCCAATTCGCTGCATTAGAAAAGAAAATGAAATGAAAAAAATTTTAGTTAACTAAAAATAGAAATTATTTTTGTTTTTATAATTCAACATACAATTGAAATTTCCTCCACACAAACCATTATGAAATAATCAGGGCTAATTAAGGAAAAATCACTTTTTACTAATTAGCCCTAATTAGATTAATTGAAAAAATTATAAAAATATGATAAATATTGTAATTTAAATTTATCTTTCCAATATAAAATATTACACCAAGAATTGGCATATTCAAACATTTGTAACAATCATGGTGTTTATAAATACAAATTTTAACTTATCATATCCTACAGAACAGAGGATTAACCAAAGAAGTATTGAGTTCCGAAGAATATTTATTTGAATATTTTACACACATTAAAAAATTTTAATATAACTGTCCATATTTTTGAAAAACACTGCACATATCTCAGATTTTGTGACATTAGACGTCATTCTATAGATTATTAAGAATTTTAATTAATTTTATACGGAATTATAAAGATTAATAAATTATGCTTCAGATGAGGCAAAACTGTAATACAATTTCATAGCAACTTTGAATGAATCAAAAATATGTTCGTCAAATAGTATTAATCAATTTTTCAATAATTATACAAATTCTTTTAACAATTCGTATTACAAAAGTTAATTAAATTTTTATTAATTCTTGAATAAATAACTGTAAAATATTGGCTGATATCTTTATTCAACACTCTTCATTAACGTAGGTTTTGAAGAAATATACCTTCAGAACTGAAAGGGAAAAGGCTTGTTTGAAATTTATTTAAGAAAGGTCACGAAGTAAATTTTAAGGAAAACACAGATCTTAAAATAGAGGTTTAAACGTATAATATACTCCCCACAAATATAAGAATTTTAATGAGATGCAGACTTGCAATCGCTCCACCAGGTGGCATAGCGGAAATAATTAGGATTCGCGACTGGCAACCTATTTCGCTTTTCTATTACACTTCCTCTATTTGTCGGCGTTAAAAGTGTATTTATGCAAATATTTATTTTGCGGATGTCCCAAGGCTAAACACTAAAAGTGAGTTCACCCACCAAGACAAGAGCCATAAACCTTCACAGCACCCGGGCTCGTACGTCAAGCAGAATGTCAAGATGTTACAGCAAAATGTAAACTTTGAGATGAAAAGATCGATGATAGAAAAAACGAAGTTTAAATTCCACTTTTTTTACAGTTTAAAAAAAAGTTAGTGGAATATTATTATATAAATGATTAGGTACATGCTTTATTATAATGAAAAAATTGTCATTGTCAAAACGTGCATAACTACGCAGTAAAAAAAATAGTCACAGTCAGCAAAACAATTTAGTCATGAAAGGTAAAATGAATTTTTTTATAAAACTAGAAAAACTGAATCAGTTTGTGCTATCTGACAAAACATATATTTAATATTCAAGCACTTATTTTCACGAATATGTGTATGCATGTATATATTTTGAATATATATATATACCTATCTTAAAATAATTAACATCAATGGAATTATTTGTATGTAACACCCACAATCGGTATGTCGGATATTATATGCAACTGCACTGTCTTAACATAATTGATCTATCTAGGTTAAAAACGATACTTTGTCGTTTTTCTGTTGAACTGAAATGGTGAACAAATACTGAAATGAAATGATTTGGTGATTTTCGAAAGAAATGCAGTTTGCAGTCATGCTTAGAATAAATCTGTTCATGCGATTGTCCTTGGAGGCACAATCATTTGTTGCTGATCTCGTGGAAAAGTGTACAACTCAGTTATTAGTTCAGAAACAGCTCTCACTGATCATCTGCACAAATTGTCGAGCATGTCTTGAAGCGTTATTCTTGTAGGACCACAAGAGGCAACTTCACAAATCATGCACTTAAAGTAATTCAATTTAAACCATCAATTACTTGTTGTAGTCTTGTGCTTGGTGTGGAGTCCGACTTCCATAATACACATATGCCATGGGTACCCGTTTATAGGATAGGTAACCATTAACAACCCATTTGACAGGAACTTCCACCTGTTGAGCAACTGCCGCGAAGAAACCTCAGTTGATACTGAGTCCCGCTTTGTAAATGAATATTAGATATTGCCTTTGTTTTCCTTTCTAATGTAGTGTGCTTTTTATGCATAGCATTTATGTGTTTGCTGTAAAGTTAATTTCGATTAAATGTGTAAAGCTAACTGCAAGGCTCCAATGTTTATTAAGAATAGAAATTATGTGTCGATTATTCATTGACTCATCTGGAAAAAGATCGTGGAGTTCCTTGATTGTAAAAAGGTAAGTGAAACTTACCTTCCTTTAAGTTAAATAGTTTTTCTCAATTTTAACTATAAAATTGACACCATTCATGGAGAGATAGAAAATACATCTATATCCATACCGGAATTCAAACCCAAGAGCTCCTTATCCGCAGTCAGGCACACTAACCACCTAACAGGATGGGTGGCGTAGAAATTACTGTGCATACCAAATCATTTCGAAAGGAACTCCACACCTTCCATAGGTTTAGATGTTCTGTCATTCATCTGACCTTGTGGAAAGTGTGTTAATCAAACATCACATAATACAACAAAACCGGACTTACTTCGTATTTACAATAATCTAGAGGGAGCCACTAGAAGATTGTCTCATAGAGAGCAATGAAGGACACATTACACCAGTCGAATGGGTAAATTTGCGTTTGACGCGACAAATACCTTTTACTTGTGTGCGCTGTCCAAACTGTTCAGTTCAATGGTTGCACCTTTGTTTGAGGGTATTTTTCTTGATATATCTTGGACACGAACCAGTTGTTTTAGTAAATTGAAATGCCATTTCTGTTTGAGTTTTAGATGATCGGGTTCTTCCCCATGTCACATCGCAACTTCCGCCTAGCGGTTGCATCACTATGCGAATACACGTCTTGGCTGCTCTGTTGTTGTTGTGGTTATAGTTGCTAATCCCAGATGGTGCAATTCCAATACTAGACCAATTCCACAAGTCCGTAAGCAGCCAGGAAATCCAAAAACATAAGGGGCTTTGAAAAAGCCTCTTCCAAGTCAAAGTCTAGTAGCTCAGGCGATACCTGTTCAGATTTACATTTTGATCTTATTTGTGCACTGGGTTCAATAAAATTGTGTGCCTCGTAACGAAATTTTGAAGGGTTTTGTAGAGCTAATGACTATTTTAATTCCAAAATAAAACAATTAGAAAATTTTGAAGTTATCATATATTTCTTTGACAGTCGAAGTGAACTCATAGTTAGAACTAGATTTGTCTCTGTTAGAATATATCGAAGAGGTTTTCTGAAAAATATCTGAAAAAACACTAATTTCTCACTACTAATTGCTCATCCTACGAAAAATTTCGTCATTTGAATGAAACACTAGATAGAATTCTCAAACACCAACAATAGATAACATAACTGACTATTCTTTTACCATGCTGTTATTGATCCAGTTAATAACCATAATTTCTCTTAAGAAAAATTTTTTGAAAGTAAGTTTTTAGATTCTAGTTTGCATAGATTTGTTGTCTATCCATTTTGTTTTTAAAAAATGAAAAGTGCTGCTCTGATGCCCTACAGATTTATCATAGGGTGGGCATTATATTGGGACAACATCTAATGATGTTTAAGAACCAAGTATCTAATTCTCTGACATTTATAGTTAATATGCAGACATTCTTGCAGGAGGAAAGCAACAGATACACATAGCTTTGTATCAAAATTTTGTTGAAACTTTGTCCATAAGGGTTGTTTTAATATTAGCAGCTGAATTTATGTTAGATCACACTTCAGTTAAAAACATATTATCTTTTTCTTACAGCATATCTTGATATCATATTAGAGTAACATATATATGCAAAGTACCGATGATGTCTTGTGTCGCCACTGTTTTCTACCTATTACTGTTAAGTGTTCTATGATTTTCTGGAAATGTCTCGGTTTTCCAAAAGCTTCCCGATTCTAATCTCCTCAGATTAGACGTACTGGAGAAATACAGTCTCCTAATCTTATCTTTAAATGTCTAAATACCTAACAAAAGAGATTTCAATAAATGCTTAAAATTAAAAGCTAGAAAAACCATTTTAGAAAAAAAATGATATTGCATATATAGGAAACAAATATGCCTTTAAAACATTATGTATAAACTGCTTGTTAATTTAAGGTTAAATATTGGAATTCTTAGAAAAAATATAGATCTTGGCATAAAAATAAAGATACATAATAATGTATCTCCATATGTGTACACACCGAGCTGGCAGCCGAATGGTTAGTGCTCTTGCCTACGGTTCAACAGTTCGTGGGTTTGGATCCCACCATGGGCATGGATGTTTGTAGTGGTTCGGAATCCAATTTAAACCGTAGGTCTCGGTCTAGTTAGCCTTCGTGTGCAAAAAATGGCCATTGAACGACAAACAAACCATATGTGTACAATGGCATGCTTTTTTTACCTCGCCCAAAATTAGGCTTTTCCAGTTAAATGGACGTTGCTGGATGGCAATCTTCGTTATCAAGAGACAGAGCTTAAGAAGTAGACCCTGAACACTTGGCACGCCACCTCTAGAGAAATCATTTCACTTGGAGGACATTGCGACCACAATTTATTTAACGTGCCGCTATCCCGAACATTCTAACTCACTACCTTCCGACAGCAAAAAGGACTTTTCAAAGTTGTGAAATCTTACTAGTTGGGAATCTTGTGAAATCTTTTCTAGTTGTGAAATCTTACCAAACCAACTAGGCTGCCTATACCTTACATAAATAATATAAATAATTTGAGTAAATATAATAAAGTAAGTAATAACTAATAAACATATAATAGCTATGTTATAATTATAGATGAGAGTTTTCAAAATACTGCATACATTTTTTTACTGTTTATACTTCTATTAGTAGAATTATAGTCAATATTTTAATCGTAAATTTGTTTCTTTAAATATTTGAATAATTTGTTGCGAATTAATAATTTTTATAAATCAAAACTTAAGTAATTTTATAGATGATACATCATTTTTCCCCAGTATTTTGAAATACTTTATTCTACAAGTCATATTCAAGTACAGCTCTCTGCAGAAATTTCAGTTCTTACACAAGAAAAAAAATCCTCTTTTTAATTAGTATTCAAGTTTTGGGCTTTTTTTAATTTGATAAATTCAATTATATATATAATTCCTGGAAATCATCCTAATCTGTTCTGAAAATCTGTTATACTTGCGCTTTAGCTCTTTAATTTACTTTGACAATTATTATATTTCCCACTGAAATTTTTTCAGCTGTGCACATCTTTACGTGTTTTGTTTAAAATTTTCTGATTTTTTTTTCCTCAACAAATTTGTATTTTTAATCCACTTATATCTCTTTCCCCATATGAGGGCCCCTCATTAGATTTTTAGTTTTATATTATCAGCTGTATAAACATCCTCTTGCCCTAGTAACAACGGATTGCGTTTCTTCAACATTTCTTTACTATCATAAACTTCTAATTTTCTTTCATAAACTGAGGAAAGAAATAGCTAAGAAAGGTAAACGATATGAATAAAATATTTCACAGAAAATTTAATCGATTATTTTTTTTTCTCTATTTCATTCGTAGAATTTAGATTTGAAGAATATGGAATAAATCGTATTGGGAAAAAAATAAGATTTCCTTCACCCATACAAATATTCGATTGATACTACGAGTTTGAGATGACTATCAAGCCTGTTTTCTGGTTGCTAAGCAACACTCATTAAAATATTGAATACTTTGATTTTATATTTTCATGATCATTTTTAATATGCAGAAAGGCATTTAACTTATCTTGCATAAAGTTTTATATATTACTTGTTGAACTCAGAAATGGTAAGTTTTAAATAATATTTTTATTTTTCTCTGAGTAATAATTTACCTTATATTATTCACTCTAAAATTAATTCTAGATCATAATCCACCATATCAAAGAATAAAAAACTATGACTATAAAACCTGTGGACATGTATTTCTTTTAATGGCAATTATGCTGAGATATTAACTTGCTTAATTTTGCTCTTTAGTTCAATCGCACATGGGTTTAATTACCACTTCTAAGAGGGGGCGTTTAAAATGGTTTAGAATCCAATTTAAGCTGTAAGTTCTCAGTAGAATTAGTCTTTGTGTTGTAAAAAATTGACAGAACAGTGACAAAATTATGTTATGAATACGTTATTAACAACCATATTTAAAATTGTAATGATAAGAAAAAATTATAATTCAAAGAACGAAAAAATAATTGGATGATGGATTAGTAACGTAATGAACCCTGTGAAATCTTACCAAACAGAAAATATAATTTCAATATTGCTAGACAAGTTCATTAAAAGATCACGACATTTATTATAAATATTCCAAAATAAAGATCATTTTCATTACTTTTATGAAATAACTTATGAATTGCAGATTTATTGATTAAACTATCCGATGAGAGAAAATTAAATGCTTTCTTAAATAACATCAAAAATTGCATCCTCTTAAATTCCATCTCCATTTATATCACATTTTCGATCTAAACCATTCTTTCGTTCATACAGTTTTTACACATTCCGATTCCTTTACTCATAAAATCAATAAACTTCTAAACTCATTGATTGCAGAATGTTGTGAAACATTTCGTGTGCAAATATTGGCGATAAATACGTACTTTTCGTCGCCGTTTTTTATCTTCAGTCGTCGCAGAAATTCGCGCAATCACTTTTGTGTATTTAATGTTCACTTTTGGAAAACAACTCTACTTGGGATTAAAATTTTCTACTGGAATTTTCGGGAATTTTCTGTGGAAATATAAAGTACAAGTTTTAAAAATAACTTTTCGATAGTAATGATTCATTCCCCATGAAAACTTCGAATTTAAACATTAAAACAACGAATTTTGTTTAATTATGAATTGTTCTATTTTAAAAACGACGCCATTTAGTAACTGGAATATGGGGATGAAGTTTAACTTTCAAGTATAAATGTCAAAGGGAACATTCATTAATCAGATGGGATATTTTTATCTCCCCGGGCTACTCTTTAAAAATAAAGAATAATCTTCCTTCTGTGACGTTTTCTTCTTCCTCTAATATTCGAATTGATTACGATCTACGAAGATTAAGGTCCCTCATCATCAATTTTAAAAATCCAGCCAAAAACGCCAAATTCACCAAGATAATAGGTTTTAGAGGTTTGAAATATTAATTAAATATTAAGATATTCTAAATGTGAAGAAGAAATTTCTGTAAAAAAAAAGTTTCAATTAATTAAATAACAATTAAAATAAATTTGAATCCGAAAAGGATGAAAAAGAATTCAAAAAAAATCTTACAAATTGCGAGATATATAAATGAAAATGAATGAAATGTACTGAATTGAAATAAATATAAATCAAATCTTATTTTTGTAATTAAGAATTTTAATATGATTCAGACAATAGAAGTAATAGAATTTTTTTTTATCGCACTACTATTCAAGTTATTTTTCTTCGTTTGAGTCACTCAAAGAATATTAATTCAAATCTATCAATTAGTATGTCTAGATTTAGATTATTAAAACAGGAAATTCTTGTAAATGGTTTTAGTTATTGGTGTAAAATACTGTTCTGTTAAGTGCATTTAATGAAATTTCATGCATAAAAAAACCACATTTTTTATAATGAAATGAATAAAGAAAATCACCAAATTGCATTTCAATAAAAATCACAGGAGTATTTAAACCATTGATGTTTTCTTGATATTCATATTAAGTTTAAAAAAAATAATTGCAAAATTTCACTCTGTTTTTGAAGAAATGAATGGGTTTTTGATCTGGCGCTAATTAACGCTTTCTGAGTTGGCGATATTCTATTAAATTTTAAAATTCAACTAATCTGTTTCATTACATGAAATCTTTTCAAAATGGCAGCAAAATATATTGAAAAGCAATTGTAACAAGGTTCAAAATGTTTGGTTATATCTGATGTTCTTTTAAATTATACAGCAAAAACAACGATTTCTTATATTTTGCATCAAACGGAAATAATCTCCGTTATTTTATTTTAAAGTGACTCCAAAGCATTAAGTATTTCATTGAAAGAATACTTAAAATTTGTATTTATAGGCTTATTAAAGACATAACATTTCTTGGTATTGACCCAAGAGTAAACTCTTGGTTTTTTAAAAACGTTTCCAACTGAGAGATAGACTAAACAACTTCGTTTAAAAAAATAGATTAAAAAAATATGCCTCTGTAAGAATGCAGTTAATAAATTATGTACTGTATGTTAGATTCTTTGCACGTGCGGTATTTCAAAAAAGATTCGTTCTGGAATGCAATTTGAATGAATGCGATGAAACGTGTGCATCCTTTTACAATTATTTCTTTTCAAACTTAATTGTTAGTTAATTAAAGATAGACAAAAATTAATCAGGAAAAAAAATTTAGATTCAGATACTTTCTTTTTGACATTTTTTCCTAGTTTAGATATTTAAGCCACCTTTAGCGAACAGTTTTATTTTTAAGGCTTTATTTCAAAACGTCAGGAAAATATATGCTGTAGTCAAATATCAAATTTATATAATTTGACATTTTCACTTTATTTTTTATTTCATTTTAAATGTTAGGTTATTTTATTTCATTTATTTTGAACAAAGTATTTTTATATTTAATCCACCATTTTATTTTTCAGAAATCATAATCTCTAGTATCACAGAAGGTGATTGATCCATGCTCATAGTCATCACGTACAAACCGTCAAGATGACAGCCAAACGGTTTACACTCTTACCTTCGATTAAACAGTTCATGGATTCGAATCTCTCTGTGGATTTAAATGTTTGATGCGGTACACAAATCCACTTTAAATTGCAGATCTCGATCTCATTAACCTTCGTGTGCAAAAAAATGGACGTTCAATGACAAACTTAACCAATAGCTTCTAAGCTGACATTTCCATTTTAAGGACAGCGGTGGCCTGGCTGGTTAGGGAATCGTTCTCATTATCGAAAGGTGGTGAGTTCGAATCCCGGATTCACCGAAGATCTCTCGTGTTCGCTAAAGTCCGCTGAGGCACGTTAAGTATGTTATGGTCACAATGTCCTCCAAGTGAAATGATACCTCTGGGACTGGCAGGCCAAGTATTGGGGGTCTTCTGCTTGTTCCTTGCTCCAAAATTAAGAAGACTCCACTTGGCTGCTTCTATCCAACTGGTAGAGCCAACGTAGGTACAGGGAAGCATGCTGGTGCTATGACATTTCCATCTGATTGTAATTTAAATTTTCACAAAGGTGCCGCGGTGAGCTGTTAAGTTACAGCGTCCGTTCTCGATATCGGACGATAGTAAGTTTGAATCCCGACCCATTGAATATCCGTCGTAGCGACTTACAACATGTTAAATATGCCGTGGCGCAATGTCCTCCAAGTGAAATGATAACTCTAGGTATGTCAGGTCTGGAGACCTTCTGCATGGCTAAAGGAAGAAGACCCACTTTCGGGTCAACCATGGCACACCCACTGGGTGTTCCGTTATTTAAGGTGGCATCACTTCCGCCCCTTGTAATGTCTGAAAGGTGGAAATCTCCAGTAACCGGATATTATACTCCAATTTATTTTCACAAAAATTCAAGAATCAACTACCGATTCGATTTATTTGTTCTATTACTTGTAAATAATACCTCAGCTATAAAAATTCAAAATTCTCTTATTAATTCAATAATCTCTATATTGCGTTTATTAGAATATTTATGGATTATATTAGTGGATTTTGCTACATTTCATACTTATATTATGCTAATACTTAAATAATATCCCAAAAAGTTGAATGACTCATTTTTGATTGACAAATTTTAAACTTAGGAAAATGTTTAAAATGAAACGATTTAAAATTTTCAAGAATTTTTTTAGGATTCAAGTGTGAATTTGTGAAAACTATATATATATACGATTGTTGAGACATATTCCTCATTTCTTTAAATTTTTTTTGATAGTTTTGGCTTTTATGAACCACAAAGTGGTTGTTTATTCCGTTGCAGTTAAGATCCTGAATAAGTAATTTTATTACGATTCTCATTGGTTTAAAATATCCATGACGTCAGATAACCTTTCATTCACGTCCCATCGTGTTGAGACGGAGTTGTAAATCCGAATTTGTATCAATCTGAATTGTATCAACGAATTTGCTGCCTTCCAATCACATTCTTCGAGCGGAAGCAAACAAGGCGATGTTCACCATCGAGTGTCTGAGAATATCATTTAAGTTCGTTTTGTTAGTAAAACGATTTCTCATATAAAGACCAAAACCTTGGTTTGAGAAGGCATTTTCCATTGATTCAAGCCATTAATACGTTAACAATAGAACAGAAGGAAAAGTCAAAAAAACAAGACAAAACTTTCAATTTATGGTTAGTTTAAATCGGCAAGGAAGATCTATATTTTTAAAATTTTCATTAATTAACAGAATTCTAAATTTATTTATTTATTACATTACATATATTCAGACTTGTATGCTTGATTCTTGAGATCCGCTTGTAAGTCTTCGTCGATAATAGGACAAATAGCACAATGACAGATGTACAACCACAGAAGAATAACGAAGAAAACACCCAGTGCCACGGTGGGAATCGAACCCACACTCCTACGCTCTCAAGCGATTAGCGGTGATGCTTTAGACCACTCAGCCACGGAGCGCCCCAGAATTCTAAATTAATAATTGAAATATTTGTTAGCAATCTCTTTTGAATCTTAAGAATATTGCCCTGCTTATACGCCAATATTAAGATTTTTTTTTCTCCTAATTTTACTTATTTTCTTGTAGGTAAGCGCCAACCGATTCAGTCATCCTTTCAATGTAATTGATTTTTGGGATAATTAATTAAGTCACTCTTTGGACAAATCTTGCGTGGTAAGCCATTTTTGATTACTTAGAATATTTATTTATTAATCATTATTAATGACACTTTCTTGAAACTATTTCACCAAGCATAAAATTAAATCCATTCAAATATTAATCAATCTCTAGACTCGAAAAACAAAGATAACATTAAATTCTTTGCCAGATTGTTTGCACCTTTGGATAGAGCAAAGAAATTTAAAAATTAGACTCCATGTAGGGCATAATTTATTTTTTTGTGAAATTTAGTTTGCGTATAATTATACATTTGCCAGAAAATGATTCTATCGAAATGGCTTATCAAAAAGGAACATCTAATGAATCAAAATAATAGCCAACTATATATATAAATTTTTTTGTGCACGGCATAACAAAATAAATAAAAATCCAGAATAAAAATTTTGTTTCACGTTAAACGTAAAAACTTTAAGTTCTGCCCATTTATTAAATAAAAAAGTGCACTTTACAGAACCATTTTATTAAAATTATGCTTTGCATCTCAAAGGGAATTTTGTTGTTTAGATTGGTGAAACATAAATTGAATGAACTGTCAAATCATTGATCTGCGTTCCAATGTTCTTCCGAGCTGGGACATATAACGAAAGGCGAAAACATGTTCGCTTAAGAAGGCAAAAGAAATACTCTTCAAAGAATAAAAAATAGCAAATATTATTTTTTTAAAATATTGAAATTTAGAAATAAAGGGGAGATTCTTTACTGCGTTCATATAACATCCTCTATAGTATTTTTAATTTTTATCCATTGCCAGCGGAAATGTGTAGATGTCACTTTTCAAAAGAAACGGAAACACATACTTTTTTCTTGGAGTGAGAAGAGTTCCAGAGGTGGAAAGTTACACGTCTCAAATTAATGACATGCTCATCATTAACAAGAACAGTTGCCATCAACTACCTGAGGAGGCTGCACAATGGTGGCCTATTCGCACGACGACCTGTACGTTGTGTACCATTAACGTCTGACCCCCGGATAAGGCGCTTTGTGTGGTGCTAGGAACACCAGAACTGAACGGATCAGCAATGGGGTCGAGTACTTTTTACGGACGAGAGAGGATTTAGTCTGACTACCGATTCTGGACGCATACACATCTGGAGAGAGCGGGGAACACGCAATAACCCCTCCAACATCGTCGAAAGGGACCGGTTTCGAGGTCGCGGTGTTCTCGTTTGGTGAGGCATCATGCTTGGTACCCGTACTGACCTTCATGTCGTCCAAGGAGGTTCAGTCACCGGGTCCCGTTATTGTAATATTCCCTTCCTTATGTGCGCGGTTTTAGAGGTGCTATGGGTCCCCAGTTCCTCTTCATGGACGGCAATGCTCCACCTCTTCGTACAGAGGCTGTCGAAGAGCTGTTGGAAAGTGAGGATATTGAACGCATGGATTCACCGGCAAGGTTCCTGGATCTAAATCCAATAGAACATGTGTGGGACTTTCTTTCGTCATATAAATTCTTATTTTCCCGAAATTATTTTATTTAAAAAATTTTTTTAAAAAGTGTGACTATATTGGAAGGTAGTTTTTGTTTCCTCTCCTAATTGTAAGTGGACAGAATCTTTTTTCCCTTCAGTTCCCTGTAGAATTAAGAACTACTGGTTCTACACTGACTTTAAAATTAAGCAATTCACTGGACATGGACAATTCAATAGCTACCTATACCGTTTCCACATTAAAAACAGTGAGGTGTCCATGTGCAACTCTGGGAGTGACAATTCTCACATTCTTCTTGAATGCCCACCTGTTTCAGAAGAAAGGAACGAGCTTTGTAAAGACTCAAATAATAGGTGGCCCCCGATTTTGGTGGACATAGTAAAGAAAGAGAATTTTGAATTTTTTTTTAAATTTATCCATGCTGTTATCTAACTCCTTTTTTAGTTTTATATCTTTTTTTTTTCTCTCTGCCTTTTCTTTTGTTATTATTTTTTTTCATCTCATGATTTATTTGGATTTGTTTTGTAGTACATTTATTGTACCTTCGGGCCCTGTGTGGTATTCCTTGGTGCACAGGAAGATATTTTTGTTTTCCCAAATAAAAAAAAATTGGAAGGTAGTATTTAATGTGCACAGTAGTATTAGAAAAATCTTGAGCACAATATATTTCAAATATGTTAAGCAAGAACAATTACAAAGTTTTCACTTATGTATTTGTTTCTTAATTAAATTTTAAATTAGCATTTCTTTTTATGAATTTCAGATTCACTCACTAAAATGTAAATAAATCATAAATAGCACTACAAATTTTGCAATTTTTTAATAAAATAAAGTGAAATATGCAGTAATAATATAATTTTTTACAAAAAAATGTGTTGCCTGAAATTTTGTTTTATAAATATCAAATAACCAACAAGATTTCCCAAACAGGCTTTTAATTAATGTTCTAATTAGTAATATAAACTTAAAATATTAATCATAGTTATAAAATAATAAACTTTACATTTTCTAAATAAATGACTTTAAAATTCGAATAGTAGTTCCTAAGATGTATTTAAAAATGGAATATTTCTTATATGTTTGTTATAAAATAATGATTTTAAAAATAGATATTTTAAAAAAGCATTACATTTTTCATTGAAATGCATTTTTACATTTCATGCAAATTCTAAACACAAGACTATTTATTCTAATAAATATCATTATGTGTAATATTATTTTATTGAAAGAATTTGCAAACATTTATGCCTAAAAATGATTATTATAATGCATGTTACAAAATTTACTTTTTAGCTCTCCTTTTTTCTTTAAGGTGATTCAGAGTTTTAATTTTTTCTCTGAAAAGCGGCATTTGAAATACATCAGAATGTCATATGTAAGATTGTTTAACTGCTTTTCTGGTTTTATTTACGAGTAGATTTTTATTTTACTGTAAATTTGAAAATAGGAATATGTTTTCGTAATTTAATAACTTCTTTTTTCTTTAATCTTTTATATTTTCAGTAAAAATATTTTATGAATGAACATAAGATATTACAAATTAGAGTTTTTATAGATACATAACGGTGCAGGCGATACCAAGACTGTGACGTATGTTTATTGGATTAAGAATACTCTCTCTCTCCCATTACCAAGCAACTCGTCATTTTGAACCAATGTCAGGTGACGAGGTCACATCTGACCTAGCACTCTCCTCTCTACATCCACGCCATATTAGCGGAATGAATTAGGAAGTCACAGATTGATTTGGGCAACCCATGGAGCACCACAGTGAGGGTGGATGTGGTCACCCACCGCAGGAAATGACGCTTCACTTTGCTGATCTTAACAGGAAGTGGCGTGAAACTACTGAGCCACTGGTACTCTTATACATCGCATAAAAATCTCTCTCATTCAACAGCTTTTAATTTTTTTCCTTTTTTTTAATTATGGGTTATGGCATATTGAATTTTCTTACAAAAAAAATAAAGCTTTCATTTTTTTCCACATTACCGTTTGCACTTTATTGTGATGCAAAGTTGCCACTTAAGTATAATTCTGAAGGAAAACAAAAACTTTTTGAAAACTCGAAGGGGGCTTTGAATGAAAGAAATGAAATAGGTGGTTACGTATAAGATGTAATACTATGATTCCAAAAAAATGTTTGCTATTTGAAGTCCATGAGTGCCAGTGACTCAGTAGCTTCACTTCACTTCCCGTTCAGATCAGCAAAGTGAAGCCTCATTTGCCGCGGGCAGCGATTGGGAGGGTGACCACGTACTCCCCCTAGCCGTCACCGTTATGTATGTATGCATATGTATATAAGAATGTTGTGCATTATAATTTTATTATATATTTGGGGAAATATTTTTTTATTCCCTGACAAATATATCACAAATAGCTTTGAATGAAGATATACATATTGATTTGTTTTTTTCAATACAAACTTCAGCGAGTTAACATTCTGGAATTTACAACCTCTGTGAATATCTGAGGACAAGGAGGAAATCAGACACACGATATGTGTTGAACCGAAATTAAACTATTGAGCATTCATGTAGCAACCAGCCGAGCTGGCAGCCGAATGGTTAGCGCTCTTGCCTTCGGTTCAACAGTTCGTGGGTTCGAATCCCACCTTGGGCATGGATGTTTGTAGTGGTTCGGAATCCACTTTAAGCCGTAAGTCCCGGTCTAATTAGCCCTCGTGTGCAAAAAATGACCGTTGAGCGACAAACAAACAAACAAACATGTAGCAACCAGCTCAGTTGAAAAGATATGCATAATAGTAGTAAAAATTAAATACATGAAATCTAAGTTATGTTAGGATTCACGGGAACCCTTTGTTTTTCCTGACATTTTTCAATAATAAAATAAATTATGATATTTAAATATTTTCTTAAATGTCCCATTCTTATGTTTGCAATATAATAAGCATAAACCCACGCATAAATTAATGACATATTTTCATTTCTTTTAAATTATATTGCATTGTAAAAAGCGTGCAGTTCAAAAATGTGCCGTACAACTCAAATACCAGAGACGCCTTTGTTTCGAACAATCTAACCAGTATAATATTTGGGTGATAAACTTTTGTGAAGTTTTAAGGCACTGTGTGTGTGTGATGAAGACCATGATTATGTTACGAAGCACACAGAAAGACTCCAAAATTTGAAATAAATATTTAACACTAGGTTTATTGAAGATGCGTCCTTTTGAAGCATTTTATTTATTTATTTTTACTAAAGTGAATGTTTCTTTTGTACTAGTTGAGACCATGGTTACGCCACTTTGTTACAACTCTCATTGGTTTAAAACATCCATGACATCTGATAATGTTTCATCCAAGTCACATCATATTTAGAAGGCGTCGTGAATCCGACTTGTTGAAGAATTTGCCGCATACCTTCCAACCGCATTTTTTAAGCGGCAGCAAACAAGGCGAAATTCACCATCGAATGTTTAAACATTCATATACACTACCTCAATTGAAAATATATGCATAATTGATTACCTGAACTCTAAAGCATATATTCATATTTTTTCTTAAATTTACCGATAGAATTAAATAGTTTCCATGGCCGAGTTTCTGCCTTACAATCATTGTTTTTATACGTAAGTATATGTGATCATGTACTTTAATTTGTGAACGTGGAAATATTGATGATAAAAAACCCATTCCTGATTTTAGCAACAGTATAAAAAGTATTTTTTAATTATAATTTTTTTTAGTTTGTAAAAGTTTTCAAAATCATGAAAATGTTGTTCTAAATAATTAGTTTTCAAATCTTTAGCGATATTGGTTCAGAAATTAAACGCGTTAAAAATAGAACAGAAGAAAAAAACAAAATGAAAGAAACAAGACAGTTTATAATTAGCTTAAATCGGCAAGGACAATTTAAATTTTTGCGTTTGTAATTATATGGTTTTTCTTATATATATACAGTGGTGGCCAAAATTGTGGACACTTTTGGAAATTTTTATGTTTTTGAACTTTGTATGGTGATAGAAAATGTTACATTTCGCAAAATGCAAACTTGTATACATCATTTTAAAGAGAATTTATTACTGAATTCAATACAAGACACAAAATTCAATTATTTGCAATACAAAAAAGTTAAACGATAATAGTTATCGATATACATTAGATAGTGATGATTGCAGTGAGTTATCAGTACTTAGTAGAGTACCCTTTATTTTTGATTACAGCTTCACATCGGCGTTTCATTGAGCTGACAAGAGTTTAAGCTCTTCTTTCTTTATTACATGATGCCAGGAAACTGCCAGTAGAAACTGACATCATGTCTACACTTGAAACAATTCATTATTTTGCTTTGTTCTGCAGAAAGAGGACCTGTTTCTTATACACTGCAATTACAAGTAGGAATTTTTGTAAAAATTTTTAATATTTAGTCAAGAAGCAATGACATCAAATAAAAGAGTAGATTGGACACCTAGCAAGAGATATAACATTATTGTGTTACGAGAAAGTGGTATTTCCTATGCTGAAATTGCAAGACAGGTGGGTGGTGTGTTCGTTCCTATTGCAAATTTTCGCATGTTCTTAGAGAGAGGCTTATACGAAATATCCACAAACCTGATATTAGGTAATGAAAAATAGAATTGCACAATTGGATTCATTTCTGGGAGTATAACTGTTTGAAAATTTCATCAACTAGAGCCCCCTCCCCACTTAGCCTTTTTGGAATCCGGTGCAAATGATCCCTAAGGAGTTCCCTCTTTCGTTACAATAATAATTTTGCTATAAACGAACAACAATTTACAAGAAAGGAGTTGTAGGAGCCTTTCCCAGACATGTGAGACCGCTTCATTTATTCTGTGTGCTGGCTGATATCGTGCCTGATTGCTAAGCTGTTGATCCCCATTCTCCTTCCTGCTCTCAGCACTTTCCGCTGCTCATGTTACTAAAGTCAAGCATCGCATTGGGTGACAGCCTCAGTAACCATGAATCGATATTGCGGCCTTGTGCAAGGGTTTTGTGAAAATATCATGACATAGGCATGTTCCGCTGTCATGCAGGTGGAGCTCCCGTGGCTCAGTAGCTTCACGCCGTTTCCCTTTTAGATCAGCAAAGCATCATTTGCCGCGGGCAGTGATTGGGAGGGTGATCACGTACTCTCCCTCACTGGGTTGCTGGAGCTTCGTGGGTTGGGGACATGTCCACCTTAATATGTCGCGTCCTTCTGCTAGTGTGGCGTCGATGCGGAGCGGAGGGTGCAAGCTCAGGTGTGACCTCATCACCTGATCCTGATCCAAAATGACGAGCACTTGGTGATGGGTGAGTATTCCAAACCCGTTTACTTAGGGGTACAGTCCCGGGTTTCCCTACACTTCTGTGTGTGAATGTCCTTTCTGCTGATATGATGAATGAATGTGGCACACACTACAAACGGGTTTGTGGTGAGCCGCCGTGGCTTGGTTCACAGGTGCTCCATCAAGTAGCGAGTAGCAGTAGATAAATGTTTAGCATATTCCGTGTTTTGTTATGACGAAGGCTTAGTCATCCAGTACCATCCACACAATAGGAAGAAATTATTTTATGTAAATTTAATACAGTATAAATTAGAATGTCAAAATGAATAAGTTAAAATAAAATAATAAAACTACTATGCATACAACATGCAGTACCACGAGCAAGAGAATAACAAACGAATAGCAAACAGTTAAGATGCCGGTTGCTGTCATCACTTTGTGTTATCTTTCATAACTCGGAAAGAGAGTAAGGTAGATTTTCACAATCTTGCAAATGAAATAAATTCATCAAAAGAATATTAGACATTTTGTGAGAATGTTTAGAAAACACATCTCATAAATAATTCGATTTGGTTCAACTTTCGATTGATTCTATTTTATTTAGGAGCCGCCACTGGTGTTGGAACAACTGCCCTTTATACCATTGCCTTAATCAGGCTCTGATCATGACTTCTAGTTGACATTCGGAAATAAAAACCTCCCAATTAATTGTACAAGCTTAATTATACTATTTTCAATTGATCGTGATTGAAAATGGCAGGACAGCTGGCGGTGTTTGGCAAAATTGACAAAAAAGTTTGGAAGCCAAAAAATATTAAAATAACCTTAAAGTGTTCAGAAATAATTTGGGAAAAGAAAGAGCAATGAGAAATCGGAGTATTAAATTAGGAGACCAAAGCTGTCACCTGTTGATTTCGGAAGTAAGTGCACGCGTACTTAACCAATTGTAAAAATGTATGGAACTCTTTACAAGGTCATCAATCGGTAAACATGTCTACTGCCAGAACCAGGAGTTAATGTGAATCTTAGCACACATTTTGCAGAATGACACTGTTTGTGTTTCGGAAATCACCGATTTTTGTTTTGTCTACTCCAAATTAGCATGATAAACAACTTGTTTTTATGTCAATGCACATAAACAGCTTTTAATATTCAGTGTTATGCAATCTTATTTATTCACTCTGCAATATCAAGCGATTACTTAAGGCTCTCGAATGACGAAATACGCAAATGACGCACGAATCCTGCTTACTTAAACATTAACTGTAACTGTTGTTTTCGACATTATTCTACACAATTCAAATGTGTGTCGTGTTTCTTTTTTTATTTAAATTATACTGTTCAGTCAAGTAAAGAGTATTATAATACTATATTTATAATGTAACATGTTTTACATGACATATCTTACGATATTTACTAGGAGATGTGATGCTTATGTATCTCCAACATATACCTAAGGAGACACAACGCAAAATCTTTCCTTTTTCAGCTATGGAAAAAATTTAAAAAAAACTGTAGTCACCCCCCCCCCGAAAATATTTAGAAAGTTTATAAATTAAAATAGATTGATTTAGAGTCTATAATAATTTAAAGTCTGTAATTTATTAAATAATTATATTATTCTATTATTTTGTTCAGTATAATGCTCTTGTTGCCAGAAAAATATTTCAAATATTGACAGGCTTAGTTGTAGAATCAGCTACCGATTCATTTGTAATTTTGTCTGGTTCTTCTATATTTTTTTGATTAACTTTTTAATGCACTTATGCAATTTTAAAGTGTGACATCTGATAGAATTTTATTATTTTAAAACACAAGCAGCTTAAGATGCAATATTAGAATTCAGAAACTGCTTTTATGAAGTTCATTGGTTGATTAAGATTTTAAATTTTAGAGAAATTTTAGAATCGCTTTTTTTACATTTCTAGCCGAGATGAAAGAACACAATTTTTATTTTACATTTAAAGTCTTCACTGTAATAAATAGGGAATAAAATGTTAAAGTAGCTTCAATTGAAATCATTAATTTATGTGCATATTTAAAATTTTGGCCGAATAGCTCCTCTTGCCAAAAAATTCAAAAGTCGTTTGTGGGAGATTTATCGACTAATTAAGTTTGTATATTTTGATGAAAGGCTTATCATGTATTTTGCAACATTTATAAGAGTGGAAAACATACCACCTCCAGTAATTTTTTATTTATCTTATATTTGAAGTTTATCATACATATTTAAGTTAGTTTAAAAAATAGGGAATAAAAAATTTAAATAACAGTTGTTTAAATTATAATAAGTTAAATATCTATGACGATATATTTCCAGAAACTAAAGATTCAATATTAGAATTCAAAAGTCGTTTGCAGGAAATTTATGTCTACAAAAGATAGTATTTTTTGATAAACATTTCCCTAGCATTTATTTTGCTACATTTCTAAGCAAAATAAAATGAAACAAACTCTAGAAGAGAGAGTTTCTTACTTTCTTTTTTCTTACTTGAAAAATATTTTGTTTTAAAAACAATAAAATTTAAAATATTGTTGTTTTGTGCCAGCTAGGCTGGCATTTTGGGGTGCGCTGCCCCCCATTTTTTCATTTGAACCCTTTTTTGGTGTGGAGTCTGACTTCCTTAGTACACATATGCCACAGAAACTCGTTTATAGGGTAGGCAACCATTCACAACCTATTCATACTGCGAAAGAACAAAGACAGACAGACTAGACAGAGAAAGAAATATAAAATAGATTTATTGTGTTGAAAACGTATCTTCATTGATACTATTTTTTTCTTATTAATTTTTTTATTATATAGGAAGTAATTAAGTAAACACATCTCAGCCTATCAGTCCACATGAAAATTTTTTCCTTCTGAAAACGTTTCAAAGCAACAAAACCTCTGCTTTAAATACAATTTTAAGTATCAAAAAAATAGAAACAAATGTTCAAACCCAATTTTTTTAGTTTTTTCCTTTTATGAAGATAGTTTGTAGTTAAGTGTTGAGTAAGACAGACTGTACAAGAAGAGTTTCATATAAAAAAGAGAAATAAAAAAAAACATATCATTTAAATCTCGTTGATGGCATTACCTCACTTCGTGTTTCTCATGGATTTGTTTCGGATAGCAGAGTTATTAATAAAGAAGAATTGTTCATTGTAGAGCTTTTTACCTTCCTAAAGCCCACAATGTGTTCCGTCGAGCGTGACAGAATTGCATCAAGAGAAATAACTTTATCTGAAATCCGTAGACTTTAACAACGACGAGTTTATCTTTCGGAGCCCGATACGCTTCGGTTGGCGGCGAACCTTTCCTCAGGTGAGATACATGAGAGAGAGAAGCACTCTTTAATTCGTTATTTCGTCTCTCTGAAGATTGAAATCGCTGCCTATGTGTTCTCGAGAGAAAACAAATGAGCAGTATTTCGATTTTGATGGTTCGATACCAAAACTGTAAAAAATAAAACAGAAAAAATTAGAATAAACAATTTTCAGAAATTTAACGAACATTTTAAACTTATGTTTTAAAAATCTGCTTTTCGTTCTTTCAGCAATATTAATTTTAAAAAAATTAATGATGGCATAAGCAAGGCAATAGTCTTGAGACTCAAAAAGAGATTGCGGTAAAACTGAGTAATACGGCCGAAGTTTGGCGATTTTTTGGATTTTTTTTCGCCAAGTTCAAGTAAGGATTGAAATTCCTACGCTATATTCACAGCGAAATACAAAACGAATATAAAAGACAGTATTGAAATTCCGGCACTATATCTAAACCGGGTAAAACTGAGGTCTGTCCGTAATACTCAGTTTAGCCGAGATTGCTTATAAATAGTGTTAATTATTATTTTAGAATTCTATTGACAAATGTTAAATTTCATAAATTCAGATTTTCTTCAACAGATAAATGCTTTTTTGGAGAAAGATTTTATTTATAAAAATCTATAATATACATTGATAACATAATGCTATCATGTCCTCGGAATGATCAAGCAAAAAATTCTTTGAAAGAAAAACTTGGTATCGGAGCTCTTTCTTTCTCTTGGATTTGTCAACGAGTCCTCGAGAAAAATGCAACTCAACAATTTCCTTTTTTTAAACAAATTAAAAGATTCTATTTTCTTCTCGGCATTGTTTTTTCAGGTGCCCTAATTTTTCCTTCATATGTCAATCAAATATCTATTTATCTTTCTCGTTTACACACACAATTCCTCATATTCATTTTCAATCAATTATTCAAAATCATCAATCCATCAATTTTTATTAGGTTTCAATTCAAAACTCTTAATGTTAACTATAAGCCTATGAGCATAAAGCTCCGAAACAGTATTTGGTAAAATTTTACCGTACGGTCACCATTGGCGAAATTTTCAAAAAGTCGCCAAGGGCGAATGTATGACGAATTTCCGATAGGGAAAAACGACGGGAAGAAAATGGCTGAAATAGTGACAAATATTTCCTACATTGTTGGTATCTAACAATATGCTCAACTAATTTTACAAAATTAAAAAAAAACGCAGATTTATAGATTTTAAACATCAATGGTAAAATGATAAGGTTGATATGTTAAATTATCCATAAAATTTTTTGATTAAATTTTATATTAATGAATTTAAATCGGTAAATATTCATGAGAAATTAATCACAAATACGGTTGCCAAAATACTAGTTTGCCGGGTTTCCAGTAAAAATGTTCGCCAAATTTAGCGCCAAAAAACGCGCCAAGAGTGACCGTACAGTAAATCTGATCCCACTATTTTGTCGTCACGTAACTTAACCTAACCTAGAATTCTATTAATGAATGAAATTTTTAAAAATTTAAATCGTCCTTGTCGATTTAAACCAACTATAAAGATGATGTTTTGTCCTGTCTTTTTTATTTTGCTTTTTCTGCTGTTCTATTGTCAACATGTTAATGGCTTGAATCAATGGAAAACGACATCTTAAACCGATGTCTTGTATAAGAAATCGTTTTATTAACAGAATGAACTTCGACACTATTCTCAGTCATTCGATGATGAACTTCCTCTTGTTTGCTGCCGCTCGAAGAATGTAATTTGAAGGTAGGCAGTAAATTCGTCAACAATTCGGATTTACAAAGCTGTCTCAATAGGATGTGACGTAGATGAAACGTTATCTGACGTCATGGATATTTTAAACCAATGAGAATCGTAATAAAGTGGCCGATTCAGGATTTCAACTGTAACGAAAGAAACCACCATTTTATGGTTAACTAAAGATAAATTTTGAGAAATACAGGAAAAGATGTGTGAAAAAAAACACATTTCGTTATTAATTAATTATGGACGATTTAATATGTGTAGTTAAATAATAAAATAACAGCAACTTTTTCTTACTGAATGGAAAAGTAACTTCTCATTAGATTTAAATAAAAAAAAGGAGGATATTTGAATTTTCAAAATTTTAAGCATTTTTTTAAAAATTTAGTATTCAGAGGCTACGTGCTTTCATGCTTCTTGACCATGGCTAAAACTCTACTGAGATATAAAAGTCGAGAACACAAACAACTTCAAATTTCTAAAAATCATTTTAAATTTCTAAGTTATAGTAATAACACTATAGATCATAACTCATTATCTAAATACACTACTGGCCATTAAAATTGCTACACCAGGAAAGCGGCACACCACACACGTGAAATTTGCATGGCAGGTAGAACTTGCTGTGATATGCAAATGATTAGATTTTCAGCGCATTCATACAAAGCAGGCGACAGTAGCGACATCTACAATGTGTTTAAAACCAGAGATTTGACAGCAGTTTTCTCATACTCAATTTCCGTTTCAACGTTGTTTTCGGCAAAGAAAGTTGTTGTAATGCCTCGTGTAAGAAGAAGAAATGCCTATCAGCACGTGTCTAACTTTGATCGAGGAAGGATTATAGCCTACCGGGATTGCGGTTTATCGTACCGCAATATTGCTGCTCGCGTCGGTCGAGACCCCGTGACTGTTAGCAGAATATGGAATCGATGGGTTCAGGACAATCATACGGAACGTCATGCAGGATCTCAGCGACCCCCATCGCTAACAGCAGAGAAGACAGACATCTTATCCGCATGGTCACAAGGGATCGTACAGCCACGTCAGGAACCCTGAGTCGAGAAATGGAGTCATTTGCAAGGCAACAAGTTTCTGCTCGAACAGTTCGACGACGTTTGCAACAGCATGGATTGTCTGCACGGCGACCATGGCTTCTGTTACCATTGACGCTGCGTCCAGACAGGAGCGTCTTCAATGGTGTGATCAGCGACGAATCTGGACGCGGGAATGGCATAACGTCATCTTTACAGATGAATCTCGGTTCTGTATACAGGACCATGATGGCCACATACGTGTTTGGAGGCATCGTGGAGAATGCGCATTGCCAGCTTGCATTGGACATCGCCATACTGACCCATCTGCTGTAGTGATGGTATGGGGTGCCATTGGATACACGTCTCGATCACCTCTTGTTCGCAATACCGGCACTTTGAACAGCAACCGTTACCTTTACGATGTGTTAAGGCCCGTGGCTCTGCCCTATCTTCGAGGCCTCCCTAATGCTTTGTTTCAACAGGATAATGCACGATCGCATGTTGCCCGTACTGTTCTGAACTTCCTTGATACAGAACAGGTTCGATTGTTACCCTGGCCAGCACGTTCTAATCACTTGTTCTTTCCACTATAATGTATATGTCCAATAAATATCGTTCTGTTATTTGCATTCCTTCTTGGTGTAGCAATTTTAATGGCCAGTAGTGTATATAGATTTTTACAAGCATCAACCTTAAGTAAAATTTAGATCTGTAATCGTTATTCTTATTTTTTGCAATATGATATTTCCAATCGCTATACCTTATGCAACAAAGTGTCACATTCTTTTCAAGCACAAAAGTTATAAGGATAATGAAAATTAATTTACAAACAATAAAAAAGTATAAAAAGTAAGTTAAGAGGCATGCCATCTATTTTCTTTTCACAAAATCGCCACATTTGTCAAAACCTATCCTTGAATATGCTGAAACAACGGGAGATAAGTACTACATTTCTACATTTGTCGTGAAAAGGATATTAGGAGTTTGCAAAGTTTTCGCATTTGCAACTTGTAAATATAGCCAACTACCCACGAAAAAGCTACTCGGGAGGTAATACGTGGCATATACACTAATGCCTACAACTTACAGTTGTTGAACTATTTCTACTCTGCGTGTGTCAGTAGAACTCCATACTTTTCGAAAAAATAGACTAGCAGCTAAATCTGAACTGTATGCGAAATGGCTTTAGATTTCCCTTAAAAGTTTTTGCAGTATTTCATGAATTCGGGGGACATAAGATCTGCCGTCTTCAAGCTGGTTTATAGATTCATCACAAGTGGTGAGATTCAGACATGGATGTAAAAGGAAGCGTATGATGCCTCATATCTTCAAGTAAAATCCAAAGTGTTTTACTATTTCAAGTGATCTGGTTCGACAGAGATTTTTAATTGTTTCGGATTATTTTCTTTTTATGTATCCATAGTTTATTTTTGGCACACCTGGAAAAATCTTCTATAAATGAATACAAGTTCACTATACTGATATCCCCTCAGAATTAGCTTACAAAAAGTTTGGCTGGAAGTCTCTGAAACCTATTAATGTTCATAATTTGTTGCTATTAATAAACTATTTTGTTCCTAATATGTAATCATATATTTACTAAAGTAAATGCGTGAATTCCATCACTGACTCATTTTTCTTTTTCAGAAGCATGACAGTAGTAGGTGGGCCCTAGCCTTTTCAAGAGTTTGTCTCCAAGCCTCGATTTTTAGTCATGGTCTTCCAACAGATCACACTTAAATGGCGAGATACTTTTCTAAGCAGACAACCCATCTAAGATATGGTTGGCTCCTAGCTCTTGCGCCAGAAAATCTGGCAAAGAATATTTCTTAGTTGAACGTTCTTTCATGTTATTAGAAGGAATTCTAATAACATGACCAGCCCATTTATTTCTTTGGATTTTTATGTATTTGATGACGTCGTATTCTGCGAAGACACAATAGTCCTCTGAATTTCAGCGTCTGTACCATGAGTCATCAACTAATGTACCTCCAAAAATGGCTCTTAATATTCGTTGTTCAAAGACTCCAAAAACATTTTCATCTTTTTGTGTCATTGTCCAAGTTTTTAATGAGTATGTAAGTATAGGCCTGATTAGACATTTATAAATTAATCCTATTTTTACTGAGTGCCTTTTTTGACCACAGAGTGTATACATTTCAATCAATTGATAACATAATATATTTTAGCAATATCTTTATCTTGTCCTTGCGCTCATTAATAAGAGCCCTTCATGCTGAAGTAGATGATATGAAATTTCAACATCTAGAAGCAATAATAAAATTTTAATTGCATTGATATATAATGTTGGTACATAATTTGGTACACCCTTCCTTCCTTTCTCAGTGCCACAATACTGGGTGGGCCCTGAATTTCTCAAGAATTTTCAGAATGGCCTCACTATTTTTGGCCATGATCATCCAACTGTTTATTCTAGGTAACTGTTTTAAAATGATGAGATCCCTTCCCAGACAGTCAGTCCATTTAAGATTGGATCGGCCCTTAGATGTAGCTGCAGAGAACCTGGCTAAGAATATTTTCTATGTTGAAAGTCCTTTGTTTATTCTCATAGCATGAAGAGATTCCTTGGATTTTTATGCATTTGATGATATTGGATTGGTTGGTTGATTGGTGTCGTTGAAATCAAGTCAAATTACTCAAGTTCATTTGAAGTCAAGTCAAATTACTGCATGTGCCAAAATGACGGCCTTGCCAATGTGTACAATTTTGTCATTATAGAGATTTCCCTGAAAGGGAAATTCGTCAATGGCCTGCTACCTTCTTATGATGGCCGGGCAGACAATATGTGTTCCGGGGTGAGATCCCCCTCCAGGCAGTTCCTACATGTGATTTCTCATTGAAAAATGAGTGTCATTGCCTCATAGATGTTGGACGTCTACCCATTGGTCAGAGAGGAAGGTATTTTATTTCCCTTCTACCACCCATTGGAGAACCAGTGGATACATTCCCTGATCTGCCACCCATGAAATCGAATTCTCTGAAGGAATGACATAATTCTGAATTTGAGTGCCATAAGCCTTTAACTTTGGTACATAAGTAGTTGGTATTTTAGATTTAAAAAGTAGAATATTATGGATTAAGAATGAATATATAAAATGTTAGTTCTAGAGCATGGTTTAACGGAATACATTACTTTTTACGGTGGTAGCTTATTTTTATGAAATCTTTAAGAATGGAGAAAAATATTGCCATGATGAAAAGCGACTATGGAGAGGAAAAGCGGCTACACATTTAAGAAGGAATAAAAATTGAAACATGTCGTAACAGAGCCATAGTCTAATAAATAAATATTACTTTACAACACATGGAAATCTGAATTGAAACCTTGTAGATGAAGTCCAGATAAGCAAAAATACCCATCGCCAAATCTTGAAAAGAAGTTCAAGATTTGGAGATAATCAAAAGCTCTGGTTACATTTTTATCTGGAATTCAGTTCAAATTAATATGAATCTTTCTGTCGCTTAACTCTGGTGCTGGTTAATGCTAATGCTGACAACCTCATTTCGAAGCTAGACTTTTGTCTTCATACTTAGTTCCAGTGGTTGAGTAGCTTCACGCCACTTCCCGTTAAGATCAACAAAGAGAATCATCATTTGGATATTGCAGTGATTAAAAGGGTGACCACATTCTTCCTCACTGGTTTGCGGGAGCTGCGTGGATTGGAGATTTGTCAGCGTTAATCTGTGACATCCAGTGTCTTTCCACTGGTATGATGTGGAGAAGAGGTTCGCAGCACAGGTGTGATTTCATCACCTGACCGTGGCTCAAAATGACGATGGACATGATGATGGGCGAGTATTCCAAATCTGTTAACCTTAAGGTATAGTCCAGGCCATCCCTGCACCGCTATGTATGTTTGTATGATGATACGTAATCACCCTGCAACGTTTGACAAGACGTTTTCTATTTGAAGAGATCTCAAAATGACTACAGTAACTAGAAAATTTACCTTTTGAACAAACATAAACATATATATATATATATATATATATATATATATATATATATATATATATATATATATATATATATATATATATATATATATATATATATATATATATATATATATATATATATACAGGCTTTGAAAACGTCTTGCCAAAGCTAATTGCATCCTTTGACAAGACGCTTTTTATTTGAGAACAGATCTGGATGACAAATTACTGCACCTGCACCACTCTACATGTGGTGTGTCCTCATGCGCTGATTCTTCTCTCAAGACCTTAACGTGGAGCAATGTTTCATTTGATTTTCTACTGTTTCGGGTAATGATACGAGAGAAGATGCAGCTGAATGATTTGAGAAGAACATCCTTTAGTTATTTGTGTTGCCTCTCTTGACAGAAAACTATCATCAAATTAGACGATTTCCAATCGTGTTCAGAAAGAATATCCCAGGTTCATAGCAAACATCAATTTTAATTAATCTGTTAATAAAAATCTTCAAATGCTAATGTGGACAATCCATATGTTTTTGACACAGTGTAGCTTACAGTCTAACGATCGAAGACCAAGGAAATCATTTTTTAACATGCACCGTGAAAATTCAATTTCCTGTTGACTTTTCATATGTAGTAGGCCATATGTGTCATGAGGGAGAAAAATCGTAATTATTTTGTTCAATATAATTTTGTTCAAGATCAGAATTTCCAAATATCTTCCCCGACAAACGCTTATGCTATAGACAGAGTCATAACACCCATCTCCAGTTATTCAACAGTGACTAGTACCAAAGCAGGTGTTTTATGTTCCGAAGAGTGGTACCCATCCACTAAGCCACAGAAAGTCATTTTATATGTTTGACTGATATAAAAATGTACTTATATTGTTCAAGATCAAAAATCTTTAAGGATATTAACAAAAGCTGTCATGAATTATCAAATTCACTAACTTAGAATAACGTTCTGTAAAAAAACAAGCACGTTTTATTCACCAGTAATAAAAATATGATAAATTTCAAAAGAAAGAAATTTTAAGCACGAAGTAAAATTTCAAGCTTTTACAGTAAAAATAGTTTTGCAGCAAATTATTATAACCTACAGTTTTCAAGCTTAATCTAATCCACGGTAAGTATAAAAGGTACTCACAGATAATGCCTTCTTTCTGATAAATTTAAAAGGAAAATGATCGTCAATTCTTGTTAGAAAGCAAGTTTTACACAATAGACATTCCGACTAGAATGCAATATTCAGTAAAATTATATGAAATCATTACAGTTGTTGCAGCAGCATGCTTTCCTGTACCCAGTCCTGATATGGGTTTTATCAATTAGAGAGAAGAAGTCGGGTGGAGTCTTCGTGATTTTGAAGCAGGCAGAAGAACCCCGATACTTGGCCTGACAACCCCAGAAGTATCATTTCATTGGAAGGACATTACAACTACGCCCAGTTTTAACGTACCCCTGCCACCATTAGTAAATACGTTGTATCTTCGATTAAGTTGGGATTCGAACTCATTACCTTTCGTTAAAGAGAGCCACGCCCTAACCAACCACGCCACTGTGGCCCCCAATCATTATAGTTTAAACTATATATTCTGTTTACTCTAAAGGAAGCGTAATAAAGTAACGGAGTCACCATTTTATTTTTAAATAGTAAACATTTTTGCACTTAAATTTACCTTTTTTGAACCTGTTTATTTTGATAATCCTGTGTAACATGAAACTTTGTCTAGTATTAAAAAGTACCAAGAATAGAGCATTTTAAAATAGAGTGAATAGTGATTTATGTTGTCGTTGCTGCTAAAACAGGTAGTGCAGCAACGATACACCATCTCCATTAAACCAAAAATTTCTAATCAAATCTAAAAACAGATATGGGTTTTATTTTAATTTCGGGAACCGTAAAAGCATCTGAGAATATGATCAGAGGAGACCTGTACAGCCCTGAACCAATGTCACTCCAGAAAGTTCCTCTCTACCTGAATATATGTTAGGGATTTGATGTGGCCAATCGAAACGCGAGAGAGAGCCATCTATTTTTATCTCGAAATATTGAGCTGTTGACACCGACGGGGTCTTTTTCCAAAGTAGGAAGAAGTCTTCAAGGTGCATTTAATTCAATCTCTTAGATTGAGAAGATTTCTGTGAAAGTTAAGCTGGCATTGCCATGCAGAAAATCAGCAGAGGAAGATTAGGCCAAATTGTCAGTGATTTTGTTACCATTCAAACCAATATGGGTGGAAACCCACTGAAAATGTGTATTGTGTGCTCACATCAGAAAACCCAACAACAAGATCAAGAATATTCAGACTTCCCTCACAGTCGTCCAATGAGAAAGATGCTTAATAGAGGCATGACTGTCAGATAATGTTCAGATGTCCTTGAAGACTAGTTCAGTGGACAGTTCAATAAAGTGAAGTCACTTTTTGCTACAAGCTGGTATCTAAAAACGGCACAAATGCCATATAATCCAGGATGCCAAATTCTGAATATTTTTGGCGATGAAGAAATGTTGCCAAGATAGCATATTGTAACGTGCGTGGTGATGTAAATACTAGGGTTTCCAAAATAGTATTTTCTGCATAATTCTGATAGGTCTCCATATCAATGACGTAATAAAAACCAGGTTGCCAGATACATAAGAAAATCCGCCAAAAAATCCTCAAATTAAGAATTTGGCATCCTTGATTATACGGCATCTTAGCCTCTAAAAATGAAACTGACGACAGGATCTCTGATCTCAAGATAAAATGTGCCACTGGGTGTCTCAATATGCACGTCACTTCCAGAAACATCGCCATCTCCCCTTCTGCCAACAGTGAACACCCTTAGTGCCACAGCTTTTAACACAATAATTTAACAAATTAAGAGCAGAATACAAAAGTAAAAAAAGATGAAATATAAAATCAATTTTCTAGGAAGAACTCTTGGCTTAACAAAAGTATGTATATATTTTTATTCTCTATACTTGTTCACATACTTACAAAACTCCATTTCACAAGTATTGGAATTATTCATTAAGTTCATTTCAATATTGGAAATGTCATTAAAATAAGTGTGATTCCATTTTCTAAATACATATAATCACTATTTTGAAGAGAAATTTTAATTTAATTTAAATAATAAAGAATTGCCACTTCTGCGATGTGTTCTGAAGGTATTTTTGATTCATCTACTTTGAATTAACTCTACGTTCTAAGTATTTCTTTAACCTGATTACAAATTTCACTAAATATTTAATGAAGTTATATAATAACAATCAAATTAATAAATTTTTAATGTAAGTTTCATAAAATAAGCATATTTCTTTAATTGTGACTAATAGACATTACTAAGTAAAAATATTTTAACTATTAAATAATTATTTGTAAATTAAACAAATAAAATTAATCCATATTAGGCCAAATGTGCATTTTTTAAAAGTGTATTTACTAGACAACGTCTAGGTAAAAATACGGAAGACAAGAATAAAAAAAAATTCCGTTTCAATATTACAATCATAAAAGTGTAATAAATCATTAAATAAGTGATCTGAAATAAATATAAGTTTTAAGAGTTCTCATTTCAAAAGTTTTCTCAACTAAAAAAAAATCATTGTTTTGAAAGTTCATAATTTTTTAAAAAAATTTAGTCTTAAAAGTTTTTAAGCGTTTTGTTCAAAAGTTCTACCTTCAAAATCAATTCATGATTTCAAAACACGTAAAAATACTGATGAAATAAGTATAGATGAAAGCATATGATTGAAAGTAGATGATTTCGAAGTCTATTGGGTATAACCATTAATTTGTTATCATATTCAGCAGTTCATTTTTCGTAAAGCAGAATCTTCGTGAAATATAAAAATAATATATTAGATTATATGAAGAGATGCCGACTGATGGTTGAGTGGTTAGCGTTCCTGTCTCCTGAGCTGTGGGTCCCGGGTTCGAATCCCGATTCGGACATGGATGTTATATTCTTTCTCTGTGTTTCTCTGTCCTTTCTTCCTTGTGTATTTCTTATGTATGAATGTGGCCCACCCTATCAACGGGTTTGTGGTGGTAATGCGCGGGTAACGCTACTCGCCTCCGTGACTTGGTTCACAGGTAATAACGATAAATGAGTAGCAGTTTCTGGCCTTGTTGTGGCATAGTGTCACCCAAGTGTGCCCGCCGTTGGAAAAAAAATTATAAAGATCTGATTATTTTTACTCAACTACTTTTTCTTTATAAAAAAATACTGTTAAAAGGAATTATTTAGAATGTGCTCTGTAGGAAAAACATGAAAAAATCAGAGTCATGCTTATAGACAAAACTGGTGTGTTTCCTTTTCCAGATTTTCTTTTCGAGTTTTTAAAATTGTTAAGACTCTATTGTGGGAATTCTATTATTAATTTTTGTCTTGTTTAATATTTTTGTCTACTTCTTTTAAGATATTCTGTGTGACTGATTCGTTCCTTCACCCGTGGCCAAATGAAACTTCATAAAGTGAATTGCTTAAATAAAAGAAAACCAACTACTGAACAAGAAAGTGCAAATTTTTAAAGGGTTTCCACCCCCCCCTTTCTATAATCTAACGCAGTGTTTCTGGATACTAACTGGTCTAACGCTGGATTTACTTCAAAAACCGATAAAATATTTCGGTACGTTTTCGCAGACCGGTAAGTTTAATAATTCGACCCACTGGCACAGCTTTTCTCATAAATCATGAAGACAAAATGATTTTTAAAGAATAATTAGAGAATAAAAATAATTTTATAAATTATAGATATTCAGCATTCAAGCAATCAGCGATACTGAAGGCAGACAGAGGCACACTAACTGGTGTACTGAGTGTACAGCAATTTATGAAAGGCGGTTAGGTACATAGTTGCCGATTTGTTATATTTTTCATCATCGATCCTATTATTTTATAAACTATTGTTATTGTAATGTAGGTGCTGTTTTAATATCGGTTATCGACCGATGACGCTTTGGATTTTGGACAGTAACTGGATATTTCGCTGACCGGCAAATATTGCTGGCAAACCAGTGGTTGAGGAACACAGTTCTAACATATGGGGAGGGGAGAATTTTTTTCCTCTGTCTCCTTAGTTTGGTTTGTTTGGTTTGTTTGTCGCTCAACGGTCATTTTTTGCACACGAGGGCTAATTAGACCGGGACTTACGGCTTAAAGTGGATTCCGAACCACTACAAACATCCATGCCCAAGGTGGGATTCGAACCCACGAACTGTTGAACCGAAGGCAAGAGCGCTAACCATTCGGCTGCCAGCTCGGCCCTCTGTCTCCTTAAGTATGGGAAGTACGGAAGTTGTGTTCGACTCTGAAGTTCTTTCTCATCAAATGTCTGATACCCATGTGTTCCCACAATGTCTTCAATACTTGTACAAAACGCTTCGTTTCTTAAGAATGTGAATCGAATTCTCAAGTGTTACATATAAAGCAATCATAAAAAAAGAAAATTGAAAAAAATTCATCAAAAATATTTAAAAAAAAAGAAATTAAAACTATTTGCCAGTAAGGATAAAAGATATTTCAAAATTTTAGTTCATAAATGGGATTTAAAATTATCATTTTGCCTAAGGTGACAGAATAGGGACTAGTCACTTGTTCGCATAAATGTGAGCGTTCGTAAAAACAAGCTTCTACTATGTATATTTGCAAAATTCAAACCTATGATAATCTCAGGGAAAAAAGATTTGTATTCATAGTTTGTATTTATTTGATTATTAATCATGTTTGCATAGAGATGGAACAATGTGCTTAAATCTAAATCAATAATCTTTTGTTTTGCCATGCAATTTTGATAAATTTAAATGCTAGACCCTATTTCCATTTAACTTTCTTTGGATTCATGAAAATAATATATTATATAGCAATCGTTATATAATGATTATTTTTATGTAAGTAGCTTGAAATTCTTCAAAATTCTTCAGCAGCAGGAAACGAGGTCTCAAATGGACGAGTAGAAATGCTAAAAATAAATCTAACCGAGTGTTGTAGTTTGAAAATTTTGCTGTAAAATCTGAAAATTTTAAAGTCGGAATTGCTTTCATCCACGTTTTAATGCATATCCTTATCATCAGTGTATAGCGAAAAGCGTAAACACATACGCTACAATGGACAAAATCATTCTTCTAAAATGAAAGTAGTAAGTATCAGTATTTTTCAGAACAAAAAAAAATTTACTTTGTAGGAATGTGTAAAAAAGGAGAATCCGATACCGATAAATATATTTTTTTTTTTCAAATATTATGAATAGGGATGTTTTTAAATTGAAAAAAAAAGATCCACACGATTCTTTCTTGAAGTGAAAAAAGTTCCTGAGCGAAATGTTACATCTCTTGAATTTTCTTTCTTACATAGCGTCGTAAACAACTTTACAGAGACTTCAAATCAGCGTTAATTATATTTTCAATTAAAAACAAATGCTGTTATCAAAATGTTAAAATGAAAGATAACTTTTACTAAGCTGAGGCCGACATCTTGAAAGGGGTTTCCCTCCTTTCAGTCCAATTTCTGTTCTAAATTTATTTCCGTACAAAAATTCGGAGGACACGTAGAATGAGAATTTTAACTGTATGGATATTCTATAATTAACAAATTTATTTGAGTGAAAAGCCGATTTATTTTTGAGAGTCATAAATTTGATGCTGAAACTTTTGATAGTAACAACTATTAGCACAAAACTTTACCCAAGTTAAAAACGGAGCACTTAAACAAAAAATAAAATTTCATATTTTAGCATGCACTACACATATATTTTGAAAGTTTACAATAAAATAATGCTGCTAAAAAAGCATGAAATGTTTTTAAATGAACTTAATTTTCTGAATACATTTAATTATTCGAGATAATAAAAAAGGAAAGGTATGCTCTATTATTCAAATATAAAAGCAAAAATATCTATCATTAAAAAAATAATAAAAATATGAGATCAAGAACTTATTAAAAATTATTCTCTTGCGTGGTTAAACTTAAAACTGACGCTTCTAAAAATATCTATAGTCGCATGAAAATTCAATAACATTATGCAAAATATTCGATATTAGGGATAAAATGCGAAAAGCATCTAATTACTGGGTAAAAATCGATATTCTAAAAAAAATTCACTGAAAAATGGCATGACTGAGATTAAAAATTATATTAAACGATGGCAAAATCATCTGAAGCGCTCTCTAGAGAACAATAAAGCAGATTTAAAAAAAAAAAAAAAAAAAACGACAAAAGAGTGTAAGTAAAAAATTATCCCCAACACTAAAAAAATCGTAATTAATCTTCCGAACAAAAACAACGCAGTACTAATTAGCTGAAGATTTTAGGGAAAAACAGGGATTTTAATGATCCGTTACGGAAGTTTGTGCAATGAAATTAGAATTACATTGAACAAGTCAGGTAAGGGAACACGACGCGGTATGTTGCGCAGATTATGTGGGCGAAGTACTCCGAGATTCTGAATGATTAAAAAGGAAATGGAAAACATACAAGTATGGCGTCTGAACTGACGTCATCAACTCTGTCCAAACATCCGGTCTGTAACTACCAATTTCACGTGTTGGGGAAGGAGATTTTCCCCTTCGTACTTCACTATGCCTACCAAACAAAGTACTGAAAATTGGACGGCGACTTCAAAGGAAAATGTTTCCGAAAAATAAATCAAAATGTAAAATCGATAAAAAAACATAAGAAAATTAATTTATGTGTAGAATCTAAGCTACATATAAATTAATTTTTATATTTTTTTATATTTTATTTTCGTTTTAAAATTATATACTTTAAAATTAGATTTTTTTTTTGGAAAATTGATTTAGATATTATAATTATTAATTAATTTTTTGTTGAATGCATAACAGGAAAAAATTTTACTTATAATGCATGATGATATAAAAATTTTCGTACATTTTTATGTTAATAGTTCTTAAAATATATATTTTCCTGTTCATAAATATCAAGAACTAATTTATAGCATTTATGTAAAGAAAAATTCGTATTTCCTTTAGCAACGTGAACATTTAAACAGTTTTTTTTTTTCGATTTAAGTATCTCTAATACGTTGTGAGTTTATTACATTTACAAGTATCCTTTGGAGGAAATGCTATCAATGAATTTTAGTTATTGCAGAAAATTCCTTATTTCAGTTTTCATCGTCTGCCTCTCTATTTATCGTCTGCGCGTGTTATTAATTGTGAGGGTATTTTTCTCTTTTGTTTTTGGCAACAATTAGAATTCAATACTATGTCTTCTTTTGATGTATTTATCCGGCGGAAGAAAAAACTCAATCTTACTCAATGCAAGGCTATAAGCCTTGAGCATAAAGCTTTAAAATAGTTTTTCGTCGTAACCTAATTTAACCTATTTATCCGGCATTTTTTATTCGATGTGATGTTTTATTCGAGTGGATATTGATAAGAATAACATCTGATTTTTTTTTTTTTTGAGATAACAGTGTTCGTATTTTTATTAATGAAAATTTTGGGGAAAAAACAGACTGCAGTGTGAGTAAGTCCAATTCCTTGACCACCCCCTAAAGTATCTGAAATATCGGTATTAACTTTTTTCCCTTTGTAGATTTACAAATAGTTTTCAGGAGAAAAATGTCGGTCATTACAACTTAAAGACCAGGAGTGCAAAGCACAGCAACAACTGTTTATATCTACACGCTTGTACGTAGCTGCTTTCAAATTGATCCACTGCTCAAAATAAATTGCACATTTGAGATTTTAAATGACAACGGCCATAAAACGCTTATAATCTAGCAATTAAAATTATTATTTTAAATCCATCTTCCTTATTCTATTAATAATTGATTTTTAAGTTGAAAATTTTCAAGTTTATTATGTATAGCTCTAGTTCCTTCAAAAAATTTTCCTAAAGTAAATGATGCTGTACAACTCATTTATACCGTGTACTGTTGTTAAGGAATTGTTCTTGCTTTAACAAGGATATCGAAAATATTTATTATAAAGTTTGTTAGAACACACATTTCTTTTTTAACGTACAAACCAGTTATAACTAGCAACATACTTTTGTGGCTCATAAAATTTCTATTGACTTTTATTTTTCCAGGTGGAAACCACTGAGAAGGAAGAGTCAGACGATTTGGACAGTTTAAAATTTGAGAGGAGAAAAAAAAATTAAAAAAATTATATATACCTCTTGAACACAAAACTTTCGTTTATGATATGAAATGAAAAGAAGTTAAAAAGAAATCTCTCTATACCTGTTGAAACCGCTACTCAACTTGTCTAGTGGTCAGCGTGTCTGACTGCAGATAGGGAGGTCCTGGGTTCGAATCCCGGTTCGGGCATGGATGTACTTTCTCTCTCTATCTATCCTGTCTTTATCCCTTCCTTGTATGAATGAGGTGTGAATGGTTGCCTACCCTATAAACGGGTCCCTATGGCATGTGTGTACTGAAGAAGTCGGACTCCACACCAAAATAGGGTTCAGTTGGAAAAGTGGAGCAGCGCACCCCATATTGCCAGCCTAGATGGCACACGACAACAACAACAACCTGTTGAAACTAATGATATAATTTATGACGTATCTATTTTCAAGAATGCTGAACGAATTTATCATACAATTACGAAATTCAAACGAAGCATATAAATAATGAAAACAACAATGATAATGATGAATATGAAAATTTTTTGGTTGTACTTTCCAACATATTCAGTGACTCTTGAGTGCACAAAAAAGAATTTTTTCCAAGCCAAAGGTGAAAATCATGTTTTTAAGGGATGAATATTATCCAAAGAACAATAAAACAATCAAAAGCAAATCAGTCAATTTTCTTTGAGCTATATAGAAATAAAAAAAATTAAATAAGCATATGTATAATATAGTAGTAAGCACAAGTGAAATTTTTCATTCTTTTCAAGAATGGATTAAGTATGAACACTCGTTTACAATCAGTAAATTATCATATATATATATATATATATATATATATATATATATATATATATATATATATATAAGCACTAGAGTTTAGGAATGATATTTAAACCATGCTAGAAGTCATTTTAACGACAATTTAATTCAACTGTCATCATTAAAGGATGTTTTCAATAAAGAGATGCTTAGAAACGACTCATTAACTTAAATAAATCAAATCCATAATTCATTTTTTTTTTCGTTTTTGTGCATTTATATTGCATTAGAAAAGAAGAGCAATAAGTTTCTCGTGAAGGCCAAAAAGTATTTTCAGACTTCAGTCAAAAATAAAAATACAGATGAATATTCATACTCTCTCTTCCTCTTATGTTTCCGAACAAGTCTGAATAATGGGGAAGTAAAACGCTAATGAGCTTATTTTTGTTCAGCAACATCGTTAGAAGATCGTTTTTATTTTTGGTTAGCTAGGAAATTTATTCACGTATTTTCTGACTGTAAAAGCGACACTTTGAATAACCAGGTTACCAAAGGTCTTTGAGTAAAATTAAAAGGTTTAAACATTCTTATATAGTGATAAGAGTAAATAATTTTATTATACTCATCTAACAGGGTTACATCATTTTCCAAATGACTTTTAAATTTCATTATGTATGTTATTATTATGTGCATATACCTGTAAATAGGTACATATCAAACATATAAATTGATTTGTATAAATTTCGTTAAAACGTAGACCGCGCTCGGTAACCTGGGTGATTAGGACGTTCGTTCTCATTATCAGAAGGTTGTGAGTTTGAATCCCAACCCATCAGAAGATTTCTCGTGTTCCCTAATGGCTGCTTGGGCATGTTAAATATATCGTGGTCGCAATGTCTTCCATGTGAATTGATACCTCTATGGGTAGCAAACTAAATTCTTCTATTTGGTCCCAGCTTCTTATATACGAACTCACACACTTTCGGTTTCCTAGAGGTGTGCACTGCTCTCCGACTGCTGCGCTAGATAAAATGTCTTCACTCTTGTCTCTTGTAGGGCTGAAAGGGTGGAAAATGAATCGTTCCAGGAGGGCATTTTGATAATTATAAATGTTTGAATTATAACTAATAGATCTGTACGACGGTTTTCTAGTCTATCAAAGGAATAATGAAAAATGGTCCTAATAATAATTTATTTCAAAATATACCCAAAACAAGCATGCAAATTAACATACAAATTATAAAACAGAAACGATAGCTTTATAAATGTAGGTGAAACTTTATTTATAAAAAAAAAAGAAGCGTACAGGAACATTTATATTCCGGCTATGTATCTGCATAAATCTGATTTTTGTTTCAATCAAGTAATAACATGTCGTTATGAGTTGTTAGCGCCATCTATAGTACAGAAATTATTAATTAGATTGATACACTGGAAGGTCAGAATAAACTTTCATATGGGAGTTTCGTTCCCTGATATCGTTATGATTTTGTTTTGGCACAGTATTGTTGCTAATATTACTATCCACTGTCAGTCACATTTAAATAAAGATTTTTTGAAAGTGTTCCATGGTTTTTTGAAAGTACTTATAGTAAGAAATGAATTCAACTTATATTCATATAATTTCTATATAAATAGAACAAAAAAATTAGCCGTGATGCTGCAAAAGCTGCGAAACTCGTTTGGGAAGAATACAGTTAACGATCGAAAAGGGTTGCGTTGCTTTGAGAAATCTTGGTCTGGGGTGATTTTTCCGAATAAAATGAACCACCTGGAAGAAGACTAAAACATGAGTGAAAAATCATGCTTAGAAAGCATTGATAAAAAGGAATCCATTTGTGTCCACCAGGAACGTGTTATTTGAGTGAAAGTTACCCGCGCAACACAATACCTGGTATGTTTCTAAAACTGGGTGGTAAAAAAAATGAATAAATGGTTACGCTGTTTGGTAGGATCTGATTGAAGTAATTTACTTACTCATTCTTACAAAAGAGAAAAACAGTTACAGCTAAAAATTATTACCAGTGCATTGATAAAATCAAGCAAAATTGAAAACTATTCGGCCGTTACTTGTTAATTAGCATGGTCTCTATTTGGTTATACTCGTCTTACAAAATATAATCATGAAATTAATAAAAATATAAAATTTTTCAACACCTCACTAGTCCTCAGGAATTTTTGGTAACCTGATTATGTTTGCTAAGCTTTTAAAACGATTTTTAAGAGCTAAAGAGTACGAAAATGAAGACAGTCGGAAAATGCCTCTGAGTTTATTGATTCTGGTTTGTTTGTCGCTCAACGGTCATTTTTTGCACACGTAGGCTAAGTAGACCGGGACCTACGGTTTAAAGTGGATTCCGAACCACTACAAACATCCATGCCCAAGGTGAGATTCGAACCCACGAACTATTGAACCGAAGACAAGAGCGCTAACCATTCGGCTGCCAGCTCGGCTTATTGGTTCTTTAAAGAATGGAATGCATGCATTAAAGTCTCGTTGAAAAAATACATTAAAACAAAAGGAGCCTATTTTAATTAAATAAATAACTATTAATTAGATATACTTTTATACACGCATTTAAAGTTCTGACATTTGATATTTATGAGTCTAATATTACCACAATGAAATTTTTTATTGCAGAAAATAAAAAACTTACGACATTTATTTTGATTTTTATTATAGTACACACAAAAAATGTTAAATAAGTTTGAAAAAAATGTAACACCTATACGGTTGACATTGTGTGTTTACGAATTCTTATTTATACCATTGCTTCATCAATACTTTTATCGCCATTATATTTTGATATTGTGTTATCTAGACTTTGAAAAATTATTTAAAATCTTTAATAAAACATTTTGCATTTTTATTTTTAGTAGTTTCTTTTGCAAACATTAATTTTTACTTCATGAAACATAAAACTATTCTGGTAAGATATTGTGGGTGAGAATAGTTTTAATATTATTATTAAATTATACAAAATTATTCTGAAAAGGTTATTATTGGCAAGAATAATTCTTATTATCGGTATTAATAAGATTAATTCTTATTATCGATATTGATAAGATTAATTCTTATATTATTTTTCTAATGTAGTGCAGGCGTAAAAAAGTAATTGAAATATATCAAATGAATTCTAATGATCAATTTATTCACAAGGAATAATATGTGGAAATAGTACTTCATCGTACTATAATCATAATGAAAAACTTTAATAGTTATTTTCATTAAAATTGTAAAAACAGTTTTCAATTCATTCGATGAAAATTATACTCATCATGAAAACTTTTTTTCTAACTGTAGAAATATTCTTTTCATTTTTGCTCTATTCATTCCTATTGTTTCTCAAAATAAAGTGGGGGAAAAATTCAAAGTTTGGAAAATTGTTACTTTCTACTGCAGTTGCAGCATTCACGGCGATATACAGTATTAGCAGAATAGTTTTCGTATCTCGAAATTCGTGGCCAAAGTTTCACTTGAAACAAATGGAAACAGATAAATTGCGCGTTATCTTGTAAAAAGGCAGCCGTAAATGGTGAAGAGCCTCTGGGAATGAGGCGGGATATTGAACTACGTAATCGTATCCGTTTTAAAAGTCATTTCCGTTCCACATTCGGCGAAATATTCGTATTTATGACAAAGAATTAAAAAAAAAAACGAATTTCGCTTTTCGGTATTGTTGGAGGAATGCAAGGTTGAAATCTGCAGAGGATAGATACGAACGCATTGAGAATTTATCAGTATGCTGAAGTCGTAACTGGCAAATAATTCAAAAATATTCTGCATTTGAAATTTTTGAATGTAAAAAAAAATCTTTGCAATAAGACGTGATGTCATAAAAATATTTCCTATTTTTGTTTCACTCTTCAATTACATACGAACTATCATCCCAAATATGAGCAAGGAAATCGATCTCTTCCACTCAATCACTGCGGAGCACTCCACAGTCTTTGCTGGTCCAGGGATGCTCCAAGGGTTTTCTTCGTTTTATTTTTTTAAAGATGTAAAGTGCTACAGAAATCTGGTCTATCAATTTTATTTGAATACCTGAATATATTTTCCAAATTGAAATTAAATAATAGGGAGTTAGTTGATAATAGAGAGTTAAATTTTTTAAACTGTGTAAGCTAAAAACTCAAACGAGTATGCACAAAAATATTAATGAAATAAACATGGAATTATTAATACATATGAATACAACATTCAGTCACTGTTACTTTAGCAATCAAAATGGAATAATGAATCTGAATGTTGTATTATTCCCTTTTGTGAGCTAAAAATTCCCACGAGTACTCAAAAAAGAATTGATGAATAAAAATAGAATTATTATCATAAAACTACACAACATTCAGCAATTGTTACTTTAATAGTTACTGAATGATGTTATTTTGTATTAAAAATCTTTGTCATATTTTTATGTCTGCCACAGGACTTGAATTATATAGTTTTTGTAAGCAGAATTCGATAACATGATAACAGAATCAACATTCGAGGTCTCAAAAAATTTCCTATGCGTTTTTAAGAACTATACAGGGCCGTAGAAGCCTAGTGGTTAAAGCATCAGCCTACCGTTCGGAAGGGCGGAGTTCGATGCTCAATGCCACCAAATAACTATCGAGTACCAGCGACATACGTGCTCGTTAAATCTGTGGAATCGAAAGTCCTGTGATCGGTCATTCAGCAGTTATCATGGGTGTAGTGGTCTGGAGATAATTTCATCTCCCTCCAGATCAATGTCAAAATTAAAGGAGTAGATCCTCTGGTGGTGCCATCTATCGGAGGAGCTTAGAGCAAAGTCGTACTTTCACCTTCGTGGTGCTCTGGTTCAATGAAAGACGCACCTTACTGACTTAAATTTTCATAGCCAACGGCATAGCGAGCTAGGCTTGTCCAAGTGTCATAAGTAACAACAGCAATAATATAAATACACTCAAATAATGTGCATGTACCAATTTATTTGATAATATACATATTATAATTTTATTTAATTCCTTGCCCATTTATTTTCAATTTTCTAACAGACATTGTATTTTTTAAATTTTAACAGGCATTGTGTTCTGTGTTCTCTAGTACATTTTTCTCTTTTATATCTATATTTCAAATGCATATAATCATTAATTCATGTACCAAAGCATTCATTATTTTAAATTATAAAATCCAACAAATATTTTCAACAAAATCAGCTATTTTCTCTCTAGTGACCAAATTATAAGGAATCTTTTGAAAGAATTATTTATTACATTAACAAGTTTTTATTTAAAAATAATTGGGAAAGTCATTCACTCTTCTCGTATATCCGATTACATCAATTCACATGGGAAATATTATTTCTTAGTTTCAAAAACGACATCATCGGACAGAATCAAAGAAAATAATAATATGAAGGAAATTTATTGGAAAAGTGTAATTTGCGGAAAATATAGGATGCTTTTTATTCAATCTATAATAAGAAATTTCAAAGACTAATTTTTTAATCTTTTGTTAGATAAAGTATTATTGCAGCAAAACAAATATGAAGGTAATTGATGTCTTCCAATAATTTAATAAAAAATAAGAGATTGTAAGACATCTTCAAAATTTTTTGCAAATATATTATTTTTTGTTAAAATAATATACATTTTCCGGACATTTAAACTGTGAACAAGAAGTAAATGGAAATAGCGAAATAATATTTATAACACGAGTATATTACACTAAAAATAAAAGAATAATTATAAAAAAAATTGAAAAAAATGTTTAAGAAATTCCCCAACTTTTTGAGTTTACGTTTTACAAAACGGCTTTTTATTAATTCAACAATATTAACTAAAAGAAAATTTTTCATGCTGGCGTAAGCAAGGCAATATTCTTAAGATTTAAAAGAGATTGCTTACAAATATTGCAATCCTTAATCTAGAATTCTATTAATTAATGAAATTTTAAAAAATTTAAAGGCTAAAATTTACTGTACGGTAACCCTTGGGGAACAAGTTCAGTATCCCCATACACTTGGCGACGCGGCGAATTTTTTGTCGCCAAGGCCGTACGACGTTATACTTATGACGAATTTCCGATCGGAAAAAATGGCTGAAATAGTGACAAATATTTCATACATTATTGGTATCTATCAATATACTCAAGTAATTTTACAAAGTTAACAAAAAACGCAAATTTATAGATTTCAAACATCAATAGTAAAATAATAAAGTTAATATGTTAAATTATCCATAAAATTATTTGATTAAAACAAAACACAAAAATATTTCGAATAAATATTTCTTCTTCTTCTTCTTCTTCTTCTTAAAAATTGAGTTTGTATGTCATTGGGCACCTCTGCTTTTATCAGCATTTTGTACCGTTAACTCCAAACCCAATGTTTCCTAGTTCCAATTGCTCGGGTCACCCACTTTACTAATAAAGTCCAATAACCCTTTAATGGAGTCTAGGTGCAACTCTCTAGTATGGATGAAGCCTAAAGAAGTTAATTTAGGAGGGCAAGAGCCTCACATTCGTAAATGACATGCTCTGCCGTTTCCTCTTGCGTATGACATTTCCAGCAGATAGGGTCTTGCTGAAATAGTCCCATCTGGTCAGAAAGTCAGTCATGCTAGGAATAGCTTCCTGAATTTCACCAGAAGAAGATGGTTTAGAGGTCATTTCTACCTCAAGTGAAGGATTCATTGCTGCCCCTTTACAAGATTGCCTCTGAGTTCCCTTGTCTTTTTCAGCAAGGTCTACTTCAGAGGCTTCACCTGCAAATGCAGAAAGGTTTGTTATTACTTGTGTCTTTTCAGCCACAAGATAACAATTAAAAAGCTCAGGTAATATAAGTCCACCCAGCATTGCCTGAGTTACTGGGCAAGGCAAATTACTCTAGAAGTTCGCCAAGCAACTAGAGGCTCCGTTAAGACACCAATACCGCGGTGCCAATTAGCCCTAGGCACGGATTGCATAACACCAGGGTTTACGGGAGCTGGTTCGCGGCCTCTGATTCTATATTCAAGGCTATCCTGTCATTCCTACAGGACATTCGGCTATCCACCACCTGCCGACGCGCCTGGTGGCTGTGCTCAAGCCCCAGGAAGGTACACGTACCCCCTGGTTCCAGGGAATAAATATTTTGATTTCGATAAAATATTTTGATTCACAAAAATATTTGGAAAAGTACGAGGGAGCTGAAAAAAAAAGAAATTACTTCGGAAACGAATGCGAATAAGGAAAATATGGGAACTTCGAAAAAGAAAATATCAGTTTTAAGAAAATCAGAATACGAATTCTAACGAAAATTCCAGAAGAATTCGAACGCGAATAACAATGAAAAATAAAGCAACATTCGGAAAAGAATAAATATAAATCATTAAGTACAAATTAAACTGTTAAATAGAATATCTTTAAAAATTTAAATACAGAAACAATAATTTTAAAAATGTATATACACATTATATAGTATTTTATAGTAATAATATAAATTATAAGAATGCCATATACATAAACTAAAGAAAGAATGTATCGACACAATTTTAAACAGTAACTTTAAATTCAATTTAAATTTTTAAATTAATGAAAAAGAGCAATACAACCTGGAATTTAATTATCCTAACTGTCAAGCAAATTGTAAAACACACTAAAAAATCTTACGAAGTTAACTCGCAAAAATTTCTAGTAAAATGCTGAAATGGAACAAAATGTTTTAAATTTCATCGCGATGACGTAAACACTAGAGTTGTTAAAATTGAATTTTCACCTTAATTCTTATTAGTCTTCATCTGTATGACGAACATCTCGCGAGAATCATATGAGACAAAAATAAGACTGTTCGCCAAAATTGGCTTCAAAAAAAAAACGCGCCAAGAGTGACCGTACAGTAACTATTCAAACAAACCATAAAGAGGATGTTTTATCATGTCTTTTGCATTTTACTTTTTCTGCTGTTCTAGTGTCCATGTGTTAGTGGCTTGCATCAATGGTAAACGGCTTCTCAAACCGATGCTTTGCTCCTTATATAAGAAATCGTTTTATTATTAACAAAATGAGCTTCGACACTATTCTCAGACACTCGATGGTGAACTTCGCCTTGTTTGCTGCTTCTCGAAACATGTGATTTGATGGAAGGCAACAAATTCGCCGATAAGTCATATTTACAACTCCGTCTCAATACGATGGGATGTGGGTGAAAGGTTATGTGACGTCATGGATATTTTAAACCATTGATAATCGTTATTAAGAGGCGTACTCAAGACGTCAATTGTAACGAAAAAAATAACCACTTTATAGTTAATAAATAAATTTTTCAAGGAATTTTGAGACATATACACAATAGCCAGAGCAAAACAACCTCTATCAGCAAAAGTAACACTTATATGTCTTGGCACTGACAATAACAGAAATTTGGGAGTTCTGTTATTGTCAGTCCAAAAACGGTTCAGAAAAGGTGCTAAAAGAGATTAGAGGGTATATGCATGTGCAATCTGTCAATTCCAAAGGTAACTACCGCTAAGTAATTTGGATTATAGCGGTTGCTATTGTAACTAGAGTTACCCATTTCAGTTCAAGATTAAGAGTGTTATGAATTAGCAGTATATTTATAGCTCCTATTATTCTCATGATAATTTGTAGGCAAAAGTTGGTGTTTTTTTTATGACTCCTCCTGACGAAAATGGAGCTTGAACCCAAATTTCATCGATTTTAATGACTGGTGATAAAAGCGGTGGGTTAAGGACGTGTCGTGACGTCCAAAGTCCTTCCTCTGGTATGATGAGAATAGGGTGTGAACTCGTAACCTGATCGTGGTTCAAAGGCTTGGTGATAGGCAAGTATTCCAAACTCTTTATCCTTAAGGTTCAGTTCGGGGCTCGCCTGTAATGTTTGTAGGGTGTTAAGCAATCATTCTGTAACCTTTGACCAGACGTTTTCTATTTGAGAAGAGATCTCAAAATGACTGCAGTCACTGCCAAATTCATTTCCTTTCAAATAGAGTTCTGGACTAAAAAACATGTGGATATGTATTATTCAACTAAAACTTAGCATTTCACAAGGTCGAACAAACAGTAATGTCCCAGGTCCAACATATTCCTTGATTCCAATAAGATGTAAATGCTTCTGCAAATAGTTATGTCCAGTAAGCGAACGAAGGCAAGCAACTCCAACAGATTAAGGCTAGGAACTAGGGATTCTACTGCTTTAGTTAAGCAAGAACACTGAACCTCTTATTAGCATCACAATACACGGGGACTCTTCCATTTTTTATTTTACTATAAATGGTTATTTTGATGTGACGCAGAGGCAGAGGTTGTGACATGAGTTAACGGTGCAAGGACCGTAAAGCAGCTATATCAGTTTTGCAAATTAATCTCTCACTATAACATTGCTACCTGAAATCTAAAAAATGTCCAATATTTTTACTTTATATTTACTATGGATGGAATGGTTAGTTTTTCTATTACTCCAATGCAACAATTCATGAGTTTGATTCTCAGCTTGGAGGCGTGGATGTTTGTCATAGTTCGTAATCCATTTCAAACAATGGCAATAGGCATGGTGGTTAAATTACAGCGTAGAAAAGATTTTTCCCACACAGAAATTTAACCATGTTAATAATTAATGGGCGCCGCCCAACTTGTCTACTGGTCAGCGTGTCTGACTGCGGATAAGGAGGTCCTGGATTCGAATCCCGATTCGGGCATGGATGTACTTTCTTTCTCTATCTATCCTGTCTTTGTCCTTCCCTTGTATGAATGAGGTGTGAATGGTTGCCTGCCCTATAAACGGATACCTATGGCATGTGTGTACTGAAGAAGTCGGACTCCACACCAAAATAGGGTTCAGTTGGAAAAGAGGAGCAGCGTACTCCATATTGCCAGCCTAGCTGGCACACGACAACAACAATTAATGGGCATATTTTGACAAAACAACAGACACTTTTTTCAAGTTATCATAAATGGAGATGTAACAACACATGACAAGTATTTTAAACAGCAAAATAAGACAATTATTTTAAATATCAAAATTATTAAGGAAAACTATTTTAAATATCAAAATATATAAATTTTTATTATCATTCACACACACAGGCGTCATCTTCAACTAAATTAGAATCTCTTTTATTTTTATTTGCATGTTGTTGGCGCCAGTGCTTTAAGCCTGCGCTTTTCCTTATGCCAAATGCGCCAACAATTCCAAGGGCCGTGGAATAAAAACTTCACTTCAGTTGTGGTTCGTACGTCCACTTTTAATACTGAATACCTATCTTTGTTTTTTAGATTGTTTTGAAAGCGGGTTTTTAACCCCAATTCTTAATAGTTAAAAAAATTTTATTTGAATCGCATGGAATTATTCTCAAAACATCGCATTACATTTTACGTGAATTTTAGAATAATTTTATTAAGAAATATGAATTGTTAAACATGAAATTAATTGTATCAAAAGTAATTCTATATGAAGGAATTTATTATAAAAAATTTTAAAATAAATAACTATCTTTGGATTAAATTGCTATTCAAAACTAGTTTTAATACAAAATTGAAATAATGTCTAGCTTAGTTATGGACAGGCGATTCAAGTTCATTAAATGCCAAACGATTACAGAACAATGTGATGGTCAACGCAATTGTGCCTCTAAGCTGAGCAATCAGTTTAACCTGGCCCAATTAACATTTTCATATGCTCCAAGTTCACAGATATCATTCTGTTTACCAAATATCGCATTATTTGATCCATTTCTCACTTTGCTATCATAACGACTGCGAAACTTCTAAACATATATACATCTTAATTACTAACAACAAAAAAAGGTAAAAATTTTGTAATAAGTAGCAATTTTATAATTTCATCATTAATAACAGATTCATTTATAAAAATTCTTTAAGCTTTTCATTCGGTTTTTCAAGCTTTTATTGAACCAGTTCCAAAATTTCTGGTAACCTTTTATTAGAAAACCTAAAATATATTCTGAAAATGATGTTTATCATAAATGGATGGCATGCACATGATATAAAGTTTTATTCTTCGTAAATCTTCAACATTTTATAAATAAAAAATACAGTGAATAAATGATCTATACCAGGGATGGCGAACCAATGACACGCGTGCCACAAATGGCACGTTTGAAAATTTTGATGGGACGCACAAAAACAAAATTATTTTTTTGTAAGTTATCTTTTTTGAAAGAAATGAATTAAAAATTTTTAACCTACACTCAATTCATAATTTATGACATAAACTTTTAGTACTGAATAGCTGTCTTTGTTTGTTAACTAGAACAGAATCAAATTATACATATTATTAAATTATCGCATGAATTCTCTCGAAGTATGTAAAGATGCTCATAAAATTTTTTGCGTATCCAATTCCACCTTCTAATGTTATTACATGTTGTTGCCGTGGCAGCGCCCGAATTAGACGACAGACTGCATTAGTCATATTTAGTAAACCGTCATCTTTGAAACTTCACACACACACAGTGACTTGTTAAAAAATATAACCGTTTATTGTAAACATATATAGTGTTAGTTTTAGGTAAATATTTTTACATATTATTTCATATTTTATGTTCTGTATTCGTTTGAAAAGACATATTACGTCACGACTAAAGTTTTAATCTGTAACAACCTTAAGGTTTTAAAAGTTACAAAACTTATAATTTATTTTGCTTATTTTTGAACAATAAGATCTTTTATTATTATGAGAAATTATTTTATCATTCAATCAGTGTAAAATATAAAAATAATTATTAAAATTATATTGAATTAATAAATTATTTATTATTTTCTTGTGTTGGTAATTTAGTACTTAAATATGTGACGAAATATGTTCTTGCAAACGAATACAGAATAAATTATTTATTATATAACAACATTATCAAAATATATATTTTTTAGAATTTCTTATTATGGCTAGTTCAATGAAGAAATCGAAATTATCCTAAACATGTAGCAGCAGAGAATTCCAATCTTCGTGGACCGATAAATGTGTTATGAGGGAAAAGGACAGTAAAATAATTTCTATTTTATGTTCTAAAACTATAGTCTGCAGAACATTTTCAGTAAAGCGCCATTATGAAACCAACCATAAATTTCTTCTCGATCGAAGTGTAGAAGAGCAAACGGAGTATAGATCACGTGCCTTAAAAAATAAAAATGCTCAAATAACTCCTTTAACGAAATATATTGGAACTCAAACAAACACAACTGCTGCAAGTTTCAAACATTATTGCTCAGTACGGGAAACCTCTTAATGAAGACGAATTTTTAAATGATGCTTGGCTGCAATATACAACGTTTAGCAAAAATATATTTTTCACTGATCTATGCTCTCACTTAAATGAATTAAATATAAAACTACAAGGTTTTAATAGAACAGTCATTATAATGTTTGACTTTATCAAAGCGTTAGAAGTCAAATTACAGATTTTTAATCGGGATATTCTTTCAAATTCATATAAATATTTTCCGAATACTAATTTTTTTTTTTCTGAAAGTGAATGTCACGAAAATCTAAATAGTCATTCACGCAAGAATTTTCAATGGTAATTCATTCCCTGATTTAAGAATTTTGTGCAAGATTTACGAAGTTTAAAGAATTTGAAGAAACGTTAAAATTTATTTTATATCCTGATACAATACCATTTGAAAAATTAAATTTAAAATTCCTTAAGTGGTTAAATTTTAATGAAATAGAAGTGGAATTAGTTGAATTTCAGTCAAGTACCATATGGAACAAAACATTTGTTGATTTAGAATCTATTGAAAGTAATCAATTATTGGATAAAATAAATAAAATTGCAGAAGAGATGAAATTCTGACTACATGGAATTCAATTCCTGACTCGTTTAATTGTTTAAAAATATTAGCAACGGCAATTTTATCAATCTTTTCATCGACCTGGGCATCTGAATCTCTATTTTCAGAATTAAATTTTATAAAAAATAAATACAGAAATAGAATGACGGATGAGTAGAGCTCTGCATGCGTATTGTTGAAATTAATTAAATATGAACCAGTTATTAAATCTTTATCATCTTGTGTACAGCAACAAAAATCACATGAGAAACAATAGTTTTTAACGTGAATTTTCTTTTTTGCATATTAGTTTTTGTAAAGCATTGATTAATAAAAAATTGTTTAAAGAAGAATTACTTTTATTTGTTTATTTAATTATACTTAGGCATAGTTTCACCACGCTAACATTTTGAATGAAATTTTAGTGTGGTACGTTACGTATATAAAAAAGAATTTTTGTGACTTTATGGCACCGACACCAAAAAGGTTCGCCATCCATGATATGTACCCACGATTCTTCGAATTCCGGTGGCTTCCAGAATTTTCTTTTAATATAAATTCTTATCACATGGCTATATTTAGTAATTTAAACCTGTGTTTTAGTTAAATAATTTTTGGAATCAAAATTTTAAAAATGACCAATATGCTAATAGTTTTGTTAATTATTTCAATTTTCACTTCATTAATGTTTATTTAACGTTATTTATACAATTTCTTTTTTATAAAACTTCCAAAACAAACTTATATTAATTTTTAGAAATTTTTACGTGCGGTTTAGTATTTCTAAAATTTTAGGAGCACTCTTACCCAGAAATATACGTAATAACTAATTTTTAAATTGATTATTTCAATATCGAGATATTTAATTGCTCTTCTTTTCTTAAGAAAATCTGTTTCTGAAAATATGATAAAATTAAGAATTATTCAAAGCTGAGCATGTGAGAGATTACAAAATTTAATTTATTATGACAATATTTAATTCATTTATACAAATACCTTGTAAATTTATTACTAAGAAGAAGTAGACTTATAGAAAAAAAATAATCATCTCACACATATAATTTTGTTCATAGTGAAATAAAGGAAACCAAATTCTGTGTTCTGTAAATCAATTTGTGCACAATATCAATTTGAATGGATTATTATTTTGAAGTTAAATAATAAAAGATGAATACGAAGAGGCATTTTTTTTAATTAGACTGAAAGATTATTTGGTACTTTTGTATATTATATCCCCGCTTTTGATAATTGCCGCAACTGGTAAGAAAAAAATCATAAATTATTGCCATAAATGTTCCATTTGCACCATCATGTATTGCTTAAAAATGTTTACGTTTTCAGAAACTACTAAAAAATAATGAGACATTTTATCTACATTTTTTTAACGAAACAATTATCACTTACTGGTAAAATCTATTTAAGCATCAATGTTTATTTTTGGCGGAAACGGATTAGCAATGTCATCGGTAATCGATTGCGTGAGTACGATGGAATAGTATTTTTTTATTAATAAGAGAAAATTAAATTTTGCTGTATTTATCTGTTTTTTGCCCTTGGTGATTAAAGACGTAATTCTTCTTTTAGCCAACAAAATTATCTTGAAGCAATCTTTTGCACCCATTAGCTTTAGCTTTGTTGAGTCTTTGGCCTGTTTACCATTGTTAATCACTGTTTTGTCAATTTTTGCACAAAAAATTAGATTTAGTATATATTACATTTAAAATAAAATATAGAGCCAATGAAATCATCTTATGCATGTTATATTATTTTCGATTATCCATTAAAAAACATGCTATTTCTTTAGCATCAACAGTATTATGGAAAAGTACTGTTTTTTTGTTACTCAAAAAATTAAATCTTTCGCACTCTTCTCTTAAGTGAAATGTTCATTAGTTATAATAATAAGTCTAGTTGAACAATGTTTCCTCTAGCTTTGGTGACGTTAAGATTAGTTTATTCTAGTTAACTCTTCACTGCTTCTTCATTTGACTTTTTATAAATACCTCAGCTAGCTCCATTGGCTCAGTGGTTTAGCGCCTCTTCCCATTAAGATTAGCAAAGTGAAGCGTCATTTGCTGAGGGCAGTGATTGGGAGGCTGATCACACATGCTCCTTCATTGGGTTTCTGGAGCTCCGTGAAGGCGTGTCCATATCTGCTGGACTGGCGTGAACGTGGTTAGGTTAGGTTAGTTTTGTCGCTCAACGGTCATTTTTGCACACGAGGGCTAATTAGACCGGGACCTACGGTTTAAAGTGGATTCCGAACCACTACAAACATCCATGACCAAGGTGGGAATCGAGTCCACGAACTGTTGAACCGAAGGCAAGAGCGCTAACCATTCGGCTGCCAGCTCGGCGGCGTGGATGTGGAGAGGAGGGTGCCATCTCAGGTGTGACCTCGTCACTCAAAATTGCGAAGAGCTTGGTGATGGGTGAGTATTCCAAAATCGTTAATCTTAAGGTACATTCCGGGCTCGCGTATAAATATATCTATAGGGGTAAAAAAGCATTTATATAAATTTCCTAGCAAATTTCTCTTTTAGTGATTTCATTTTCTTTTTTTTAGTTATTGTTTCTGATGCTGTTTTTTATTGCCCTATCAATCAGTTTTCGTAATATTTTCCGAAATATATTTTATTACACAAATTTAGAAGATTCAAGACATAAATTTTATTTAACGCCATAATATGTCAATAAAACTGTGTTAAACTGCAACTATAAGTTCTTTTATCTGTTGGCATCTTAAAAGTAAAACCTTTTAATCTATAAAAATTTAAATAAAAGATGTGTATAAAAGTTATCATGATTAAATAGAAGACACCTACCACATAGTAATATATCGTTTTAAAAATAATTTTAGATTAATTCTAAACTAGTCCCTAAATTTAGTGTCGAATTTAAAATTAAAGCTTAACTAAATAAAATATAATAGGGAATTAGAGAATAATTAAAGTAAAAAACCTAATTTGGAAAATAATCTACAACATTGAAAAACTAAAAAAAAAAAAAAAAATCAGATACTAAATTGTGTCTTGGGAAAAAGAAATTTTGCTCTTGTTTATATTGGAAAATATCAAAAATAGACTGAATGCATTCAGCTATAATTTCCTAAATACAATGTCACTTAAATCTGGAAAAATCGTGCTAGAAATTACAAAAAAGTTTATATTAGGCAAAAAAATTTTAAATCGATTTATACTGCACACAAATCCCTACGGGGAAAATAAACATGCAAGTTTCAGTTATAGAAAAATACACCTGCAAAAACAGTATCTCTTATAAACACAGCTGAAAAAATTCACCAAGATAATAACTTTTCAAATACAATAGGAAATCACATTCAATGGAAAATCCAAAAGAAGTAATATCTTTTAAGCATCTTAACTCTGAAAATCAGAATTTCTCAATTAGATGCAATCACTTCAGCATCCTGATTTCAATTCATATGTAAGGTATTTTAATTATCTTAAATTAAATTGATTTATTAATTTAATAAAATTAAAATACGTTGCATGAATTTTTAGATAAAAAATATTTATAAGTCTATTTATACAATGCACACACAAATTCTACGGCTATTAGGCTAAATACTTTGCGTTTCTTTGAAAGGCAGATTGTAACTTGTCCTTTACATTAACATAATATATTTAAGGACCATAAATTCACACTTAGAATTAATAAAATTGCTTTAGAATTCTATGGGCTAATCTCTTAATTTAAAATAATGATTTCGAATTCCATCCTCCTTTTTATCTGGATTGAAATCTAAGATAGAAGTGAGCGTATTAATGTCCAGGTTTGTTTATGTGATGACATCTTAAATAGTTGTTGTTGCACCAGCCTATTTCTCGTAACTAGTCCTGAGTTGGGCTCTGTCAGTTAGTGAGAGTGTTTGTAACTTAGATGTAAGGCATCAAATAGAAGACTCTTTAAAACTTGAACTGCAATCCTAGAGATATCATTTCACTTGGAGGACATTGCGAACAAGACTTATTTAACATGTCCAGTCACCTGAACACGACAAATCTTTGAATCGAGTTCACTGCCTTCCGATAATGCAAACGACGCCCGGACTGATCGGGTCATAACAACCTCTTACATAAGTGTAAATTTTAGTGAAACATAAATTCAGATATTTTTTTCATATTCTTCTTTAAATAAATTATTTCTAATAACTGTAGTCACATGGTTCTGCTCTTGAACACGGTTAGATGACGAGGTCACATGATGCCTCGTTGTCACGTGGTGACTATGACTGAAAAAACAGAAGCGTGATAGATCTGAGAAAACAATCCTGTGCCACTCCGTCATCCACATTGCTCTAATCAGGCACCATTCCAGACGTTGGCGTCTATGCTGTGGGGTCAATGGCAGTCTTCCTAACGGACGCCATGAACGCAGGCCAACCGCAACCAACCGACGGTGAATGGCTCTGATCGATATGAGAGCATCAAGAGGGTCGTGACATACTGCAGATTTATGGTAGACGTGAGCTGCACGAGTTGACGGCTCTCTAACTACATTGGCACGCTGAAAACGTTCTCTAGTTTTTTTTCCCAAACATCTTCGCCACAGCCTGTGCACTGTGCAACCATCACAGCACTGTGGAAGCTTACAGGTGTCTGTTAACTGCGATTTGCCGTAAAAACCAACATGCCCTTCTCAATTCAATCACCATGTCCCTCGTACATTCATCTGTCTGCTGGAACTAACTCCGTCGACGATGTCCTGGTATTCTCTCAAATTACAGGCGTCCTTTGAGGCAAGAACAAACTCTCAACGATTATTTACAGTAATTACAGCGGGAATATTGCTTGCTCTGTCGGTTCCCCACCTTATATCTTATCCTACGTGCGCTGGTGAGTTGCACAATTCACATCATTTGCATAACTCGGTGAGGTGAGTATACCCTGAAACCTGCATAATTTTCTGGCCGCATCTTCTTGGTGTTGCATTTTCAATGTCGGGCAATGTAGTTTTAACTCTAAGTTTTTGAATATTTCTTATATTTCTGTCTCTCTGAACACATCTAATGAACGCATACACAGATTAAGAAATAATCAACCACTTAAAAAGTAATGTAATTTGACCCCACAAATTAAAAAAATAAAAATATGAGAGATAGAAATTTTTTATTAATCAAAAATATTATAGTACATCACTTCACTATTCTACACTTATTCCTTGCATCTCTCTTTCACACAAACATTCAATTTCTGATTGCAATTTATATTCTGGACGTTTTTTTTCCCCTACAGTTTCTAATCGTCCTTTTTTAACTGAGACAAACATCTCATTCATACAGAGTGTAACATGTGAAACCGGCGCGTAAAATGAAGGCATATAATAAAATGTAATTTATGATTACTTCCCTTCACTGTAAGTGCTAAAAGTGCCTTCCAGCCACTTCACCACATATGTTGTTGTTGTGGCATAAATATCCTGGTTGACAGTAACATCAAACCAGGTCCATGAGCCCGACTGCCTTCAAACAATGCAGCAAAGCCTCATGGCTCGAGAATAGCTAGATTTTATTGATACGGATCCAGGCCAAAAAGTGGGCAGGAGCATCTGGAGTCCCATTGCATTTTGGACACAGGGGGATAAACTTTGTGGTCCGTCCTATGACGTTGTACATGAGTGTGTCCACTTCGAAATCTCGCGGGAGTTGTCTCATCGCGCTTATTGCCACCCCAATTAGAACAGCACTAGGGCACTTTTCCGCATGCCATTCATGCACGGCCGCTCTCCTCCAAGAAGAACAGACATCTTGCCTGACCCAGGTGGCGATCTCTGACCACATTTGTGAGAACGTTTGAGGAGATTTATTCATATTCTTGTCAATTCTTGTGCTGTGATGCTATTGATGACATCCTGGATCCTGAACTCTTCAAGTGTGTATGGATTTGTTTCTTATATTTTCCTCTCTTTATCAGTCCCCAAAAGTAAAAATCACAAAAGATTAGGATAAAGAAAGGTAAACGAGAAGACCACAAGCCTTGGTTGATATTCATCTCAGGTGTAAGCACTTGGTGTGCTCGGAACAATCCTAATGTGAGCTGTGGCATGTCGCACCGTTCTGCTGAAAACGTAACTGAAGCTTCTCCTCTGGAAAATTTGAATAAAACTCTCCCGGGATTCCCAAATCGAGTTCATTGCCGTCCCAAAGAGCATAGGCCTCACACACAAGCATTTTATTGCCAAAAACGTAATATCTAAACACAAATAAAGAACTGTAAAAAGCACAATATTCTATAACAAAAAGACGTGCTACTCCCTGTATTTATTATTTTTTCTAATTTTATGACAGGTAAACTAATTTTCTAGACATTTTTATGACATCCATGTCAAATTTGCGCAAATCTACAGGAATAAGCATATCACACATAACATTTTTATATTTCAAAACTTTCGCTAAGAAAATAGACTTCAATACATATTTCTCTCTTAAAATTGTTAAAAAGAGATGCAGAAAAACTCATAATAAAAATATGTACTTATGACTGATAGTATGAAAAATAATTATGGATGATATCTTGATATTTTCAGACCTTTATAGGCTTGGTTTAGTGTTTTATATTTGTATGCTCCATCGGAAAAGTTCAGAGGATAAAGAGATGATATGAAAATGCGATCAGTTTTTATAATTTTCCTATTTAATTTAAAATGCGTCAAAATGCTTCTTGTAAAACTAATGTAAACAATACTTTTCATGTATCTTATATTAGAATGCTAGATGTTTTAAATCATTATTAATGTAAATAATATAAAAGCAATAGTGATATATCCATGTCAATACTGTTTTAAATACCAATAACAATAAATCTTAATAAGTTATACTTTAAGATGAATGGCTTATCTTACACCGTTTTTTTGTTCTTATAATGAATACAGTTTTTATTTATAACACTTTAAACGTCTAATTTTTAATATCTACAACTTAATATTAAATGTCATTAGTGAATAGTTTAAAAGGTATATTCATATTATTTAAATAATGCACAAAAGTATTATTTAAACCGTTTGCATTAAGAAGATTTCGTGAGATCCTCAGTAATTATAATTAAAATTTTCAATATAGGCTCAAAATTTATAAATACCTTTTAGTTAACATTGAAGTCTTCGCAAATTTTTTAATGTATTCATTTTTATTGCAATGTTTTTACGGATATATCTGAGCATGTAATTTTTGTGAACTACTTCTCTCTCTCTCTTTCTCTCTCAACATATTGATATTTTAATTGATCACCTTCATATCTACAAGATACACACACACACATGCTAATATTTATTATTTCATTATATTTCATTACTTTGAATTGATAAATATAATTAAATTATAACTTTCAAACTATTGCCTATTTATAATGTTCTAATACATACATACATACATACATACATACATACATATATATATATATATATATATATATATATATATATATATATATATATATATACACACACACTACTGGCCATTAAAATTGCTACACCAGGAAAGCGGCACACCACACACGTGAAATTTGCATGACAGGTAGAACTTGCTGTGATATGCAAATGATTAGATTTTCAGCGCATTCATACAAAGCAGGTGACAGTAGCGACATCTACAATGTGTATAAAACCAGAGATTTGACAGCAGTTTTCTCATACTCAATTTCCGTTTAAAGGTTGTTTTCGGCAAAGAAAGTTGTTAATATGCCTCGTATAACAAGAAGAAATGCCTATCAGCACGTGTCTGACTTTGATCGAGGAAGGATTATAGCCTACCGCGATTGCGGTTAAACGTACCGCAATATTGCCGCTCGCGTCCGTCGAGACCCCATGACTGTTAGCAGATTATGGAATCGATGGGTTCAGGACAATCATACGGAACGTCATGCAGTATCTCAGCGACCCCCATTCACTAACAGCAGAGAAGACAGACATCTTATCCGCATGGTCACAAGGGATCGTACAGCCACGTCACGAGCCCTGAGTCGAGAAATGGTGTCATTTGCAAGGCAACAAGTTTCTGCTCGAACAGTTCGACGACATTTGCAGCAGCATGGATTGACTGCACGGCGACCATGGCTTCGGCTACCATTGACGCTGCGTCACAGACAGGAGCGCTTTCATTGATATGGTCAGCGACGAACCTGGACGAGGGAATGGCATCACGTCATCTTTACAGATGAATCAGGTTCTGTATACAGGACCATGATGGCCACATCCGTGTTTGGAGGCATGGTGGAGAACGCGCATTGCCAGCTTGCATTGGACATCGCCATACTGGCCCATCTGCTGGAGTGATGGTATGGGGTGCCATTGGATACACGTCTCGATCACCTCTTGTTCGCATTACCGGCACTTTGAACAGCAACAGTTACATTTCCAATGTGTTAAGGCCCATGGATCTGCCCTATCTTCAAAGTCTCCCTAATGCTTTGTTTCAACAGGATAATGCACGACCGCATGTTTCCCGTACTGTTCTGAACTTCTTTGATACAGAACAGGTTCGACTGTTACCCTGGCCAGCACGTTATCCTGATCTGTCAACAATTGAGAACGTGTGGTCAATGGTTGCCGAGCGATTGGCTCGCCATCACTCACCATCCACAACTGTCGATGAACTGTGGCATAGTGTTGAAGCTGCATGGACTGAGATCCCCGTACATGCCATGCAATCTCTCTTTGACTCCATGCCTATGCGGATAAATGCTGTTATTGCAGCCAGAGGTGGCTGCTCTGGGTACTGATTTCTCAAGATCTATACATCCTCATTTCCTGTAAATCTAATCACTTGTTCTGTTCCACTATAATGTATGTGTCCAATAAATATCGTTCTGTTATTTGCATTCCTTCTTGGTATAGCAATTTTAATGGCCAGTAGTGTATATATATATATATATATATATATATATATATATATATATATATATATATATATATATATATATATATATATATATATATATATATATATAAAGGAGATATAGTAAAATAGAAAAGAGAACAACATATTAAAAGTTTAATGTTCTCTGTCCTTTATCAAATAAGGTCAATTCAAAATTGATAAATCGATAATGTTATTTAGAGAATCAATTCTGTCTCTAGACATGCAACAACATTATTTGAAGACCTGAGTGGAAACTGAAATAGGTTATTTTTCCTTGAATATAAGTATAATCCTCGGATTACTATAAGTATCTTAATATTCTGTACATTCAAAGGCAGTTGTTTTGAAAATACTTAAGACATATTTCGAAAACATCTGCAATCCCAATGCGCAAAAATTCTGCTATTGCTTGCATATATGGTCTGATGTGTTTGTGTGTAGATGTGTGTGAATTTGAGCATCAAATGCTCATGTTATGTGTGGGAAGAGATTCAGTTTGTTTTCGTGGATAAAGAAGGAAATGATTGCTGCGTAAGCTTGAGAAAAGACGAAGTATGTCTAAAACAACGTGTGACACGTGTCTTCATCGATTTTCTAGCGCATTTCATTGACTACGTTTAGAAAATTCTATAAACTTTCAGCCCAGGGTCTCGTACAAATAGAAATGTACCTTCTACCACGACAAAATTATAGCTTATCCAACAGGTATATATAATAATAAAAAAACTCAAAATAAATTAATAAAATAATTCAGGAGTTTCAACACATTGAAGAAAAAAGCTTCTACGAAATAGTAATTTATTATTCTTTAATATGAAATCATTTAAAAAAGAAAGTAAATCCAACTGGAAGGATTAACATTTTCCCTTTTCTTGAAAATATTTACCAATTTTTCTTAAAAGGATCTTTGTATTGTAATCAAAATTGTTAGAAATCATCTTGCATATTTTTTTTTTTTGAAAAATTCAAACACAAATCATACAGAAATCTTTTTGTTACTATTCTACTAAAAATGAGAAGAAGGGGATGAATTAAGGAAAATATAATGTCTAAGGTATATAAAATTGGGAGGTCAGAAAAAATGAGGAGCAGATGCAACGGGGCAACAAAACAGAAGCTAGAATGCTATAGACTACTTTACAATATGGGACCTCTATAAACTTACAAATAAATGCAGAAAAATCATTTTTTTTTAAATTTTGTAAACACCTGTTTAAGGGCTCGTCAAGTAAGTAACGGTGGGTTAAGGTAGGGAACTTCTAGAAAGGTAATCCCTGATGAGAGAACAACAGCACACTGATATTGCGCTTCTTTGTTGTGTTGAATTCACGTAATAGAGGTGGATGCTTGAAAGTTTTCAAGAATTTTTCCCTTGTGTCAGTGAATGTGTTTCACACTCTAGGGAAAAATCCCCCATGAAAACATATTAACTGATAGAAATTAAAACGACTTAAAGCCGTTAAACTGTCCGTTACGTGGTACAAAAATGTCCTATACAAGGATTCATAATTGCTGATTTAGTATCGTGTTCTTCGGATTACAAGGTCTTAGATTCGATCCCAAATTCTATTCAGTAACGATAATTTGATTTTTCGCGTTTCTGCTTCATACATGTGGAGGCTTAGAAAATGTATTTATGAAACCTGGGAGTTTTCCAGGTTTTCTCCCTCTCATTATCTGAAAAATGTCCTTTCAAAAGGAAACAGCTTTATATCAAGTATATATATCGAAAACCTTGAAATATTTACACGATGTCAAATAAAATGGTAAATAATAAAATTTTGAATGAAACATTGTTGTGAGATTTATGGTGGTCTAATGGTACGACATCATTTTTAGGGGTGGAACTCAAGGGTTAAATCCTAACCACAGTTAAGCAGTGGGAGAGGACTGTTGCGATTCTGTTTTCTGCATCTATTAATATTAATGAAGGTCCTCGACAAATTCAAACTGCTTAGCCTGTTAATTGTTTATTATGCATTATTAAATGTCGTATGAAAAAATCATATTTTAAAAAAATCTGAATTCGATGTTTAAATGTGAAGCAAGTGTAAAAAATCATTAAATCATACTCTCAATAAAAAACAGCCCCTCATCATAACACGAAATTATTAATATATTATCTATGTCTTGAACAACAACTATGCATTGATGTTCTTATTCAAAATAATAGCACTTATTTCGATGAATTTTGACTATTGGTTCATTTCATATAAGTTGTAAGAGTTTAAATACATTTATATATATATATATAATTTATTTATTAAATTAGTTTTTCCAGTTTTTCAAAATTTAAAAATTTTCTTATAAATTGTGCATGAAATATTAAATAAAATATGATATTTTATTTTATGGACTCATTTTACTCATAGTTAATATGAATGATTGGATATAATTATTAATTAAATTATTTATCGTTAAAATCAATGTATATTACCCATATACACATGTATATGGTATCCGCCTATATTCGCGGATAATTTTTTCTTAAAAGTTAATTTTCTTTTATCTTGTGTTTTTTAGATGAAATATGATGTACAAACACAAAATTATCTATAGTCTTAATTGCAAATTGCATACTTTTTGTGAAATCGGTTATTTTCAGGAAAATTTTAATGAAATCTTAACAAAATAAATACAGAAAATTGTAATGCATGAATTTTAATTTAATTTGAGCACAAGGTTTATGTAACAATGTTGTTTGAAATGAATAAAAAAATATATTCAATGATAAAAAAACACGGGAGTTTTTCCGATATTTTCAAAATTTTGCTTCAGTTCATAGATAATATAATACTTAAAAAAACTCACTCCCACACACACACATATTAGTCAAAAGTTTCATACAAATAACTTCATTATTACTTGAGATATCGTGTTAACAAATGGAGGTATTGTGAAAAACTAAATTTTGAGAAAATCGCTTATGAAGTGAATCTCGCTTGTGATAGAGATTCCTTTTAGATTTTCTAAATCTAAAAGCCCATGCTCATGGCTATCAATGAGCAAATTACAGAAAAAAATATTAATTTTTTTAAAAAAATAATAAAGAATTAAAGTATCATTTTTTTAACATTTCCGGTTTGAATATGCAACTTTCTATTTCGTATTTCTAAAGATGTGGCGTATTTTAAAATTTCTGTAACTTAACTTCTATTTGACATATAATAAAGCAAAAAATTGTTTTGGAAATTGAAAAGTTTTGAGTACTGAATTCACACAAATAAAAAATTGACACGTGTGTAGTCGAAAATCACCTTTTCAACGCTGAGGAATACCATGAGCTTTTTTTCATTGTTGTCCAATGTTATTGATGCATCATTTTTGGCTGTAGTTAAAAAAATCTGGAAAAAAACTCTGATTATCTACCGAACAAATTTAATTAAAATATCCATCATCTAATATCTTCAATTATCTTGGAATAATGTTTTTCTTTCCTAAGTTACACGTTCACAAACGCAAATGAGGTATGTATACTTATATGAATAATATGAACTTTGGATACACGTTTGATTTATGTATAGTAAATTAAAAAATTATTATTTAACTTTAAAATAATTATTATTGTAATACAAAAGTAAGTTCTCCTAAAGAATGATATTAATTTTTCTTTAGTGGAAATTACTAATTAAATTGCAATAACTCTTTTTCTCTAACTTAAAAATTGTCATAAAGTACACATTTGCCGTAAAAATTTTTATACGTTTTTTGCATTTTTTTTATTAGTCCTTTTCCTTCTCTTTTCATTCTTGGATTCATATTCAAAGGAAAAGAAATGCATTTAAAGTGTGATGCAACGTTTTTTCAAATCGAGAGGAAGGTACAGGAATAAAATAGGTTAATGACGCTGGGGTTGACATGCTGATCCAATTCTTAGCTGAGGGTGAGATTTCAACTCAACAACAGTAGAGGCATCTCGCCCTGTACACGATTCTCGGGGGGGGGAATAAAATGAAATATAATCTCTTGTTTTTATAAAAAAATAATTTTTTGTAGTCAAAAAGTCTGGAAAAAATTATCTCATTATCTAGCGAGCAAATTTAATTAAAATATGCATCATTGAAAAATGTTGGAAAACAATAATCGTGATTTTTATATTAAGGAACTCTTAAGCAACGGAAAAAATGACCTTTTAAGCATTACGTAACGTTAAAGTAAATTTATAATTAGATAATGAAAAACATTATATGTAGCACTTAGATCTAAACATTGACATTTCTGCTTCCTAATGCACAGTAATAAAGTTATACATAAAATCATACATACATATACATATATATGCATAGATAGATAGATAGAGATAATGATGTATATTGAAATAACTAATATGAAGTATATTAAATATATTTAATAACATATATTTTTATTTCTGTATTTTATTTTTATTATTTATTTCTGTAATTTCATTTCTGTACAACAGGAAGCAGAATGTCAATACTTCATCTTGATGTATATAAGGTTTTATTATATATTAATTTATTTTATTTTATTATTCACAAATGCATAGATATTTATTATACGAGGGTTACTCTGAAATTTTCGAGATACGCGCAGACGAGAATTTACAAAATAAAAATAACGGTTTAATTTTAAAGTCCAAAGTATTTTAACATAGTAGAAGATTTTTTACTGACTTACTTCAACTTGTTTAGCGTGGAATAAATTTTAAACGGAAGAGAAAATGGAGTTGACGCGAGAACATTTTCGCGCTATGATTTTCTACGATTTCAAAGCAGGATTCAATCAAGAAGAATGCGTTCAACGGCTGCAATTAGCATTGGGTGATGAATCTCCAGCTCGTGCTACTGTATTCAGATGGTTTAGAGAATTTAGAAGAGGTCGCAATTTTCTTCAGGATGAAGAACACACAGGAAGGCCGCCGTCGGCAGTCATCCCGGATAATGTGTCTGCCATACGAAAAATGTGAATGGATGATAATCGCTGTACCTATCACATGATACAGAAGAAACTTAACATTGGATCCGCAGCCATACACAAAATCATTCATGAAGAATTACATATATAAAAAGTAGTTTGCCGTTGGGTTCCCCATCATCTAACTGAGCATCAAAATGAGGAGCATGTCAGAATCAGTAAAGAAACTCTTAATATGCTGAATGATGGTGGCCACCGCATCATTTCTAATATTGTAACAGGTGATGAAACTTACATACCGTTTTTTGACGTTCCAACACGTCAAGAAAGCAAAGTATGGGTCTTTGAAGATGATCCCACGCCGACAATGGTGAAAAAACAACGCGCACTGAAAAAAGTGATCTATGCCGTTTTCTTCAGAAGTGCTACTATGGTCAGAAGTGCTATTCAGAAGTGCGGATGGGTCAAAGCCATCAAGTTGGAAGGACAGAAGACAGTAACAGCAAACTGGTATACCACTAAATGTCTTCCAGAAATTCTACAAGAACTGAATGTTAGGAGACTAATGCTTCACCATGACAATGCATCTTCACATACAGCCGGATTAACAGTTGAGTTTCTTAAACAAAAACAAATTAAAGTGATCGAACATCCACCGTATTCACCTGATCTAGCTATGTGGGACTTTTGGTTATTCTTTAATTTAAAAAAAAACTTACGTGGACGTCGTTTCCATTCAGAAGAAGAGATTGATGTGGCTATAAATGCATTTTTTTCATCTATTAGAAGAAATGAATGGCTTGAGGCATTTAATCTGTGGAAAATTCGTCTACAAAAGTGCATTGATGCTGGAGGAGACTACTTAGAACACACCTAAAATTTTGTAAGTATAACTTTAAAAACCTAGTTGTATCTCAAAAATTTCAGAGTGACCCTCGTATAATAATAAAATGCTATCAAAAATCAACATTTCATTCATACATATTTCTAAAATTTAATATACATGATGCAAATAAATATAAAGAATATTAGCAAATACGTACGTATAATTAAAAGATGTGTCCTATTTTAAAAGAAGATGCTATATATATTTTGATAAACTATAAATGATATTTATTAATTTTTTTCCAAGTTATGATACCATTAATTATAAAATATTTTACCACTTTGTTTTTCCTATTATTAATTTGTAATGTATTTACTTTCAGTATTTCATAAAATGATGTACCTTTACTTTTTTAACCCAGAAATAAAAATAGAAATACATAAAATAAAAAACTCCATATAAAAAGAACTAAAAGAGCTGTTCCATTTTCAACATCTGTTTATTTTGGCAGTATTCTCAAAATCTTTTTTATATGCACCGGGGTTTTTTTCGATTCCATTATATACATCCACGAACAAAAAATGCTACTTTATTTACTCATCTAAGATTTTCCTTAACAACTTTTAACTTGTGTTTTTTATGAAATATATATATACTATATTGTGATAGATTTAGACGTTGTAACTTTTATAGAAAGCACAAGTTAACAGAGGAAAATATCGAGAAATTGTAATATTTATAAATTAATCTCCAACACAAGTATTTCTTATATATTTTTCTATATTTTGGGTCTCCTTGACAGCTTTGAGTATCGTATTCTATAGTACTTTCTTTAAATTATTCAAGATCACACAAAAAGTGGCTAAATCAATACTGTCATGTCCAAAGAGTATCGTGTTGATAAGAGCTGTGTGTTAACAAGGGTGTTCACCCTATCTCTTTCATCTGACGTAATGAGGAAATTCAAAGAGATGAATACCAGCTCATTAGCTCACCTCGTTATTGAAAAATGATATAAAAAAATTCAAAATTGTCTCCAAGAGGTGTACTTATCCAATGCCTTTCTGGTAAACTCTATTCTTGCTTAAAATAATTACAAAAAAAAATGTACAATTGCAGCCCAAGTGCAAATATAATTACAAATGTAAATTCTAGGACAGCCATTGGAAATGACTGGTTATGTTGATTTTTCCCAATAATGCTTAAAAAATTGTCTTAAGATAATTTTCTCAATAAACATTTTTTGAGTTCATTTTACAGCTCTAATGCGATGTTAATGGATGATGTTCATATTAATGCATATTCGATATTAATGAAAATAATGCATTCAAATTAGAGAAAAAAAACTTTTAACCACTGCCCATCTGCTGGGATTTTCACCTTTCAGCACTATAAGGTACTGAAGATATGGAATCTTTACCGGTTAATGGTACCGGTAATTTAAAAGCAGAGAACAAGCACAAGAGCCCTAGACTTAGACTTCCCCAGAGGTATCATTTCACTATTCACACAACTTTCAGCGGTATCATTTCACATGGAGGACATTGCGACACCGACATATTTTATATATTCCAGCCGCCATGAGTGAATCTTCGGTTGTGTCCGCATTCGAACTCTCGATCGTCCAGTAATATGGAAAAAGCTATTCTGCCTGTCTCTCATTTTTATATTCAATTAAATATAATTTTAGAGAATAAAGATTACGCTTAAAGGTAATATAAGTCATATGAGCTATTTTTATTTATTTTTTTTGTCCATCAAGTGTTGGCGAACTTTTTAGGTGCAACTTTAAAAATTCAGCTGCAAATATAGTCGCACTTCTACGAAAAAAGGTAAAAATCAATATACAGAGGGTATTAACACATTTTTAGAACGATTTCGGGGCCGTTTAATTAATATTTAAAATGCAAAGACTATTTTTTAAATGTTCGATCTGATAGTCTTTTTCTGGATTATATGTCTGCATCGTGATTTCTATGATAGAAGAGCTTTTCGTAAAATTTCCAAGGGTATTGCTTTCCATTCCTCTTCCACTACTTTCCAGAGTCCATCTATCGTGGGGGGTTTGCGTTGAGAAAGAGCTCTTTTTAACAGACCAAAGGCACAATAGTCTGTAAGTGAAATGTCAGGGGACTTTACACAGGAATATGTTAAAAAGGTATATATGCAATACCTGTATGAGTCTTCATTTTTTCAAGGAATGCAGTGGCAGTTTTCGAACAATGACTTGTAGCTTTGTCTTGTTGATGTTTCACTCTTTGAAAGTCTTTGGGATAAAGACGTGGAATTTCTTCTGTAAATATTGGACGTAAAATCTTCTGCTGATAGTATGATGAGTTGATTTTAACATTTTTCCCACTCTTCTTATTTTTAATTCCCCATTGTAGGAGAAACCTGCGACAATCATAAACCCCTTATTGAAACTTTCTTTACATTGAAGGAACCAGGTTTGTAAATTTTTTTCTCCTCGTTTTTTATAATAAATAGACCTTTTCTTATTGCAGTCATTTATGTAAACCCATACTTCATCAAGGGTCACAATGTATTTCCATTTATCTCCTGATAAATGGCTTTCATACAGTATTCTACAAAATGTTTTGCATTGAGCCACATGTCTCGGCAAAAGCTGGTGATCATTATGTATTTTAGCTTTTTAAGTTCTAAATCTTGGTTTATTATTTTATTTATTGTTGCTACAGATGTATCTAAAGACTTTGCAATTGACTTCTGTGCTGGCAGATTTTCTCTTGTTACCTGCGATTTCACTTTCGAAACATTTGAAGCAATAAGTATCTTTTTCGGATGTTCATTTGGAGTCTTCTTTCCATATAGAAATAATGATTGATGGTTTTTATCTGTCTGATTAATAATGATGCTTATTTTGCGCTTAGAAGTTTTAACACCATGCATTTCACAACGTTTTTGAATTCTGGAATAAGAATATTTCTTTTCGGAAAGCGCAAAAACATATCTTTCAATGCACATCTTGTTTATCAGTGAAATTTTAAAAAAAGAAAAATTTAAAAGTAGCAGACCATATTCCTCATTTCAAATAATAAGCTGTTGCCAAGAATTTTTATTCTAAAATATTTACTCTTTTTTAAATTCTTCATCGAAATCGTTCTAAAATATGCTAATACCCTCTGTACCATTCTCATGAAGTTAATATTTATTCGGCCTGTAGTATTATAACGAAGTGACATTCATTTAATTTTCAGGGTTCATGCCTAAAACAAAACCTGGAAACACCAAAAAATTCCTGTAAAATTCAAAAAATCATTTGAAAACATTTACTGCTATCTAAAGACACAAACAGAGAGCTTTTAAATTATTTTCCATTAAAAAAATTACAAAATGGCATCTAGAAAGATGGTGATCACATATCATATTAAGAGGTTGTCTCTCATCCCCTCGAACAGCAGAGCTAGATCCAATCCCTGCGTCCATTTATCCTGAAGTAGTTCATTACCAATAAGAGATCTTGAGCCAGGTGAGCCCCAGACAAGATAAAATGTGGCCAGGGGAGGCGTCTGCAGAAGAACACTTGGTGCAAATTTTGAAGTGCTGATTACCACCAACAAAATTTATTTATGATAGGTGACCACTAAGGAATCGGGTAAATATTTACCATAGAAACTGCCTCTTACCCCACCCACGGTTCATTCTTATTAAGTTTGTTTATACTAATTGGGTTGACTCCCCCTCACTAGATACTTTCAGATTGCTATCGTTTCCTGATCCAGAATTCATGATTAATTTTTTACAATAACCGGAGAGGGGCATTCAAGATTGCTGTATTGCGACAGCCAACTTCGGAGACAGAAATTAGAGCCTTTTTCATTGAATGGGATACAGAATTTATTATAACTCTTTGGTGAAATGGGATGTTTAAGGGACCATGTGTGAGACCATCTTTCACAGAAGACTGCATCTCTGTTAAATAAAGATTTAGTTACATAGATTATATGAGATATATTATGAGGAATGATTTTGCTTCAGAAGTTATAAAACTAATTCTACAAACGTCATTTCCAATTCAAAGTGTTCCAGGAAGTGGATTCTTACAAGATATAAGCGCTTCATTACTGCGGAAAACAAGCCTTTTCAATAGAGCATTTGCTTGCACATATGGAAAGTGACCCTCAGTGAATGTTGAATGTTATGTGAATGGACTAAGCCTATTTTCATATGCATTGTGACGTCAATACGCAAAACAGTTGTACCCGGGTGACATTAAGCAATCGCAAGAACACAATCAAACCATAAAATTCTTCTCATTTGTCTGTTTTGTATGGTTGCATCTTGTCCTTTTCTTTTGGAAGTTCCAGGTCACTTTCCATATGAAGGTCCAGCACACCATGTCCTGGACCTTCATATGAAAAGTGCCTGGAGTCCTGGAGTCATATCCTGGAGGGAATAGGTTTTCCATACTGGACCATATACTAAATGAAAAATCTTTCTCATCACATCAAAGCTATCTTTTGCTTTTGCGAAACTATGTTTGCCTGCATGGCGGCAAGTTCACGTCAATTGCTCTCACTTTCAAGTGAGAAGGTGTCCCACGCGTCTCAGCAGGATTGACAGTTTAGTGGGTAATCGCTCAAAGAACAATTTTTTCTCACAAGGTATAATTCAACCGCGCGCGCATCCTTTAGCTTAAAGTGAATTAAAATGCACTATAAGCATCCAAATCTAAAATGAGATTCCACAACCCACGAATTGTTTAACAAAATTCAAGAGTATTTTAAATATCGATGATGAAATGAAAGGCTCCAAGTCATTCTTTTTCTAAAATAATATTTAAAATTCCAAGCTAAATTTTTAAACTTCATTGATACTTCTGTTGCCTGTTTAACATGAATTCTTGTAAAATTTTATAGTTCTTTGTTACAAATTCTCGCAAAAATTATAATGTGAATCTAATCTGATTTTTATTGTCATATAGTCTCTTCAAAATTTTGTTTAGTAGCTTCTTGCTCTTTCAAGCTCTAATTGATGAATAGGATTCTTCTGAATAATTACCACGTATTAGTATTATGAAGAGGCAAACTGATTGATTGTCTAACTATTTATGATGATTCAAAGGTATTGTTCTTCTGAATGGAAGGCATCAAGTTCAATTCCAGGCACAATATCAGAATCAATTATTGCTCTACTGCTTTGTGGATGCATATATAGCCTGATGAATACTTGAGAAATTGTTTAGTTGCAATATGTAAACACAGTCCACTGTCTGTGAATAGTTTTTCATAAAAAACAACACTTTGCAGATGTCCAATGCCTTAAAACGCCTTTGGGTTATTAAGCTATCCAGTCCATTCAGTTCACCGTTAAAACCATGATGATGCGTACATCATTTCCGATTAAGAAATGGTAAATCACAAAGAAATTATGTCTATTCTTGTTAAGAACCAAGATTTCATTAAATGAATGTGTAAAGCAAATTCAAAATTTAAGTATATATTTCTGCTTTAACAATATAACACATTCGTTTTCTGAAAATATTTTATAACAATTAGAATAAAAGATTCTCAAACTTTTTTCGATTCTAGTGAATATTTGCGAAGTTCTTGTGACATTAGTAGAAATGAAATAAGGCTGCAGTTACCCACATATTTAGACTTAAACTCTTTTAAATGTAAGTTCCTTAATAGCTGTGTAAAAAAATTAATTTTTAAGTAATTGTACAAAGTTATTTAAGAAAGTGAAGGCTATATATATTGTACTTACATGTCATCAGATATATTCAAGTCATTTAATTAAATATTTATTGTTATATCTCATCAACGAAATTAATTTATTCTTGTTAGAGATAAATAATTCAAAATACATTATAGTTTAAGTGAGTACATGCCTAAACTATATTCACTTCCGCCTAACATTTGAAAAATAAAGAATTAAGTTGCCAGATTGAGCATTCTTAACTTTAAAAATATATTTTGTGTGAATTAAAATTCCTTTAATATTTTTTAATAAAGAATAAAAAAATATCTAATTGCAGATAAAAAAACACATCAAAATATGATTCTTATATCGCATAATTCGAAAGGATATGTTATAGGAATTAAGTTTTATAGTAAATTTTCTAGCAGTAATAGGAACAATCATATCGATGCAAGAAAATTAGAATCGGAATCTTACACAAGGCACGCAAAGTTTTTATGCTTTCTTTATACGATTTAATCATGAAGAAGGTTAATTTATCTTCCTATGTCTTCAAAGGATGAGACAAAATGAAAACCGTAATGATAATAAGCAACGTGGCTATTAGGAAGGAATCACTAACTTCTGAAACCAGAACTTCATCTACGGGGCCCGGAATAAAATAACAATAGTCTGATCCGCATTAACATATAAATGAAAATCTGCCAGACAATAAGGACTTCCGTAAATTAATCACTGAGCAGCAACTTATCAGAGTTTCTATGTGAGGGCCATTGTATGCAAAAAGTTTGGACTCACCTGACTTCAATTTGAGAATTAATATTCTTGCAAAGTCTCCGTCCATTGCCTGCACCAGTTAAGCCTACTGCAAACGCAGGTGTACTTACCGACGAATACAGAAAATAATTAAGGAAGATAATGAAGCGGAAAGAAAGTATAATTAATGGGTTGAAAGCAAAATTAGTTACTATAATTTGCCGCAAAATAATTAAAATTGTTAACTTAATTTCACAAAAATTATTTACACTGAATAGAAGTGAAATAAATTAAATAAGGAAGTAGACAACAAATATTATTAATAGGTTAAAAATCAAATTAATAAACAAAATTTTATTTTAAATTAGTTAAAATTGTTAATTTAATATCTCTAAAATACTAATTAAAAATATAAATTTCGCCAAAATATTCCTGCGGAGAGAGTTAATCGCCAATTATTCCTATGTTTCTTAAATATGTCAACAAAGAAACCTTTTATCACGTCATCCATTTATTATATTTTTGAAAAATATTCTTTTATAAATTATTCAGCTTGCTTCTAGCGCAAATGTTTTTATTCAAAATATTTTCACAAAATTTTTTTTCAGTTACTAAACAGTATTTTTAGTTAACTTAAAATTCATATTTTGTATGCATCTCCAACTATCTTAAGCAATTTTTTATTTAAATATTTTTCTTTGAATAATATTGTTGTAAGATAAAAAGTTCCATCATCAAAAATATTTTACTTCCAGAAAAAATTTAATTGAATAAAAACATTGCATCTTTTTCAAATAGAAAAATTAAATATGTAGTCATCTTGCTCGGTAATTCAACATTAAATTTAAATTATTATATTAATTAATATAAAATGTTATGTTTGTTACCTAAATAAATTCAAACTTTAGGAGTGATAAATAAATACTTGAAAAAAAATGGATTTGTTTTAATTAAATAAATACTGGTTATTAGAATGTTTACTGCATCCAAAACATCTAAGTAAATAAATATCTATTCATATATCTATATTATTCCTGTGATTAAAAATTAAAATAAACATGCGAGAAAAAATAACTTTTTTAATTAAACTAAAAATCAAGCAAAAAATTTACAAATCTTTAAAGAAATTAAGATACGAAAAAATGCACATATCTTATGAAAATATTAAATCTATCTTTAAAAAAGTACATTAGGTTGAATTATTAAAATTTAAGCCATAAATAAAATTTTCGAAGCCTTTTCTGACTATACTAATTACTATAAAAATTACTCAAATTAACGATGTCAAATTATGACTTTAATGTATAGGCTGAATATAATGAATGTAATGTCATTTTTTACATTTTAACAAAATGTAAAATCACATACTTATCGAAAATGTATTTTTGATCAATATAAATGTAAAAATATGTACACAACCTTAAATATTAATGTCCTTAGTGTTTTAGCTTTTATATTAATTAATAACGAAAAATTAATATTATTTGACGTAAATACATACTTTCAAAGCAATTGAAATAACTCTTACTCTAAACACAAAATTATATATATGTGTGTGTGTCAGAAAAGAGGGTTTAACTTGCATAGCTATTTCTCTCCTGATGAAGACATGTATATTATATATATATATATATATATATATATATATATATATATATATATATATATATATATATATATATATATATATATATATATATATATATATATATATATATATATATATATATATATATATATATATATATATATATATATATATATATATATATATATATATATATATATATATATATATGTATATATATAGGCCAAAATTGTGGACCCTTTTAGAAATTTTTATGTTTTTGAACTTTGTATGCTTATAGAAAGCGTTACGTTTCACAAAATGCAAACTTGTGTGTATCATTTTAAAGAGAATTTATTACTGAATTCAATACAAAACACAAAATTCAATTATTTGCAATACAAAAAAAGTTAAATGATAATAGTTATCGATATACACATTCATCCCAATTTTAAATTTACTTTAGACAACTTTTTTAAAGATATATTTATTGCTTTAAAATGTATTATGTATTTACTGCTTTATATATATATATATATATATATATATATATATATATATATATATATATATATATATATATATATATATATATATATATTATATGAGAATTTGAAATATTTACTGACAACTCTAATAGATTTTAGTTACATTTCTTAAAGAAATTTTAATCCAGATGAAGATAGAATCTCTGGATTCTAGAATGTTCACAATGTGCTCAAGAAGTTCCGACATATTATTAAATAAAATCATTTTCATCCCCATTGCCACAGAAGAAAAGCAAATTATATTTTGTGTCATATGCATTCGAAATGAATTCTTGTTCAAGTTTCAGCCCAATCATTCTTACGCACTCCAATGAGGCAAAACCCCAAATGATTTTACCTTTAAAATTATGAAACGATCCATTCAGGAAGAAGATTTGAATGGTAGTTCCTTCACAAACAGGCCAATATTTTCCACGATTTATCAAACGTCAAAAGGAAGTGGAAGTCATGACTGAAAAGCCTCACCCCCTCCCTTCCTGCGAACTCTAATGACTTCTTTGTCATCAACAATGAAATGACATCAGACATTAATAGGTGCCTCGGCGCTGACGTCAAAGCGTCAATGGAATACCAGGGCCTCATCGGACAGATAATGACTCCCCCGAGTCCAGCCTCGGCTTTGAAAAGTTCGCGAATAGGAACTCCCAAACTCCACATCCCTTTAGATGAATGGATATTCCCAGCCCATTATAATTCGTTAAATAAGAATGGCGGTCATCCGACAGTATTGATGACTTCGGGTGGTTATAGAAAAGGCGAGAAAGTTTACATTTTATTGTCTGTAGCAGTTCAAAAATAGGTATCGATCCATTGAGCTCATAATATATGTTAGTGATGAAGTGTAGAAATACTATTCTTCAGATTAACTCAATGAAAATGTGTAGATTAACCAGGGTATTTCATTAAACTGCTTAAAATTGCTTGTTAATGTGTTTGTTAAAATGAAATACGACCTTCGCTGGTTTGATACAGTCACCTTTTGTATACAATGGCTCTCATTAAAACGGGACCTGCAGTTGTAAGTGGACACGGAAACACTGTAAGCATCTGAGCCCAGAGAGGGAGTCGGTCCCCGAACTGGAGGACTGAAGGCAAGGATTCCTCTGCTGCAAGCACTGGAATCACAGAAGCCTTTATGTATGCTTAAATAAGTGTAATGTTATGCATTCATTTTTACATGCCTAAAGAATAAAATCAATACAATCAAGTGCCGCCCGCCCTGTCAAGTGGTCAGAGTCCCTGTCTACGGATAGGGAGGTCCTGGGTTCGAATCCCATTTCGGGCATGGATGTACTATCTCTCTTTATCTATCCTGTCTTTGTCCTTTCTGTGTATGAATGGGTTGTGAATGGTTGCCTACCCTCTAAACGGGTCCCTATGGCATATGTGTACTGAAGAAGTCGGACTCCACACCAAAATAGGGTTCAGTTGAAAAAGTGGAGCAGCGCACCCCATATTGTCAGCCTAGCTGGCACACGACAACAACAACAATACAATCAAATAATCAAAAATGGATTCTAAGCTTTTTAGACAATGCTCTTTCAAAAAGCTTAATATCAGATAATTTAAAAGGTATGTACATTACACGAAAATAATAATCAGTATTGCACTGTACATATGCCTCTAATATATTTTATGTGTATACGTTATTTCAATATATTCCTTAATTTTAAACACATTAATATTTAATTTTTACTCCCCGAATTATTTACTACATGCCATTTCCCAAAACTTTTTTTTTACATATAAACCTTTCTTAATATTGAAATTTTATATAAATTATCTCATAAAGTTTTCAAAGCCTCTTGTTACATAACTTTCTTATGATTTTCAATCTAAATTTTCTATGAATGCCATATTTATTTCAAAAATGTTATTTTCAATAAATTCGAGTTCTTTATGATTTGTAATGCTATTTAAAATAGCACTGTTAAACTAATTCTTTATTTTGTTTACAATAATCAAAATTTTATTTTGATTATAAAAAAGTATTTTTCTGTACTTCAACGTTATTGAATTTCCATGGAATAAACCTATAAATTTAACATTTTAAAGTTATGAGTGAGGGATGCTTATAACTCATAAAGTTTTAAGGTTGTCATAAAAATTTGATTTACTTGGAATCTGTAAAAGATATTCTTAATTTCTTGGTCTATTTTTTATTTTGAATTTTCTTTGAACTTGGCATAATCGAACATTAATGTGCATTAATTCCTTATGCTGATAATCCTGAGTAACAGAATGCATATACTTATTCGTGGTTCCTTATCTTCGAGGTATTCTTATAAATTTCTTCGTAAATTGCAGAAACTTTAAGATTGTCATAAATCTTTTGATTTCTTCATAAATTACAAGAAAATTATAAAAATGTACAAAATTTTATTTTTTTAGAATGTAAGATATTCTAAGTTTGTGTTGGTCTACTTTTTTACATTGAATTTCCTTTGAATGTCATATAATCGAGGCTTAATTTGCAATTAATTCTTTATGCTGATAATTTTGGGCTGCGGTGAATGAAGACACTTATTCGTGGTTCATAAATTTCGAGACATCTTAAGATTTTCTTGGTAAATTGCAGAAAAATTTTAAGAACGCTATGAAATTAATTTATTGCATAAATTTTATAGTACTACATATTTAAATTTATTGATCAACCTTTTACTGTGAATTTGCGTTGAAAATATAATCCGCTTAATTGTTACACTGTTTGATGATGACTTTAAGAACTCGGTCTTTTCATTGTAAATTACATAAAAGATTTTGAACGTTGGAAAAAATTTTTGATTTAATTTTAGGAACTTTAATTTATCTGTCTACTTTTTAACCTGAATTTACTTTGAAAAATGTATAAATTATGCTTCACAGAGCCATTGGCTCTCGGTGCTGATAACCATGAGTAAGGCAACGTTGTACTTTGCTCTTAAATCAAACGGGAAGTTTTATTATGTCACGATTTTTCATAAATTTTAAGATTTATTTTAAGTTATTTAAGATTATATATTTATAGAATTTTTAACTCTATAATTTTATTGAAAAATTTATAAATTAAGGTTCATTTTAACACTGTAGTATTATGCTGGTAACTTTGATCTGGGGAACGCGATCTCTTGCTTGTAAATCAAAAGAAAGTTTTAGCTAGGTCACGAAAATTTTACTGACCATAAAGTGCTTAGATTATGATTACGCCACTTTATTACAATTCTTATCGATTAATAATATCTATGACGTCAGATCTACGTCACACACACGTTTTATCTACGAAATCTTATTGAAACGGCATCTTCAATCCGACTTGTTGTTGAATCTGCTACATGCTTTCAAATCGCATTCTTCGAGAGGCAGCAAACAAGACGAAGTTCACCACCTAATGTCTGAGAGTTGTTAGGGATGAGAGAAAAATCCATTCATGATTTTTACTAGTATTAAAGAAATATTTTTTAACTATAATTTTTTCCATCTATATAAAAGTTTTGAAAATTATGAAAATTACCTGTTTTAAATAATTAGCTTTCAAATTTTCAAATCTTAGTGGTATTGCGGTAAAAATTTACAGTACGATCACCCTTGGCGGAATTTTTAAAAAGTCGCCAAGGGTGACCGTATGACGAATATCCAATCGGGAAAACGGCGGGAGGAAAATGGCTGAAATAGTGACAAATATTTCATACATTGTTGGTATCTAACAATATGCTCAACTAATTTTACAAAATCAACAAAAAACTCAGATTTATAGATTTCAAACATCAATGATAAAATAATAAAGTTGATATGTTAAATTATCCATAAAATTTTTTGATTAAATTTTATATTAATGAATTTAAATCGGTAAATATTCATGAGAAATTAATGACAAATAGGGTGGCCAAAATACAAGTTTACCGGGTTTCCAGTAAAAATGTTCGCCAAATTTGACGCCAAAATAAAACGCGCCAAGGGTGACCGTACAGTAAATCTGATCCTAATGTAATATTATAATTCTATTATATTAATTGCACTATTTAAAAAAGGCTGGTTTCACATAGTTACCATTTTTTAAATTTTTTGTGCTGTTCATTTGAAAAAAATGAATTTTAGTATCTTATCAATTAAGCCTTGTTAAAATCCATTTTTGTCATTTCATTCCACGAATGATCTATAAGATGGATGAGTTTGTTAATGTATTTATAATTTTGTAGATTTTCTTAACAGAATAAGCGTTTTTATGTATGAAATACCATAGAAACATTAGATATTTTTGTATTTACTGACAACACGATTTTTGGAGAACAACCTTCTCGTAAATTTTGAAAAAAGAATATTTTCTTTCATCAAATATATATAATTTTTTTCTTATTTTGTTTTATTTTTGGATGTACCTTTTCACTTCTATTATTAACATTTGATTATTTTTACTCTTAAATTCTAATAAAAAGGGTAGAAAATTTACAGTAAATCCTGACTGATTTACTATCGAAATGTTTCATGGAGAGAACTTTTTCTCTGAAAATTCTTCTTCTTGTGACTTCATACAACTGCTTAACAAAAACAGTTATTATATCTTCAAGTCTCCACTGCTTCGCATGCGAGTATAATGAAGATTTTCATGGATTTGGAAATGAACGAGTGACACCAAGCTTTCAGCCACGATCTGATGACTTAACGGATGATCATTATTTTATTCCTTCATTAGCCAGTTGAGAAGGGATGACCTATGCTCGCTCACTCTTTGTACACAACACCAAACGCCTTCCCTCGTGGTCTAATGTTCACAGATTCTTTTACGCTTTACTGAAAACCATAGGCGTTTATTTTGCCAATGATGCGAAGAAAGAAAGACATGGAAAACAGAAAAGAAGAATATTTTCTTTGCAGTTAAATCCTGCTTCAGCATGCAACACTGCCGTGGTCAGATTCGAGTTTTGAGACACCATAGTGGTAAACTGCTGCACTCTTTATGTTATGCATCTACACTAGCTACCATGACTTCCAGAAGCATTGTATTTCACTTCCGCATCACTCTAGTACGTATTGCTGGCACACTGAACGGTGGGTGTTGCATCTCCGAGGTGCTGGAGCCCATATCCCCTCTCCCCATATTTTCAGCAGTTGTTATCAAACATTTGACCAAGAAAATGAGCGACCACACATGCACACAATGTTCAAGAACTTTTTATTTATCTGTCAAATTGATTTGCTTCCTTGAGCAGCTTGTTTTCCTGATCTGTTGGGAATCAAAAATGTGTTATCCATGCTTGCACAACAACTGGTCCAGGATATATTGACACTTCTACACGCAATTCCTCTAAGTGGAATGATACCTCTGTTGTTGCAGGTCAAATACTGTAGGCTCTTCTGCTTGATCTTGCTTCAAAATCTCGAAGACTCCACCCGGCTGCTTCTATCCAACTGGTAAAGCCCAACTCTAGGCCAGGTACAGGGAAGCAGGCTGCTGCAGCAACAACAGCACCAGATGAACAATAGGATATGTGGAAGACACGTGGACTGCTGTAACCCAAAGAAATATCCAAAACCTTTTTGATTCTGTGCCGAGGGTGGCAGCCAGTGGTTATAGCCAATAATGACTGTACAAACCATAGACTTTGTACAGTCATTATTGTTTATTTATAATAACCTCACAGTTAGGAACCGGGGAGGATACTGATGCAATAACAACAAGATTTTGTCGTCATCAACGCTTCACCAGAACATATAATTTCTATTATGTAATCGTTATTTATTGTGTTATCTGCCAAGTAAATTTTAGTGATATCTCTGGTTTTTCCTGATGTTGCCTTTTGCGTATCTAGCAGTTTATTTCATGCCGATTCGATTGTTATTGTTCACTTATAATCTTATCTGATTATTTCCTACCTAATAAATGCTTAGAATGTTCCACTATTGAGATAACAATGTTAAGCAAACAATAAAAATTAAGTGAGTCATTCGAAAGATAATGAATTTCTCAAGCGACATATTGTTCCCAAATGTATTTGAAAGCTTTTGGACTGAAATTAAGCGATGTGGTCTTAATTTGGTGGATAAAATTGAAACACGTATTCCTGCTTCGAAGGCAACAAGACAATCATATAATTAGCTTTATTCAGTTCCATAAACAGTTTTCAATAATTTTCCTTTCCAAATTTCATTGATTTCATTTTCAAATTCATCTTCATTTTATTTTCAAAATAAAATTAATTAAAAAATATTAAAATGATTCTACCTAAATATTAGGGAATCACAAAACAAAAATATATATATTAAGTAATATTTAAGCAAAAATAAAAACTATTTTAGATTATATTTAATGAATTCTTGTTTCATATTTTAAAAATTAAAAACTACTCTTTTCAAATAATAGTTAAGGTATTTTTGGTTTGCATGTTTTAAAGGTTAAAAACATTTTTAGATATATAGAAAATACAATTTGTGGTGATTTTTTTTACATTACTTTGATTTCGAGTTCAAATGAGAATAAACATTTTTTGCTTTATAATAAATATTTAAACCAATAACCATTTAGTACCTCAAAAATTTAATCCTACTTTTATGGATTAATAAATCGCATATCAGTTTCGTGTTAAAAATATTAGAATTTTCTTTTTTTTAATTTTTTGTAAATCTAGAAGAATAAAAACGCAAATGTGTGGGAAGTTCGTTATTTTTACACTAGATCCAAAGATATACCATTCCGTGCTGTCAATATTGGCTTAAACCTGGATATAATAGAATATTTTATTCATATAGATTACTATTTTTGCAAATTTCCTTCCCCTTCAGATCAATTTCAAAATGGAGGGAGGGGTGATGCTCTTAGAGCAAAGTCGTACTTTCACCTTCGAGGTGCTCTGGTTCAACGAAAGACACATCTTACTGACTTAAATGCGCATAGCCAACGGCATAGCGAGCTTGGCTTATCCAGGTGCCATAAGAAACAACACTATTTTTAGTGATATTTATTATAAATTTGACTTATTGACTTAATTTGGTTCAAAATAGTCTTTTGCACCACAAGCTGAGGTCTAAACTATAGATCATCCAAAAACAATTCGAATACGGTGTAAAATGAGAAAAAAAATTCACTTTTGTGAAGAAGTTATTAAATATTAAAATTAGAATTCCTAGAAGAGAAGTTTAAATGAGGGAAAGAATCATGATCTATTTTTAGGATACTTTTCTTAAGAGCATAAGGTCTAAGGTTTTCTGCAGAACGTAAGGTCTAAGGTTCGATCCCAGCAGGTGCTGAAAAGCTTAAGAAATATGCTCTGCTTCAACATATACATCAGTCGGGATGGGTCACGGTGGCCTAATTGGTTAAAGCGATGTTCTCGTTATCGGAAGACTGCAAGTTCAAATCCGACGTAATCAAAAATCAGTCTAGTTCACTTAAAACGGCTTTGGCACAGTAAATAGGTCATGATCGCAATGTCCTCCAAGTGAAACGATACTTTTGGGGATGGCAGCCCAAGTATTGTGAGGTTGTCTTCTGCTTGGTTTCTGGTAATGCAACGACATCTGTAAGGGTGCGTGCTTAAAAGGCATCTGTGTTTGAGGGCGTTTGAAATCATTTGCAATTCTTCTCCACCGTAATGATCCACCACCTTCTTTTGAAAGTCATCCATATTGCATTGGATGATACAAAAAGGTTTACAATTTTATATTCATATAAAATTATATATTTTTCAATATATATATATATATATATATATATATATATATATATATATATATATATATATATATATATATATATATATATATATATATATATATATATATATATATATATATATATATATATATATATATATATACATGTATGTATGTATGTATATATATATATATATATAAATATATCATGCACATTACGTTAACAAACGCAAAAACGTTAATAATAGTTTCGCTTATATAAACTTCTATAATATATCTCCTAACATTCTTTATTTTTATGGCCAACAAATCAAAGACAAACTTAATTATATTTCAAGATTGTTTTAAAGAAAATTGTTTTTTTTAACTCCACGGTGAATATAATTATTTTTGTGAAACATTTATATAAAGTCAACAAAAAAAATAATTTTTTGTAAAAAAAATTCTTTTTATGAAACATTTTAATACTAAGCCAGCAATAATTTATTTTTAAATGTCTGTCCCTTTTCATGATTTGAGATTGAAGAACAAGTGAATGTTGATAGTAGAAGTTAAAAGGAATTTCCAGTAATGAAATAAGGTAATTTAAAATGTTATTTTAAGTATTAAATAAAGTAGAATATTATTTTTCAGATTTATACGATAAGGGTTGCTGCTCAATTATATCAATTTTGTGGACTCCATTTTTAAATATTACAATTAATAACGGAATAATTTATTACAAGTTAAAATAGCTATTAAATAAAAAAAATTGACGCAAACTTTAAATTTCAATTCTGAATATTAACTACACATTAAAGTATAATCTGAAATACTAGTTATAGAATAAAAACAATGCTGAGGGAAATGGCATGGTTAATGTCATATTTTACAGTTATCGTTAATTATCCCATTTCTTTTACAAAGAATAATTCTGAAAAAAGCATAGTAAGGGCGTTTTCAAAATAATAGCATTTAACATGAAAAACTGTCATTTAAATTAGAAATTTGTTATAATTATTTGTTTCCTATATCTCTGTTAAAAGAGAGATATAATTATCTCTTTTAACAGAGATATAGGAAATCTTGAATATCATACCAGATATTATTAAGGTTTTCATTTTATTTTAAATCTATAAACTGATTTCTAAGTTACAACAAGCAATATAAGTCGTCAATTTAATTGGCAATAGATTCTTTTGAAATCCACTTTTTTTTCTCCTAATTATCTGGAACTTTCGAAGTTTTGAAGTACGATTATTATGATTCAAAATTCGGTGATTATTAAGTCACAAAATATTTCAGAAAAAAACTTTTAAAATTAATGTGTTTATATTTTACAAAAGTATAACAATTACTTATAACATAATAAATTTTCATATCCAGCGGATTTGATTATTAAAATTATTTGTGACTTTGGATATGCTAGGAAAGGGACCACCAGGCTATTTTGATTATCGTGTACGAAAAAATTTTATGAATCTCTTATCGATCTCCCAATGAAAAATGATAAAAAAGGAGAAAGACTTTATCTATTTCTCAAATGACATATTTTAGTTTGACAAAATCAAATTTTTCCACATGTCACTAAGAATGTACTCGATGATGCTCGACTAAATTAGCAATAATTTATTCAAATTTCGTTAGTTTTAGTCTTAAGACGCCTTGAAATTACCCATTCGGTTTACTTTTCTGCAAAGTAAAAATTTACAAATGATAGTCCATTGTACGTACTGAGTTACTGTCAATGAATTTGCGATTGAATAGCAATAATATTTGTACATCGATGCTTTATCGATCAATTGCGATTTTAACTAGATCAAACTCTTTAATTATACTGTATCAGCTTTACATTGAACATCACTGGGCCCGAGGATAAAGAGATATTTTACTATCAAATTGAAATTAAAATGCGTAAAGTAAGAAGTTTCAATTTTATTTGGACAAATAATTAAAATTGTTAAATTTATAAATAAAATTTGGTGGAAAAAATAACAGCAGTTTACCTCTGTCAAAATGTAAACATAATATAAAATACTTAAACCACAATAATTTTATAGAATTCTGTAGAAAAATAAAAGTTTTTTTCTTTCCGATTGTGTGTAATCATAATTTGATAAAAAAATCCTTTGAAAATTAATGTTAAAAAAATTCTAATTATATATTAAAGCTTAACGCAAAGCGATAGAACTTTTTTTTTAATGAAAATCTATATTGCAACAATTTTATTTTTAAAATAAAAACAAATCTTATTTACAAACGATTGGAAATTAAAAATTATTTAAAAGAGATTTTGGCAGCAAGAGGAGAAATAAAAAAAGAATCTAAGTAGATTTTAATTTCGGTATGTGATTAAAGGAACAACCATACCTCTTTGTACTATACCAGCCCTAATAAAGTATTTAAATAAATAAAATAAATTTTATAAATTCCTTATGTATACTTTTAATCTTAAAAGTGTATTATAGACAACGATTTAAAATAAATTTTTTATAAAATTAACGTCATCGCTTTATAAAAAAAAGGTGCAAATATTTCTAAGTGCGTAAAGTCAAATATTTTTTTTAATCTTTCGTCAAATTACATTTATATGACTTCCATGCAACTGCTACTCGGAGAGTGAAAAACAACTTGGCAGCTTGCCAAGAATATAAACCGTTCGACTGTGTGTGTGTAATGAACTGTTGAACTAAGAAATGGCGATCTCTCGTTCCCCGATTCTATATTTTAAACAAAAATTTATATAAATTCGAGAATGGAAATTTTGAATTTTTATCTTTTGATATTTTGAAAACTTTCGTAAGTCTGATGGTTATTCTTATCTCTCGCATTTCTTGCGAGTAATATTTCAGTATTCAACAATTAATATACATATTCAAATTCTCCGCGAGTAACATACATATCAGTATAATATATAGCACAATATATTCAAATTCTATCCTGAGATTTCATTAAACATTTTAGTTGATATGAAGAGAATTATCGTTAATTAACAAATTATTTTTCCTCCTTGAACACAAATTCTTTTACTTAATATACATTATTTAAAATGGTAAAATACTTTTCTTAATGTGTTTTTTCTTTCAGAATATATTTATTATTTTTACTAAATGCTTTTAATATCATTTTTACTAAAAATTAATGTCTTTTTAATCATAATAAAATAATATTTTTGAATTCAAAGAAAATTAGTTACCACAAAGTTTTTCTTAATATATTAAGAATACATTTTTTATATTTTTAATTAAAAAAAAGATTAAATGAATATCTAAATTGATAGAATTACAATCAAAAATATAATTAGTGTTTCGCGTAATTAAAATACAGGTGCATTATACATGATTACAGTTATGTTTTTTTTAAACCATAAATTGGTTGTTTCTTTCGTTCCAGTTGAACATCATGATTGAGCCTATTTATTACAATTCTCATTGGTTTAAAATATCCATGACGTCAAATGACATTTCATCTATGTCACACATAATTAATTACAACATCGTATTGAGACGACGTCGTAAATCCGACGTGTATACGAATTTGCTACCTGACTTCAAATCGCATTCTTCGAGCGGTAGGTGAAGCCCACCATCGAATGCCTGAGTATAGTGTCGAAGCTCATTTTATTAAAAAAACGATTTCTAATATAAAGTCCAAAGCATCTTTTTGATAAGCCATTGATTCAAACTATTAACACGTTGACAGTAGAATAGAAGAAAGAGCAAGGCTTAATCCTAGTATCCGTTACGCGATTTAATAACATTATGACTCGGATGTCATATCATATTGAGACGACTTTACAAATTCGAATTGTCGACGAATTTCCTGCCTGCCTTCAATTCACATTCTTCGAGCGGTAGGAAACAAGGCGAAGTTCACAATCGAATGTCTGAGATTCGTGTCCAAGTTCATTTTGTTAATAAAAGATTTCTTATATAAAGACCATCATCGGTTTGAGAAACCGTCTTCCGTTGATTCAAGCCATAAACACTTTGACAATAAAACAGAAGAAAGCAAAATGAAAAAGACAAGAAAAAACATTCACTTTATAGTTAGTTTAAATTTTGGCAAGGTTTAAATTCTAAAAAATTTCATTAATTAATAGATTTTTAGGTTAAGTTAGGTTACGACAAAAAAAACTGCTTTGGAGCTTTATGCTCATAGGCTTATAGCTCACTGAGTAAGACTAAGTTTCTATTTGAAACCTAAACAAGTTTGATGGATTGATGATTTTGAAAAATTGATTGAAAATCGATACGATGAATCCAAAACAATGAAGATAAACAAGGCGTTTGATTGACAAATTACGAGAAAATTAGGCCGTTTGGAAAAACAAAGACGAGAAAAAAATTAGACCTATTCATTTGTTTAAAAAAATTGTTGCGTCAATTTTTTCTTTAGGATTCGCTGACAAATCTAAATAAATGTTTTAGAATAAACATTTTTGGCAACAGCTTATTATTTGAAATCAGGAATATCGTCTGTTACTTTTAAATTTTTTCTTCTTTTAAAATGTCGCATGTAAACAAGCTGTGGATTAAAATACATATATTTTTGCGCATTCCGGACAGATATATTCTAATTCCGGAATTCAAAAATGTTGTGAAATGCATGGTATTAAAATTTCTAGGTGCAAAATAAGCAACATTATTAATCGGACAGCTAAAAAATGTCAATCACTATTTCTACATGGAAAGAAGACTCCAAACGAATATCCGAAAAAGGTACGTACTGTTTCAAATGTTTCTAAAGTAAAATTAACAAGAGAGAATCCACTAACACAGATATAAATTGCAAAGTCTTTTGATACATCTGTAACAATAAGTCAAATAATAAATCAAGATTTACAACTTAAAAATAACAATATTCACCAGCTTTTGCCGAGACATGTGGCTCAACACAAAACATTTTGTAGAATCTTGTATGAAAACCATTTATCAGGAGATAAATGGGAATATATGATAACCCTTGATGAAGCATGGGTTTACCTAAATGACTGCAACAAAATAAGGTCTATTTACTATCGGAAACGAAGAGAAAAGAATGTACAAACCTGATTCCGTCAATATAAAGAAAGTTTCAATAAGAGATTTATGATAGTCGCAGGTTTCTCCTACAATGGGAAATTAAAAATAAGAAGAGTGGGAAAAAATGTTAAAATCAATTCATCATACTATCAGGAGAAGGTTTTACGCCCAATATTTACAGAAGAAATTCCACTTCTTTATCCCAAAAACTTGCAAGGAGTGAAACTTCATTAAGACAAAGCTATAAGTCATACTTTGAAAACTACCACTGCATTCACTGAAAAAAAGAAAGACTCATACAGATATTGCATATAAACCTTTTCAACATATTCCTGCGAAGTCCCTTGACATTTCACCTATGGACTATTGTGCCTTTGGTCTGTTAAAAAGAGCTCTTTCTAAACGCAAACCCACCACGATAGATGGACTCTAGAAAGTAATGGAAGAGGAATGGAAAGCAATACTCCTGGTATTTTTACGAAAAGCTCTTCTATCATGGAAATCACGATGCAGACTTATAGTCCAGAAAAAAGGCTATCAGATCGAACATTTAAAAAAATAGTCTTTACATTTTATACATTAATTAAACGGCCCCGAAATCGTTCTAAAAATGTGTTAATAACCTCTGTATTATGGATAAGATCTTTAGCTGAAATCGAGAGCAGAATAATAATTTTATTAATGGCCAATTTTGCAAGAACATCTATTTTTTTGTTCCCAACAGTTCCAGAATGACCTGGACTCCAAACTAATTGAATAGATTTGCAAATCTTAGTTGCATTTACTAAAGCTGATCCGATGTGTTGAATGATGGTTGGGGAAGAGGCTGAAAGAATTTTCAAACTGCTTAGATTGTTTGCAACTACTTCCAACTATGTCATATTATCAGACTCCTTATCCTGATATGAAGTCTGATAATATGACATAGATGGAAAGAGAAATACAGAATTTTGTCAATGCCAGATATAAAGCAAAAGCCTCTGCTGTAATTTAAGTTATTAATTTGCCCAGAGACAAAGAAGATGTTGCTGCTGTTATAAACAGCGATTCCAAGTTTATTGTCTATTTTAGACGCATCAATAAATAACAATAAGTGATTGGACCAGTCAGAACTACTATGCTATTCAAAGAGGTCATTAATAGTATTTGTAGAAAGAATTTTAGTCTGAAAAGAATATTTTCTAAAGAATAGACTAGAAAAGAGTATGTTCTATATATATAAGTAAGATATTTAAATTAACATTATCTTAAAATATCTGATTCTTGAATTCCATTTTCTTCGAGCCACTTTTTTCGTTCCAAAGATAGAGGAAGAGCATCAAAGATTTGGATGAATGGCATTGTTTCCTACAAAGTACAATATGGATATCTGGTAGAAAGAGCAAGATTTCTAATGTACATCCTTGTAGAGAGATAGTTTTGTCTTACAGAAAGAGGTAAGACCCATGTTTCTTTCAGAAGTTGAATTGGTGTCCAGCGTGTATGACCTTTAGTAATTCTAAGAACTGAATGGTATATCGGATGCAAGATTTTTCGGTCTGATAAGCTGGCAGATGTAAATACATGACATCCATAGTCGAGGCTATTTGTAATGAAGGATTGAACAATTTGAAGTAAATGATTAGTTTTTACTCCCCATCTGTTACCTGTAATAGCTTTTAAAACATTAATTTTCTTCTGGATGGATTTTTTTTCATCTGAAAATTATATTTGAAGGTTAGGTTATAAGTAAAGTAGAAACCTAAAACTTTTAGGTGTTTAAACGAAGAGATAGTTAATTGGTTGATAATTAGTTCAAAGTTTACAGGATATTTTTTGGAGAAGAAATCCATAACTGAACATTTTGAGGAATCAAATTTTAGTTTCCATTTTTTACATCATTGTTCAAGTTTTATGATTGCAGTTTGCATTCTTCGCTGAAGATTTTCTTGTGATGAATAAGCAGCCAAAAGGATTATGTCATCAGCATAAATAAAACACTTAATGTTAGAAGAGAGAACTTCGTAAATATCTGACATATAAATCATGAAAAGAAAATGAGGAAGAACACTGCCTTAAGGGACAGCTCTATTAGAGAAAGTAAGTTGAGAAAAAGTTCCACGTCATTTCACTCTGAGACTTCTATCCGATAAGGAATCCAATATCCAATAAGCAACATTTCCTCTTATGTCAAATTGGAGGAGCTTATAAATAAGACCGTCTGGCCACACTGAATCGTAAGCTTGAGACATATTCACAGTTGCGCATATGATACATTTCTCTGTGAGCATAAAGCAATATGAAGATGAAGCATAGAAAGAAAACTATCGCATCCTCTATGAGGCATAAATCCATGATGATTTGGATGAAAATATTTGGAAATGGCGATATAATTTATAAGAAGATTTAATATCATGCGTTCCATGACCTTACATAGAACACTTGTAAGAGATATTGGGCGATAAGAATTTACTGATGTAGTATCTTTCCCAAATTTTATTGTTGGAATTAAAATGAATTTTTTCCAAGACGGTGGAACAGTACCAATTAACCAAGAGTTATTTATGTGTGACAATTAGGGATCGTAAGGCTATGTCTGATATACCTTTTAAAATTTTAGCTAATATTAAATTTAGGACCAGCTGAAGTATTTTTGAATTTAGAAATCGCCAATTGGAGCTCTGAGAGAGAGAATGGATAGTTATATTCTAAATTAAGGCTATGTTACGACAAAAAACTGTTTTGGAGCCTTATGCTCATAGGCTTATAGCTCGCGCGCATTGAGAAAGATTGAGTTTTTACTGAATCCTAAACCTAGAATTTTAAATTAACAATCGCAATATTTGTGAGCGATTTCTTTTAAGTTTGAAGACTAATACTTTGCTTACGCAAGCATTAAAAATTTTATTTTTTTGTTACTTTTCACTTTAACCACAAATTCTGATATTGAACTACATCTATTATTGAAATAGAATGTCACATTTATTATATCACCATTTTCTATAGATTGAGATGACATATAACGAGTTATACCAGTTTGGAATCCATTATAAGCTAGACACTCTGTCCATAAAACGACTAATAAACCTATAGCTTCTTTTTCTATAAGTTTAACTTCTAGTACGTACATTCATATATATACTGCAGGCCACCGTAAATGCAACACCCAGAAGGAAACATGGAAATAATATGAAATTTACAACATGCATTAACGGAGATGAGATGTGCAAATGATTAGAATTTCTGCACACATCAAGCGCTCATGTGGTGCCACTTCAAAGCACTTAAGGCTTGGAGATTTCAAGAATTTTAAGTTCAGAAATTATGTTTTTCTTGTGGTTTTAAAAAAAAGCGATTAACCATGCCCAGTGAACTCGACGGATCATTGGTTAAGTCAAGATTCGAACTCACTATTTCCGATAATGAGAACCATGCCTTAAGCAACCTGGCCGTCACTGCCCCTGTATAACAAATTTCAGTTGTGCCCTCTATTGGTCCTTTGTAAAAATAAAAAAGGCAACCCTCGTAAACTGTAGGTCCCAGTCGGTATGTCCAAAAATGAAAAATTAAATTTTGTTTAGTAAAAGTTAAATAAATTTGGTTCACGAACACTTGCCCCTAATTGCATGGAGCTTTCATTTATGATAGGTCTTCTTTTGAAAGATTTTGACATTTTTGATAGATTTTTACCACAAAACCAGTTTTATTTTTGTACATAAATATCCATCAATATGCTAATAAAAAATAAGAAGCTTATAGATTTTAGTTATTGGATCTTGAGTTAAAATTCACTAAAGTAATGTTCTCTCCCAAAGCAAAATGGGAAGGAAAAAAAATTCAATTTTATCCATCATTGCGTAAAAGACGAGCGAGGAATAATCATTAAGATAAAGAAATCAAATTGATCTGCTTATCTGATGAAATGATATTATTTTAAAGATTCAATGAAAGGAATGCTTCGAAAATGAATCATAAAATAATCATTTTTCGCTCAATAATAAAGATGGATTGCTTTGTGAATGTGAAAAAAATTTTTTTGAAAAAATGCTATCTCAGTTCTTAACTGAAGAAATATACATATCAAACAATCTAAGAAGTAAAAAAAAATTTTTTTAAGGAATTTGGAGGATTTGCTTCGACTTAGAAAATGAAACGCACTTTTTGGAGCAGAAACTTCTCAGGCTCGAATCCAGTAATTATTGAACAATAGGAAATGGATGGCATTCTTTTGGTTATCTACTTCCTTATGCGTATGGGTGGGTACTTGAGGGTTATCTTGGTGTCCTTTTTTAAGGCATGAATACTATCAGAAGAAATAACAGGGAAACAGAGAAAGAAAGTACCATCCATGCCCGAACCGGGATTCGAACCCGGGACCCACAGCTCAGGAGTTAGGAGCGCTGACCACTCAGCCATCGTTCGGCTAAAATCGAGATACAAAAGTATAAGCAGAGTGTATGTTATTTAAGAAGTTTCTGACTAATAGAAACAGTTATAATTGGATGCATGAATGGGGATAAAATAAATGAAAAAATATCCAGGGAACTAAATGTTTCAATGCAAAGTAATAGAAAATGGTATATATATATATATATAACCCCGTAGCACACCCGCCCATATGTGGACCTACTATGCCCATACCTGTTTTCCGGTACGAGCGCACTGGGATGTGAATCATATGTCCCGGTTACGTGATTAGACTCATCCGAAATCCCCAGTGCTTAGTTCCTAAAGCATGCTTGGTATTCAGTTTGTTGACCCTCTGAATGAAGGATGGAAATGATTGCCTAGACCAGCGAGAAGATATATATATATATATATATATATATATATATATATATATATATATATATATATATATATATATATATATATATATATATATATATATATATATATATATATATATATATAATAGAATAAGAGTTCTTTGGTAATGTAACCTATTTAATAAAATTCTAAATTTAGGAATATTCCCTTATTTTATCCCTATATCTGAAGTAAAGTCCTAAAACATAGGTGCCAGTGAATTCTTAATATTTTGTTTATACATTTAACAACCCCGTAGGATTCCCTATATAAACCCCCTTCAGTAAGAAACAGTGCATAGATGTCTGCTTACCATGGTAAGAACCACACGTATGTTACACATTTAACTTCATCTTTTCTCATATATATATAATTACTTTCAAAACAAGTTCCTCCAATTTGTTTCTTAAAACTATAGTTTTATTTGACATTTTCAGTTATTCATGATGAGCCCTTTTCAAAATTTGCGCTACTCACAGGTATGCATTTTCATACTGTAATTTATAACTGGGAATAGAATGATCATACAATGTCTCCAGTTATTAGTGAAGCTTACTCGCCTCATAGCGCACCTGCATGCTTACTTCCTTGCCTCGCTTACGCCAACTCGTCACGTGTTCCGAAAGAGAGTAAAAAGAACAAAATTAATAACAAGCCATCCACAACGAAAAATCAATGAATCGGAACGGGGTCGTATCTGGGTGCAGAAGAACGAAAAACAAATAGCGGTGCGTGGGATGGAGGATGAGCCTCGCGATGGCAATCGTCCAATATTGTCCCACAAGACGATGGCTGACAATGTATAAAGTCGTGTGAGATGTCTTATCAGATTTCCGATAATCTCAAGGAAACCAGGTTAAAAATAAAGAAAAGAAAATATTTCAACTGTGATGGAAAAAATTGTGTTACCGAACTTAAACATGGATATTAACCGAAATAGAATTTCATTTCGATAAGTGTAATTTCATTCAATCTTAATAAAAGTTACTGTCGAATAACAGCGATCAAAATATTGATCATGCCATCTATTATAAAATATATTATTCTATTTCATTTCAGCTACTTGTGAGGAATTTGCTACAATAGAATTGATAATTTCTCCCGTAATCAATAATATATTATATTAAAATGTTGAATCAGATTCTAGATTCTAGAGTATATTTTTCGATGTTTCCTTATAATCATTTCTATCAATTTCAGATCATTGTGATAAATATTTCTTCATAATAAGTGAATCAAAATGATTCCTTTTTTTAAGAATAGCATATAAATATTTAGATAATTTAACAAATATTATAATGTCATTCAAAAAATCATTTTAATGAATAAATTTAATACGAAAATACTGTGAGTTTGTAACACTATTTGACAGTTTGGCTTATTAACTGTCAAACACACATAATTAAAATGAATTTAGATTATTAATGTAATCCTTCACGTAATATAAAACACAAACTGATGCATTCATAATTAGCAAGTGTGTGTGTGTGCATAGGTTAAGTTATGTGAAGTGATTTCATAATAATTATTCTGAAGTTTTCTACTTTTCTATCTAAAAGTATTTACTTTGGAAATTCATGTTTCGCGCTCATGGGATTGGTATGCATTAAATATGGTGATATTGGAGGAAAGTTAGTGGTTTGTCAATCAACAGTTTTTTATTGATAATTAAGTTTAATCCGTTTGAAGGCTACGACGTAGAATTTATTCCGAAACTATACAAACACCTCCTCCCAAGTTAGTTATCGAAGCTTCAAACTTTGGTACTCAAAACCAGTGAATAATGAAATGAAAGCAATGATTTCACAATTATCTGGCTTTTCTCCCTGACGGAAAAAAAAGCTCTGAGAAATTAAGGAAGAGGTTATTCAATAAAATCGAGTTTCATGAGAACATTTCTTTTATATCTGGTGGCTGATTAGAAGACAACTGTAGTCAGAATAACAAACATTAAAAAAAAAAAAACGAACAGTAAAAGTAACATGAATTCAGATAACAAAACTAAAACTGCACTAAGTCTATAAATCGTTCATTTTGTGATGAGCTCTCCAGTATCCAAATGTCCTAAGTCCAGTGCTGGGCAACTACCCAAATAGTTCACACCCATTTCCTTTCGTATGTTGCACAGTTGCCAAAGAGAACTTGACAGTTTTTTATACGATGTAGATATTTAGAGAGACGATCGTTACCAGCAGCAAAGCAAAAAATAACATATTAGAACATAGAAAAAGACATTTGATTATGCAGGGTAATGTTGAATAGTAACAGCAGTCAAGAATCGTTTTTGGTGATCCAGGGAATAATAAATTATTGGTTCCCGAAGCAGGCAGTGTTCTTACGAAAATATATATTTTAACATAAACTAAACTTAACTCTGTGACATGACAGCCCATGTGGGCCAATACCTTCAGTGCCCATTTCTGTTTTCTTGACCCTGAGCCCTGGGGTGCGAAGCATATGTCCAGATTAGATGATCAGGCTAATGCGAAACCTCCAATGTTTGGTACTCAATTTATCGACTCCTTGAAGGGATAAAAAGCTGAGTCGACCCTGTCCAGCTGAAGGATCTTACCTGAACCTCTGCTTTGGTAGCATGAAACGCTACCACTACCGAACTACTACTAACTCTATCACACCCTTTGTTGACTTCTAATTTTGACGCCCTGTAACTAACAACTGATTGAACCAAACTAGAAACTATTTGCTACAACATTGTTTCCTGATTATGATACGGTCTCGTCAATTCCAAACCAACCATGTAATTGTTCAAAGATTGGTGCTGTAACATCTTAAGTTTTAAAGTCCCACAAAAAACATTATTGTAGCGAAGCGTGTTGAAAAGAGACCACCGTACGTGTGACAGCTGTGGTAGCGAATTGTATTAGTACAATAATACCTATCACTACAGTGCTCAGAAAAAGAACGATAATAGAAAGAGGGATAGAAACAAATCTACGGCTTGCATTTTCCTCCTTTATCCACCGAATCCATGGTGTTTATGTGGTATTGCCCAATTGCTTCTGTATCTTTGGAGCAAAACTATGCGAAAGAATGAGTTGAAATATACCATGACATTCTTATAAAAGTTTGAAGATAACAAGACTCACACATCATCTGTCACGCAATGTTACCAAAATGATGTGAGCTATATAATATCTGAGCTATGTAAAAGTTATATACATAATATTATACGCTACAGCCATCCAACTTGTCTAGTGGTGAGTGGGTCTGACTGTGGATAGCGATATAATGGGCTCGAATCCCGGTTCAGGAATGGATGTACTTTCTCTCACTCTCCTGTTTTTGTCCTTTCCTTGTACGAATAGGTTACGAATGGTTGCCTACCTATAAACGGGTACTTATGGCTTGTGTGTACCGATGAAGTCAGACTCCACACCACACTATAAACGGGTACTTATGGCTTGTGTGTACTGTGAAGTCAGGCTCCACACCAAATTAAAGTTCAGTTGGAAAGGAGAGCAGCGAACCCCATCTTGCCAACCTAGCTGGTACAAGACAACAACAACGTTGCATGCTGCTATAATTATCCTTGCTTTCAGTTTAACCAACAATAATGCACTTCAGCAAAGCAATGATGTCATAAATTAGGATAGATGCTGTCCTTCATACCGATGTCTCGAGAGTAAGGAAACTTCCTGCAGAAGGTACTTCCCAAATTTGAATCCCATTGAATACTTTCAGGGTTGATTTAACTCTGCTGCAGATAGACATTTTTATTCTCTTTTAGTTAATCATTTCAATATTATGTCATTTTAAAACTTAAAATTTTAATTTATTCTCTTCGCATGTAATTTATTTGGTGTCTCATAAATAACTTCATTTCTATTATATTTTCGTCAATAAGAACAGTACTTGTCAATTTTTTAGGCACTTTACAATTACCTAAAAAATTGACCAGTACAGTTTTTAAATTGACAAGTACATTTTGAAAGTTGTCTGCTTAAAGTATTGTTTTCTTTTTAATGTGCTTTTTTGCTTATATTTTGCCTCATGTATTTATTTTAATTGTTTTCTTTAGTGAAATTGATATTTTCAATATTTTGCAATTTTAATAAACATAATTTTGTTTTATCAGATCTGACAGAAACAAATTATTTTAATGATGAATATTCTCTCTTGCATTCAAAATTGATTTACTTCTGAATAACAATAATTAATTCCTGACATAAATTATAAATGGGAGGTTTAAAACCTTCGAGAACATTTTTGCGTACTTCTAAGAAATTCAGAAATCATTTTGTTATTCTGAAAGATTTAATTAAATATTTTATCTAACTATTTTGATTATATCTGCATATTGGCAGAATTATAAGAATAGTTATTTCGGTGGAACACACATAAAGTCAATATTTATTTCTTGTTAAACCTCAAAACTTTATCCATTAATAAGTCATCGTCCCTCAAAATTCACAAGAAATTCTCAGTCAATTTAAATTTACTTTATCAAACAAATGTGTTATTGTTTATTTGGATATATTCGATTCAATTTTCCAGTTAAAATAAGGAATGAAAAAGTTTAAAGTGTAAATATATATAATTGAAGAACACATTAAAATTCGCTTTTGATGAAAGACATTATTTAGTCTTAGAATAATAATAATAATAATAATGGGCATTTTATATCAAACACAATAGCAATACTATTCTAATGTTTATTCAAATAAATTTAATTTTTTCTCTTAACATTACAAATTTTGATTAAAATATTTGTATAATAAAGTGACAAAACTTATATAGAATATTTTCCAAACAGAGGATTTTTACTATCAACATCATTAAAAAGTCTAAAATATCATGAAAAATGAGAATCATCTCATCTGTATTAGAAATGTTTATTTAAAGAAGTAGCTAAATATTTTATATAAAATATTAAATTATATTTAAATAGAAGTAATCAGATAGAAAAAAAACATATTTTAAGCTGATATATTATTATAAAAGCAAGAGTAGAACCGCAGTACATCTGTTTCCTAATTTCTCTTTTCATAAAGTGAGGAATTGTACAAGTTAATTTATAATTTTAAAAAAGTTTATAAGATTTCAAATTGAATAGCGATAAAAATCAATGAAAAAATAGAATCAAACCATTCAGATAAAATGATTTACATAACAATTACTTAAAGCAAGGCTCCCCCTTCAATTTTTATCTATTAAAAACGGTTATTTATATAACATTGATAAAAGAAAATTAATAGATGTTGTTGTTGTCGTGTGCCAGCTAGGCTGGCAACATGGGGTGCGCTGCTCCACTTTTCCAACTGAACCCTATTTTGGTGTGGAGTACGACTTCCTCAGTACACACATGTCATAGGGACCCGTTTATAGGGTAGGCAACCATTCACACCTCATTCATACAAGGAAAAGACAAAGGCAGGATAGATAGAGAGAGAAAGTACATCCATGCCCGAACGTTGATTCGAACCCAGGACCTCTCTATCCGTAGTCAGGGGCTCTGACCACTAGACAGGGAGGGCGGCAATTAACAGATATCTTTAAAATAAAGCTTTAAAACTATTTAATTGTCCATAATTCGCATATTTTTATGTCGCAAAGAAGAGTGAAATGAAAACACCTGTGGCGGACATTTATACAACATTTATCTTTATTTGTTTAACACTGGTTTTGATAGAGTCTGTATTCTCACACTCCAAGCAAAAGGACTCTACAATGAGGTCACAGTTAATAAGCAACGCCGCTTTTCCAACGACTGAAAGCAGTTGTGAAGCATTTGAACATTCTAAATAATATATTACATCACCCGGAATACTTTCGGTGAATAGTGAGCTATATTCACATTCACAAGGCAAGAAACCAGGAAAACTCGAGGATAACAGGAGAATAGCTGTCCAGAATAAAATGAAACTTAAAGGTATTGTTCTCTTACTAATCTAAAAAATAAAAGCTACGTTTCATTTCCAAATTTGGATTGTGATACTAATCTGAAATGTCATTAACATTCATTTGAGCTCCCTGTAAAGTTGGCTTATCCCATGATTTAATCCATTAAAAATGATGTAACACACCTCTCCGGAGCTGTGTTCGCTTCAAGAATGGAGACATTTGAAAATTTTCTCCTTTTAAAATTACCATTTATCAATAAGAGTTGACAATGAAGAAAAACACCTTTGCGACATAGAATGTATTTTGTAACATTTTCAAAAATAGAGATATTTTAAACATTTTTTCGATTTTCAAAAAAGCACCGTTTTCAACCATTATAGCGCATGTGTTTATTCTTTTCCCAATACGTCATAGATAGGAAAGGCATTCAATATTTAAGAACTTCGTTATTAAAGGGAATTTTTTGAGTGTTCAATAACTCATTAAATTTTATTGTTGCTCATATTTATCTTAGACCTGATTTTGTGGTGAGGTATTTTGAATAAAATAAGTTTCATAAATACCGTTTTTTTCCAATTCACTAAGCACTTTTCTGCCAAAACTTATTTTCACATATTTTATTGGAAATTACGTCCTTCTGGTTATAAAAATTAAACGGTGTTATTTATTACTAAGCAAAAAAAGTATTTTTAGTCGTTATAGTTTTTGCATTAACTGTCTATAAATCTGTTTGTAACAGTTTTGGTAAGTTCTTTTTTCCAGAATGATATTCACGAGAATGTCTAATGATGCGTTGTTTTTTAGCTTTATTATCATACCGTCAACTTTGTTCCGGTCTAAATATTAAAGAATCAGAAAACGAACGGAAAAATATCCATTTCCTTTAAATTATTATATAATTCTTCTTATATAAGTTGCAAAATTAAAGAATACTTGAAAACAGTTTATTAAGATATGAAACGATTATTAAAAAGCAGTTCATGTTTCATTATAAAAATTAGAATTTCTCTTTATTTCGCTTCTCTTTTTTAAGAGTATTATTGTTTTCGTCTTTTAAGATGGTAGTTTATTTTTAGAAGAATATTTACAAAGAATTGATATGAGTATTTTTTTCATATCTAATATATTATAGTAACAGTTCTTTTTTTACATTCCAAATTGCATTTTATTATCAATAATATTATATGTAAAATATTAATAATTTATGTTTGGCATTTCAGTATTTTTTTCGATTAATATTAATACTTTAAATAAGTAAAACTGAATGGTAAGAGCATACATGAGTTCAATTTATTTTATAAATCAAAATTTGGAAAATCCTGTTTGGATACCAATGCATATACACGGGAACATATAATAAATTTTTTTTAAAAAAATTACATTTTCACTCAGTACATTTTATTAACCAAATTTTCTTATTGTCATGTTATTTCAATGCTTTTTCTATGCAACTAACTATTTTTTCTTGTATCATAATTTTTAAATTAAAGCTTATTTTGTTATGAATTTTTAATTATTTGCTTATTCAGTTATAATTTAATTTATTTACTATTGTTTCGCTTAATAATAATACATGTAAATAAATCTAACATGAAAGAGCTTAAGACTGATTAATTACATATTACTGTAGGCAGGAAACACAATAAAAGAATGAATTCTTAAAAGCGATACAGTAGAACTCCAATTATCCGAACTCCATCTATCGAATCACTGATTATCCGAATCACTTTCAGAATTTCAGAAAAATAAATTAGGCTGAAAACGAGTTGAAAAAAAGATGAAGAAAATGAAAAATTTAAGAAAAGCTAAGAAAAGGGTGAAGAAGAGAATAACGTGTCACTTGAGGAATTCAAAAATATTCTTTTGAAAATGCTTAGCTGTTCATAAGTTAGTGCTGAAGACGTAGGAGAATGGATTATGAGTCAGCGCTGGATTTCAAATTACAAATGAGGGTCAACTTATTGAAAGAGTCGAAAAAGAAGATGACCTCAGTGCTCAAGTTGAAGCAGACAGGGAACCATCAGCTAGTGAAGCATTTGTCGGCTTTGAATCTTCCTCTAAGTGGATGGGGTGTCAGCCCTAAGGGGACCGACCACATGCATTTTCTCCATGGCAAACGAATGTCCAACTTAACTGTCCGACAGCGGATGTGAAACCGCTTACTCTGATCGAGATATTCAGCCAGCAATGGCATTTACATCACTGTATACTGTAAGTACACTGTACACTTGTAAGTACCTTAACATGTAAAAGTGTAGCCTATTCATTTAAAGTTAAAAGTTATTTTTCTCTAAAAATATGTATTAGGTTGGTGCGTATGAAATGTCGGATTCTTAAGTGATTGTATAAAACTGCATATCTTTCTTCAAAAGCTGTTTATTCAATCAAAGTATGCTCCATTCGCTTCAATACACTTCTCCCAACGAGATTTTAAGGCGTAGATGCCTGTCTTAAAAAAATTTTGGTCTTTAGAATTAATAAACTCTGATATCAAGTTTTTTAGACTGTCTTCATTTTCATAGTGTTTGCCCCTTAAAAACAGCTCTAAATGCTTGAAAAAATGAAAATCGGTCGGCGAGAGATCCGGTGAATAGGGTGGATGCTGAAATGATGAGCATACGTTTAACCGATCCAGCTTATTTCGCTCTGTCAGTGCGTGCGGTACCCACTTGTCCATCTTCTTAACCTTCCCAATCTCAGAAAGGTGTCTCAATATCGTTGTATGGTCAACTTTCATCCTGATAGCAAGTTCCCTCGTGGATACGGCTGGATCCGCTTCCACTAGAGCCTTCAGGTCATCATTCTTCACAGACGTTTTGGGTCTTCCACGCGGCTCATTTTGCAGTGAAAAATCGCCAGTCCGAAATTTTTCGAACCAACGCTGCACTTTCCGATCGTTAACCGTATTCTCCCCAAACGCTTGGTTTATGTTGCGTGCAGCTTTTGCAGCACTATTACCAAGTTTGTACTCATATAAGAAAATGACGCGAATGTCGGCAGAATTCATATCGGCAATAAACTCAAAAGAAATAAAAAAGGGAAGACCTTCGAGAAAACCTATTTTGCTGAAATGAGTCTCTGGCAATGGACAATACGAGTATGAATGAGGTTATGCCAAATACAAAAGTATAACGAAAACAGGGAGGAAAACGTCCGCATGTAAAGAGAATCCGACATTTCATACGCACCAACCTAATAGTTTTTGTCTCCCATTTTCGACATACAATATTTAATTACAATAAACCTTTTTTTCGAAACATCCAGTTAATCGAACTTTGGATTCTTCGAATGAGGTTCAGTCCCAATAATTTTATAAAATTGGAGTTCTACTGTATTACACATTTTTATTAAAAATATTCACTTAAAGCTTGTTTTATACTCAGTAAAATATAATAGTATTAAGGAAATAACTTTAAAAATAAATCAATTCAATAACTGGATTGAATTTTAACTTTCCAAAATAGTATTTGTAGGAAGAAAACAAAATTTGCCTTGTAAGGACCTTAACACGCAAAAATGTCAGCTAAAAGTTCTTTATACTTCTTCCTGGAGAACTTTCCTTTCATAGCTGCGATTGGTCTAGTGGAAAGTTATTACAAATAACTGTGAGATCCATGTTTGTCAGTTGGAAGGAAACATTCACAATCAGCTTGTAGAATTGTCCTCCGAATTTGATCTCAGGGAAAATTATGAAAGGCAAACCGTCTATTTTTTCAAACAAATTTTCAATTTCTTTGAAAATTAAATGTTTGAAAAAAAGACAAGATTCTTTCTTCCACTTAACAACTGACCCAGTTTTGTGAGTGTGAAACAACTGCAGATGATGTTTGGCATGAACACCGGTGATAAATGGCTTGGGAACTGCAACTTTGTTTATAACGGTGGCTTTAAACTGAAATCATTAATACAAACGCTGCTTGAGCTCAGCGGTCATTTTTAGTCATGGGCCGTGGTAGCCTAGTGGTTAGAACAACGGCCTTCCGTCTGAGGGGCGAGGTTCGATTCCCAATGCCAAGTATATACATGCGATATACTTGCTCGTTAAATCTGTGGAATTGAAAGTCCTGTGGTCAGTCGTTGAGCAGTTACCATGGGTGTAATGGTCTGATGAAAATTTCCTCTTCTTTCAGATCAATGTCAAAGGAGTGGATCCGCTGGCGGTGTCACCTATCGGAGGAATCTTAGGACAAAGACGTACTTTTACCTTCGTGGTGCTCTGGTTAAGCGAAAGACGTACCCTTCGGACTTTGTTTTATTTTTTGAAAAATTTATTGAAAAACAATATATTTTAACAATTAATTCGTATAAAATTTTTTTCTAAGTAGAATATTTTCAAAATGAATTTTTAAGTAAATTTGTGTGTTACTTGTAATATTCGAAGGTCTTATGCTAAAATATTTCCTTGTTAACAAAAAATAATGCCGACCAACTTCTGTAGTGGTCAGCATGCCTGACTACGGATAAGGAGGTCCTGGGTTCGAATCCCGGTTCAGGCTTGGATGTACTTTCTCTATCTACCTATCCTGTCTTTGTACCTTCCTTGTATGAATGAGATGTGAATGGTTGCCTACCCTATAAACGGGTCCCTATGGCATGTGTGTAAAGCAAAGTCGTATTTTCACCTTCATGGTGCTCTGATTAAAACGAAAGACGCTCCCAATTGACTTAAATTCGCATAGCCAACGGCATAACGAGTTTGGCTTGTCCAAGAGTCATAAGTAACAACAACATTTTTTAGTCATTATAATCCGTTTCAAAACTCGTTTGTCTCTTTCCGACCACAATTTTCTCATATTTTGCCGCTCTGTGTATGATGTTAGACACCATGCCTCTAGATACTCCTAAATGTTGAGATATTTCGGTCACACTTGCTCCAACTAAGACGCTTTGGCCCCTTTGAAAATCAGAGAATTCCAACATTTTACTGTCCTGAAAAAAAAAAATCCAAGAACTTCAATAAAGCAACCACAATCAATATAACATACTTCAAGAATATATACATTTAAATTAATACAAAAACTGGTAGCTATTGTTATACTTGAATGCTTACAAATACATTCAAAACTGTCACCTAAATTCACAAGTATTTCATTATTTTGATAACCACCAGTGCATTATTAAAGATGTGTAGATACTTATGGAAATGTGAGTAACTATTTTTTCTGTTAAGAAAGAAAAGAGTTAAAATGAAACATTAAATTACAAATAAATTAATATTGTTTGATAAAACTATACCTCAGGTTAAAGAAGCTAAGTACCTTGGCCTCACTCCCACATCTAGATTCACTTGGACCAAACACATTAATTAATGTCACCAAAAAGCATATGCTGCTTTCGGCTGCTTAAAAAATCATATTGGCAAGAAATCATAACTTAATAGAAAACTGAAAAGACTATTATACATTTCTATGATTCGCCCCATTGTCACTTACGCTTCCCCTGTTTGGAATAACATTGGCAAAAATGAAAGAAGAAAACTTCGAAATTTTCAAAATAAAATTTTAAGAATTATAGCAGGTGTTCCCTACTATGTGAGAAACAAAAATATTGAAAAAGACCTCAAAATTGAAGACATTTTAGTGCACATTCGTAAATTAAATAAGAATTTCTATGAAAAAGCTAAACTCTGCAATACTGCAAATTTCAATGAGATTTTTAATTATAAATATATTCCTGAACTTAGCAAATATAGACCTATTGCTACTCAATTTTTTTCTAAGTGAAAATGAATTTTTATAAGTGTTTACAGCTATTTTGTATATAGTGTACATATTCTATATTTTCATCTTGTATTTCTCCTATATTTTGTATATTTTCAACTTTAACACTTGCAAGTATTTTTTCTTAGAATTTCTACTGAAATTTGTTCAAGCTCCGACCACTAGGACAGCTTCATGCTGATTGGATATTAGGATTCCATTGCATTCCTTACTCTGCTGTACATTTCAGCGCTTCTCCGTTAATAATGTCAAGTTTCTCCATTCGGAACTATTTCAGATGAAAGAGTAAAAGCCTGCTTCGCAGGCTGACACTCTGGAATAACCACAGATCCAAGATATTTTTTCTGTTCAAAAATGTCAGTCTGTAGAATAATTATTTTTCGATATAAAAAATATGTTCTTTTAGTCATGATTTAAAATTTTAGGTCATATTTTGTTCCAGCAATAATTAGAATGTTTTTTGAACTTGTTGAAGAAATGTGGGAAAGAAAAACAATCTGCTTTAACCCCGATACTTGTGTGACATCAGCAACTATTTCAACGATTGTTTACCAGGCTGCTCTGGTTTATAATAGGATTGGATAACATTTGACTGATTTATAAAACAATTTTTCACCAAAAAGGCATTTAATTTCTCTCCAAATTATCGCCAATTTCTCAACGCGTTTGTCATGTGTTTGTCCACTAGTGTATCTACCCATCTTCCAACGCTTTTCAAGTGGTATATCTAACGAAAACGTGTAATTTTCATCTAATCAAAAAAATACATAAAGCAAAATTTATTTAAATTTGTTTCTATAGTTGTTACGTTCTGCTGAGACAATATTAATTAAATCTTAAATTAAAATGCGTAATTAATTATCATCATTTCCATTTTTCCCGTATGTAAAAGATCACTTTTTGTAAAATGCGTCACTTGAAAAAAACTATGTAGACAAAAAAATTACAAGAGCTTTTTTATTTATCAGTTCTTTGTTTAGAAGTAACTCAAAATACTTCAGCAGAATGTTTGTTTGAAAACTATTTTTAAAGTTTTTATTTAATTTTAATGAGCGAAAAACATTTCAAAATAAAATATCAAATTTCAAATTGAGGAAAACAACATTTGAGAATATCGAAGCAATAAACAAGTTAAATGTCAAAAGCATCTATTTATGTTATTTAACATTTACGTACCCATCTTCATATAAATAAATGAGTTTGGTACAGTATGTTTTTCACGGCCTCCACAATAAATCGCCAAATTGTATTAAAAAAACAGACTAAAAAGCAGTACAAATGAAGGAAAACATTTTCGATTCTTCATTCTCTAAATATGACCAACTAATATTGTAATACTCTCTCTTGTAGTAAATGTTGACAATTTGTATTTTATGGAGGAATTACAAAGATATCTTTTTGTTTCTACATGAGAAATGTGTATTACTTTACAACTGAATTGCGTAAATTGACAATTTGCTTATGTTATGTGTAAATTTACACATAACATAAACAAGTAAATGTGTTGTTGTTGCTACTTATGAAACTTGAACAAACCAAGTCGGCTAATCGAATTTAAGTCAGCAGAGTGCGTCTTTCGTTTAACCAGATCAGCACGAAGGTGAAAGTACGACTTTGCTCTAAGCTCTTCCGATAGATGGCACCACCAGAGGATCCATTCCCTCAATTCGGACATTGATCTAGAGGGTGAAGAAGTTTTATCCAGACCAATACACCCATGGTAACTACTCAATGGCCAGCCAGAGGACTTTCGATTCCACAGATTTAATGAGCACGCATATCGCATGAATTCGGTGGTTCATTGGGAATCGAGCGCAACCCTTCCGATGCCCCAACCACGGCCCTCCAATGAGTTTCCTGTTATAATTGAATTTGTTTCATTTTCCAAATCGCATGCATTGCCATAATTATCATGAACTGCGCTTAAATAGTTTTAGTACTGTGCAACCTAAACCATCTACATGTCGAGTCCTATAACGCTGCTCTAATTTCTCGATACCTCCACTTCCTAATGCTCTAAGGAGCATTATTAATTAAATTAGTTTCTATTTAGACTACAATTGATACCTATCTTCTCCATTGTTAGTGATGCTTTGATACCTGACCCTTCTCAAGTGCCAAAAGCTAAAGTACTATTAACAACGAACTACCAGAGTTTGTAAATTTTGTCCTGATGTCAATTACCAATGGATGATTTACTAAAACCCTTGCCTCCTTGTGCTTATGCTATTTAAGTATTTTTGTAATCCTTTCATTCAATTTCTGTTAACATTGTCTAATGTGCCTCCTTGCTATTCTCAGTTGTTCTGTTTGTTTTGTTTTAATGAATATCTGTAAATTTTGCCTATTGTCCCAACTTGATCTTAACGATTGTGTAAACTCACACACAGTTACTCACCTTGTACTTGTGCTGACTTGTAATGTTTTGTTGCTCACACAATAAACCAGTCCAATGGGGACGGCTAGAGGCAGCTGGCGGGTACCCTCCACTAGCGCGTAAAGTTGAACTATCTAAACTGGTAGAACCCTTCTTGGGTTAGGTACAGGGGACTTTGCTGGTGTATACGGCCCCCGAATGAATGTAGAGATGTGATATGAAAAGTTGTAAACTTACATAGCCCGCTCAGTCAATGCCTCGTTGCTATCTAGAGTCATATCTTGAGAAATTCATGAGGAGAAAATCCTTTAAAGAAGATCGGTTTTTGATTCCACTTTGAAAACATACGTAAAGCTATTGGACTCCACAAACTTGAAAAGCTCCAACTTGGTGCGAAAATCACGAAATTTAAGTAAGAATTAACAGCGAAAGTGATGAAAATTAAGTAATACCATTATTTTTGTGTGCAATTTAATTTTACTCAATAACTTTTACAACATAGATATTCGAATTTCTTCAAATATCTTAACAGGTTGCATCATGGCCTTATGGTCATACACCGTTCTTCAAGGCGAAAGATTCCGAGTTCGATCCCAGATACTCTTCCACTCGGGAGATAAATATTGCGCTTTTGCCTTCTGCATGCACGTTTATCAGAATGGACGCTTGAGAGTTTTCTGGATTTTTTCCCTTGTAACACGTGAATACTGCCTATTATCAATGAAAATATTCTCGGAAAGCTCGATGGACAAAAAAATGCTTTACAAAAGTTATAAGCCAAAAGGCAGTCTAAGTGAGAGGTCAAAATTAAGGAATGAACCAGATTGCTTACATTACATCGTTACTGTCTAAGAAAAACACTACACAGAAGAACACTTGTAGAATGGCAACCATATTTGTCTCTGATATACATTTCAAATAAATGTTACTTAAATTACGTTTTCATCATTGCATTAGAAAATTCATTCAGAATATGATATTTTTAAAAAATTTTCAAATTTTATTCCGATTTAATAAAATATTTCACAAGCAATACTCTAAACCTAGAGTTTCTTAAAAATTTACATCATTAGTTTCTTTATTCAGGATATCTTTATACATATAAGTGCCCTTATGATAATCTCATTTTATGTACTTTAAAAATATTTAATCTCAAATGGGTATATCAGGATAATTATTTTTCAACAGTCCAATACATTGTATGAAGACAGGATTTTATTGAGCATGACTAAATCAAGATAATTTTAAAAAATGAAAATTTTTTTGAACAACAATTGGTGACTAACCCTTCACTACAACATGCCCGGAAACTGCTACTCACTTGTTGTTACCCAGTAAGCACCTGTGAACCAAGTCACGGAGGCGAGTAGCGTCACCCACTCCATACCACAAGAAATCCGTTTATAGGGTGCGCCACATTCATACATCTTCTCAGAAGAAAAGACAGAGTAACCCACTCAGCCATGGGTCGGTTAAAATAAAAACAATAAGGATGTAAGTTTAAGCCGTTTTTTATTTTTGACTTTCATTGTTAAAACTGTTTAAATATGCATATTGTAGGCTTTGAAGCATCCATTTAAAAGAAACAAGCACGGAAGTAATGAAATATATTCTTCATCAGCTCATTTTGTTAATCATAACTTGCAGTAATAGATACCCAGCAAGAGAATGGATCGTTTTCATGTGATTTTTCTTGGATCCATCAGGAGAATCCATACTTAAATGTCAGCATGCTAGATATCTCTATTGTTATGGCGTATGGATGGTATGGATTAACATTAAGATATGGTTAATTATCTACATTACTATTTATAACCAATTGGTGCAGTCGGCAAACCTCACATATTTTTTGGCATATGTTTAAATCATTTTGAAATCTTTCAAAGATTACTCCAGCATATTTGAACAGTATATGTAGTCTTATTTTCAACGATTTTACACGAATCGATATACCTGAGTTATTCATTTGAAGCAGTTCTCAAGAGCGAAAATAGCTGTTAACGCTGTTTGGACGATCCCACCTGTTCACCAATGTTATCAGGGAAAGTGCCCTGAGCGCTATATCACTCAAATGTTAGGCGGAATCAAACACTCATTATCTGATCTATGTCCTATTCTTATGGAAAAAAGATTTTCCCAGCCTGTTTGAAGTGTGCTGACTTTCAGGCCACTCCTGACCACATTCTGCATTTTCATTTGTTTTCTAGAATGGATGTAGCTCCATTTTAGAGTTAGATTACCTTAGTGTGACGAATTTCATAGACTTCATTTAGCGTTGCTAAACACTGAAAATATGCAACAACAACACGAACTAAATAAACAGAAGCTAAGTTAATGTATTAATTCATGCAAGATAATCAGTAAAGCCTGGTCTCATCCTTTAACATCAAGTATGGACATAAGAAATGGGCGTCAAGTTATAAGAAAATAACTATGGCAAGATGAAGCGACTTGTAATATCTCTTCTTAAAATTCTTATTTTGAAATCAAAACAGATATGGGAAAAATATCTATTACAGAATTATAAGACACCAGTAATTGGACACTAAATGATACCCTGCGTTTAGAAATGCGACGAAAAGAAAGCCTATGAAAGCAATAATTTTGTACCCAAGTTCAAACACAGTTTTATCACAAAATATGCTAAATTAGCAATTAGTTGTCTTTGAGCTTCAGTAAGTACCTGGAGCCCGAAAAATATCTCCTTTAAAATACGTTACATTAAATAACAAGTAGGAACCATCTCACCAGCCAGTGCGAGTTACAAACGTTCTTTTCTACTGTGGTCAAAGTCTTTAAGCAAAGTGTCATTTTCTGTTGTTTTTGTTACTTGCGACACTTGCATAAGCCAAGATCGCTATGCCTTTGACTATGCGCATTTAAGTCAGTAAGGTGTGACTTTCGTTTAACCAAAGTACCAGAGCAAAGGTAAAAATACGACTTCGTTCTAAAGTCCTCCGATACATGACATCACCTCAGGATCCACTTCCTCAATTTTGACATTTATCTGGAGGAAGAGGAAAAAGATTTTTCTCCAAGCTATTACTAATGAAGTTAAGTTCATTAATATTTCATCTGGTATAATTTGGAATAACATCACTTATATCCATTCGACAACTTAGAAGAGCCAAATGTTTCAACTTGTGTTGTTGTTACTTATGACACTTGGACAAGCCAAGCTTGTTATGCCGTTGGATATGCGAATTTAAATCAGTAGGGTTGCGTCTTTCGTTAAACCAGAACATCAAGAAGATGAAGATTTTACCCTTAAGACTTTTCTGATTGATGGCATCACCAGAGGATCCACTCTCTCCATTTTGGCATTGATCTGAAGGGGGAGTAAATTTCTCCAGACCATTGCACCCATGGTAACTACTCAACGACCGACCACAGGACTTTTTATTCCACAGATTTAACAAGCACGAAAATCGTATATATACAATGAGTCTGTGGCGGTATTGAAAACTGAACCTCACCCTTCCGGAGAAAGACCGATGCCCTAACCATTAGGCTACCACGGCCTGTCATTTTTTGATAAATCCAGTCTTGTTCTATCCATTTTTAACTGATTTTTTTATGTATCTCGTTCAGTTTTTGGAGATAGAAGCGATACCTTCCGAATTATTCTCATTTCAAGTCGGCTCTTCAAAAGGGACAGCTCATCATAGCTGTGATGAATAACCAGACTCCTATACCTCGGCACCACAGATATAGCCATTGTAAAATTAAAAAGCTGGGATAGGACTCTCTATACAGGATATATAATTTCTTGCCTATAATTATACTAAAAACTAAGTGGCACAACAACTTATAGGGCAGCCAAGGTCTACAGTGTCCATATCTGTTTTCATGACCAAAGGCCCAGGAATGCGAAACATCTTGTCCCGGTTAGGTGGTCAGCTAACGCGTAACACCCAGTGTTTAGTTCCCAAACATGCTTGGTACCCAATTTTATCAACCCACTGAAGAATGAAAGCCTAAGTTTAAATTATACACTTTACAAAAAATCTTAAATTTCAAATGCATAAATCCATACTAAAGTACAATTTTTTTCTACAAAAAGAATAAAGTAGAATTCTCTATGGATAATTGTACATCAAAAAAGTGAATTTTGTTATACAACCAATCATTTGGAAAAAGTTTAAAATTTTTTTTCTCATTTTGAGCTTTGCCTAGAAAAAGTACGAGAAAAAAATGAAAAATAAATTGATGGATCTATATAAACAATGAAAAAATTTAATTGTTTTAAGAAATCCACAGCAAATTTCAACCGTTCTGCATGTATCTACTTAAATTATATTAAGGTTATGGGGCAATGATTCGTGGTAGACTCAATTTATTCTGAATGATTATTTTACTGAACGTTTGACCCATCATTTAGCGGTTGACTTTAACCAAACCCGTAATTTACAGTTGACTTATTTGACCTAAAAGAGAAAGTAATTTTCTTTCTAACTCTACCCTCAACTAGTATTTGCTTTTAGAAGTTGATGAGTGCAAAATTATGCAAAGTTTTGGTGCCATCTGTAAAACTTATGAAGCCACCAGAAAACAGTAAAATGATGGGCTGTCAAATGCTTTTTAATGCTCTTGAGATGTGTTTCTGTCAGAAAGAGTTCGGTTCATAAAATAATATCGGCTCTAAATAACTGAGTTCCTAAAATGGAGGGTATGAATTTGTAGATAAATCAAAATTAGTTCAAGTATCATACAAAGTATGTAATGAATTGCAAAACAAAAAAAATTTCGGTTAGAAATGCATAAAAAATCATTCAAATAAGGCTAGACGTATAATAATGGGATAAATGTTATGTTTAAGAAAAAATTATTCCATATTTTTTGGTTAATGAAAACTTATTCTTTTAAAATATATGATGTTAAATTTATGCAATTGATAATAAATGGATTTTCAAGCCTTAAAATTAGCCTTAAAAATACTCTATTACATAAGAATTTAAATTATAAAATGGAAATATTCTTTCACAATAAAACAATTTATAGATTGTTAAATGTAAAAACTGAACAATCTACGAAACGTTGCCACTACGAAACAGGGCTTTATAATTATATATATATATATATATATATATATATATATTTCTCTTAACAGAGCCATTATGATTTCATTTACACTTTTTGATAATCTAAAAGTAATTACACTATTTTAAAATTTAAATCCATTCAAAATGTTAATTTTATAGTTTAATAACTAAACGAATAATAAAACAGCCATAGAATAAAATATTTGCTAATATCAATAAACATGGAAGCTGAGTTAGACAATTTTAAACTATGTCTTATGGTTTGTGTGGAATTAATAAGTTGGATCATTAATTAAAATCACTTATGTAGGAGTGACCGAGTTATGTTCAGTTTTCCTAGCATTCCATCCATGACGTTAAAGTATACCCAGAAAACTTCCATTTCAGGAAACTAACTCGTTTTAACACTGGCAACTCAAAATGATTTTCAATTCAAGAGACTGAATTTTTCTTACATCTAAAATGAAATGTCTTGCCAAATGCAGTGGCTCAAGATTGATATCAATTGCATATTATTTAACTATATTTATAGATTCAATAAACCAAGAAAAATCGTAAATAGCAATATAACTTGCATTTTCCTGACTTTTTGTTGTACAATTGTATTTTTATACGGAAAAAAATCCTTTGAAAGAGATTGGTTTATTAGCTACATTTTTTGTTTTAATGAACAGTTCAGTCCCATTGTTGTGACCATTTGTCAGAAGCCACCTTCGACTGCTGCGACTGGAAGGGAGGCTCCTGAAGTCAGCCTAGGTGCCTGAACGAGGTGTCAGTTTCGGGGGCAGCCACGTCTGTGGAACTCCCCCGATCGCATCTCCCTAGGTGTCGTTTACATCGGTCATCTATGTACCATGCTGCACTATGTTTCCCACGTCACTGGTTTTGGAGGGTCCCATTTCACCCAGCACGGTATAATTTTACCAGGGCGACCCGCGAACTGTTCCCACTTCAGAAATGCTTCTTGTCTTGGCCTTCGATAATTTCGAAGCCTGGGTTAGTGTGCAAAAGGATGAGTTTTTTCCGCCATCCTCCCCGGACATTATAACATTGCGCAGTCCAAGCAGTGTTCTTCTGCCATTTCTAATATTGGAAAAACACATTTTTCAGTTTAAGTATACTAGAAAACGTGTTCTTCCAATATTAGAAATAGGGGTAAGCAAAAGACCATCTCCAGCGTAATAAAGAATTAATGGTACCGATATGCATTAAAAGTGTTGCCAACTTTTGCTTAAATGTATTTTATGGTAAGTATTTGTTTTTTCCACTTACTTACTCTTCATATTTAAATGCCATGATGAAGATTTGATGAAAATTAAAAAAACATATCAGATCATTATAAGAAGGCACTAATATTTAAATTAACAATTTTTTTCATCAAATAGAATTCTTAGTAGGCATTATTTATTACAATATTTAATGTTATCTTAAATAAATTTTTTATAACAATTTTGAAAGGATATAAGAAAGATTCAACATAAAAAAAATATTCGAAATTTTATTTAAATTGCTAAAAGGCAAATAACAGAATTTAGTCAAAAAGTGTCCTATTAGAGAAATGTAAATTAATATTTATAACTCGTTTTTAAATATTGGAAACATCAAGAAATATCATATAACAAATATTCGAAATTTTATTTAAATTGCCTAAATGCAAATAACAAAATTTTGTCAAAAAGTGCCCCAATTAGAAATGTAAATTAATGTTTATAATTATTATATATATATATATATATATATATATATATATATATATATATATATATATATATATATATATATATATATATATATATATATATATATATATATATATATAGATAGATAGATAGATAGATAGATAGATAGATAGATAGATAGATATAGATCTTTATAATTTTATAGCATATATATATATATATCCTGATAAAATTTGCAAATTTGTTTACTGTATAGTATTAGTAATGGTATTGATGGTATGCGCTCTTCAACAGTATAAAATTACTGTAAACCAAATATAATACGTAATAAATTACTTACGTTAATTACTATTTTTATATTTTTTAATGTCGGTTGTTTAAAAATAAGTAATTAATTATTGTTACTTATTTTTACCTAATCGATTCTGAATTTTTAAAAATTAATTAAAATTAAGTAATTCAGTTTTCAAATCTAGCTGAAAATGATATACGAAAACTGCAAGAGCCCACTAGTGAATACACTAATGGAAAAATATTGAAGCAAGGTTGCAAAAAATGTGAAAGATTAAGTGATTGAACTCTCTTAATATTTTTATCATAGATATAGAAAGTATATTTTTTAGAAACTTTTGCATTTCATGCAAAAAAAAAAGAAAAACAATTGTTTTCCACTCCCTCTCAATTAGCCGCTGACCAAAGGTCAGGCCGCAGTCTGGTTTTTAAATTGAATTACGGCTTTCGAAAATTACTTTGTTTTGTTGCATTCCACCCTGCGTATTCTAGGTCAGACATCCAAAAATAACACCGACGGAAGTCAAGAGAGTTTGGCAGATGGCCAAGAGAAGCATTTATTTATTACTCTTTTTTTTCACCTTTATCCTTTCCGATTCTAGAATGTAATTATTTTGTTACTATTTATTAAAGATACATGGTAACTATGTATCGAGTCTAGAGCTAAAATTAAAACATCAGTCCGTTTTTATTAAGAAAGCGGTAAGATGGATGAATTTCGAACATTTTTTCTCGAATGGTCTTAGAATAAAAGACGCAAAATTAAAAAAGAAATATTTGCAAAATCGAAATTTCGATGGCGTTTGTGATTTTCTCTTCAAATTCATGTGTTGCAATAATAATTCATATTGGCATAAGGCATTAGTAATTTTGTTGTAAAAAAAACTGCGCCATATTGAAGTACGAGGTAAACTTGCCTATTTTTGGGTGGGTACACATCACACACACATATACATCTGAAAATAATTAAGGAAGCAAGAAAAGGAGATAAAAGCCTACGAGATAATTGGATAAAAATAATGATAAAAATTGAATTGTTCAATTAAATCTATATCAATATATAGTTTTTTAATAGAAAATACACAAAATTTGATAAGGAAATATGCTAACATAATGCAATTACAAACATAATGTAAAATAATTATGATTAATAAAAAATTTTAATGTTGGCGTAAGCAAGACATTAGTCTTAAGATTTAAAAGAGATTGCTTACAAATATTGCAATCATTCATTTAGAATTTATTAATTAATGAAATTTGTAAAAATTTAGGGTTCAGTTAAGAATTAGGTACCACTTGGTTTGGCGATAAGCCTTAATTTCTGGTAATACTGGTAACCCTATATTTGTATAGCTTTTTTGGAGCGCCCATCTTGTTAGTCACTTCTTGGCACCTATCTTGGCGTCAAAAAAATCGCCAAAGAATCAAGAGGTATCCGATAGTAAACTTTTACCAAAATTTATATCGTCCTTGCGGATTTAAGCTAAATATAAAGTGGATCATTTGTTTTAGTATTTTTCATTGTTTTTTTCTGTTAGATAGACAGCAAATTCGTCGAGAAATCGGATTTACGACGCCATCTCAATACAATGTCGAAATTAATTATGAGTGACGTAGACGAAACGTTATCTGACGTCATGGATATTTTAAACCCATGAGAATTGTAATAAAGCGACATAATCATGATCTCAACTGGAACAATAGAAACAACCTCTGTTTGGTTAATAAATACATGCAATTGATATTTAGTTGTTTTTAACGTATGTATTATAATGAACAATTAATATCGCGAAAGCAATTCTAAGCTTGTAAATAAGGCCTGTATTGAAATTGGTGGCTTTGAAGACCACTGTTTGTATTTATAAAATAAAGCTAAAAATAATTACAAAAAAACGTATTTAATAAAAGAATATTAAAAAATAAGATAAAAAAAATTTTAAATTCTAAAAATGGAATGTATAGATGATTCCAAAAATATGGCAGTTATAATTGATTATTTTGAATTTTTAATATACAAATCGCATTCTGCTTAAAAAATATTTGTCTAATACATTACAATAATTAATTTATACAAAATTTATATATTCAATAACAATATATATTGCGCTCTGGGACTTCCACTCTCTCTCCATCGAACTACGAAAACTTCAAGGAGATAAGCCAGGTGTGTTCTGCACACGCATGGTCATCTTTAATTCTCCCCAACCAACCAATATATTACCAATAAAAGTATCAGGGAGAATCCTGAAAAATATAGGCTGTGCATCCTATTAACTATACGCACAGGAGAGATATTTCCTTGTATATAAAACATTTTTGGTTTGGTTTGGTTTGTCTTGTCGCTCAGCGATAGCTTTTAATCATAAGGGCTAAGTAATCAGGTTTTAACAGTTAAAGTAATTAAGTTTTTGTATACAAGTACTAATTTCAGTTAATATTTGCTGTCTAAAGTGAAATCCAAACTATTGTATTGTATTTCCCCGATGTTGTATGATTTTGGTTACTTTTACTTGAGCAGCGGATAATCTGACAGTTAAAGGCAGTTTTGCAGCGTGTAAAGTTCTGCTACATATTGCTTTTCAAGAGGACTTTACCGTCACAATGGACCTTACTCAGTGTAGCAAGGGATGAAACCCGGAAAACTCCCAACCCGAAAGCATGTGTGGAAGAATAAAGCTCAACATTTATCTCTCATGGCTTAAGAGTAATTCCGATCGAATCAGGAGCTTACTTAGAAGATCTTAGAGTCTAGAAAGAAGCTAGACTTTTCATGTGACTGCGGTGAGTTTTGGACAGTTATCTTCAGTTGCATCACCCACCTATCGAAGAGACGATCTTAAGTCATTTCAATATTGAATACATTTAAATTTTGATTGAATTATCTCAAGGGAAAAGACAGGAAAATTCCCAAGTACCCACAGCTGCTGATGTATAAACAGAAAGAGGAAATTTAACAAGTGTAAAATAACTACTCAGTCTATCGATACCCACTCTACGATCAAAACTTGTTAAAAGATTTTCACAAAAAAGGTAGGATACGAACTGACGATCATTTCAGTTACAGACCAAATTACCGACCATTCAACTATCATCGCTGTCGCTACATTAGAGATGAATAATGTCTATGAACGATCGTCTCTTTCTTACTTAGTAGTTCGTGTTCAATTTAGAAAGTTGTCAATATTAAGAAAAAATAAAAGTGCGTTTAGTTTTATTACAATATGGAACGATTTCCTAGAGAATATATTTCATTTATGCCTATGACAACAATGTATTAAGTATGTAATTACGTTTAAAAAAATTTACTCATTAGTCTTTTTTTCTACATTTTCTATATAACCTTTTTTAAAAAAGTATGGATTTATTACTTCTTTTACTTTAAAAAAAGTCTTACTAATCTACTGCAACGTGTTTTCAGTTTCTCCAATATACCACCGATCTGGGATGCACGAAAACGCTCATAAAAGAAATCGTGACATCGAATTTAATTTCGTAATTTAAGAGAATTTTAAAGCATTTAAGGTCTAATTCGATCTGTTTCTATTTGCTGATTTATGTATGAGACTTTATTCCGTGATTTAATGTAGTGTTTTAACAAAGCTAAATTAATTGTGGAAAAGCTATTTTTCAAAATCACAATTTTTCCACAAAACTTGGAACTAGTCCTCCCCCACCCCACTGAAAGTTGACTGTCACATAAAGTTGGTATTTTTTAAAACTTTTATTTTATGTACAATAATACCGAGAGAAAAAAATTGTTTACATTTTAAAATTGTTTCTGCATAAAAATGCATGGTTAAACTGTTTAAGTAAAGAAATGATTAATTATTAGAAGTCATTTATTTCAGGAAATTTTCCAGAAAGTTATTTCTTTATAATTATTATGTTTCGAGTTATTTGTGTAAAATACTTTAATGATTATGTGAAATAAAGAAGATTGAATAACAGAAAATCTTTGTTGGTGACTATTTAAAACAAGCGACTTCTTTGTATCAACTGTGAGTATTTTTACAATTGATCTTTTTTTTTTATTCAAAGTCTTTTCAACAGACTTCTGCAGCTACCGATTATCGCTGTCATGTTGTAAAATAAGGACAATGATGCGAAAACAATGCCTCCCTATAAATAGAATTGGCATTGTAAAGTACAGCAAAGATTTTAATTGTTTTACTCGCAGTAAATTGAAATAATTAAGTATGAAATAGATGTCCGTAATGTCCTAATTTCTTCGAAAAATTTTTAATTTCAATTAAAAAATTTTCGAAGAAATTAAGAGATCATCTACATCCATTTCAATTTCGTAATTAGAAGGAAATTTTAAAATTTGTATAAACTATTAATAGAAAACTCAATTTTGTGAACTAAGAAAATTTCTCATTACAAATGTTATTGTAATTATTTGCATTTTACTTCTTACAATAATATATTCTAATTAGGAGTTTTAAAATTATGTCTTAAAACAATTGTGTGTTATATTTTTAAATATAATAATGTATACATTTGGAATTAAATTCTCTATTTACATTTAAATTATATACTTTTTCAAAAAATATTTTATATTTTAATTTTATAAGCTAAGAATAAAAAATTCAAAACTATTCATTTAAATATGTTTGTTCGTTTGTTTTTGGAAAGAACTAGTCGTTTGTTATTATATATTCTTCTTCTTTTTTTACAAATTTTTTTCTCGAAAAGATCTTGACTTGTTATAAAAACTGTTATAATCGCTTGTTAGCAGTTGATGTCGTTTTCTGTTTTTTGACATTAATTATGCTTTATGTTTTTATAAGATTTACAAATCTTTAAAACAGTTTCTTCAACAATACTTTTCAAATTCGCTGCAGCGGTACAGAGCATGTTGATTATAATAAGAAAATATTTCATTAATTAAGAATTACTTACGGTGTATTTGTCGTTTCAGACAAGTATTTCATAAAATAAGTAAAATTATGTAATCTTTTCTTCATATCTTTTGAGCACTTATGTTATTCGAAAAATATATTTAAGAATAATATATAATTATGACGGTAAATGTGTAAATTTATGATGTAAGTGAACCATGAAAAAAGATAAAGTATCCGAATTTCGTCAAGAGAAATAATTAACACACTTCTATAAAAATTATTTCAATTCATTTTAAAAGACATTTTATGCTTGTTATTGTAATGCTTTGAACCGAACTGAGATACTATAGAATGCCTGAAGCATTTCTAAAGATAACATTTTGCTGAAATGTAAAAAGAGATATTTTTTCTATAAAAATGCCCTTTCTCTGTATAAGCGAATGTTCATTCTTTGTTCGAAAGATGTTCATTTTCTATATAAACAGATGTTCGTTCTTTGTTCGATGTTCTTCCTCTGTTTTTATAACTCTGCACCAACAATGTGTTATGGATGCAAATGGAAGACTTCACGCTGTGAAGAACCATCTCACAATGCAGGAAATGATTCACCTTTTACTGAAAGGGAAATTTACATTTTAAATGATAAAAATATTAAATTAAAGTTAAAAATTTACCTGTTAATTTTTTTATTACATAAATATTTTTTTATCATTTATATCATGATTTATAAATAATTTCAAAAGTTTTATATGCTCAGCATATTAAGAAAATAAATTTAAATAAATAAGCAAATTTTTTTAAATTTTGCTATTGAAAACGTCAAGGATGATTCAGTATACTTCCTACCTTATTAAAATATTAAGATAAATCTAATACTTCATTTAGTGAAAAAAGTATTTAATTTATTCCAAATCACGCAGCCCGGTGGCGCAGTGGTAGAGCTTCGTGCTTCCACAACATAGATCAGAGATTCGATCCTCGGGTTGTACAAGGTTCATTCTTGGATTCAGTCGATAAAACTGTGCACCAAGCATGCTTCGGAATGAAACACTAGAGGTTTCGCGTAGATTGACTACTTAAACAGAACATATACTTCGCACCCCAGGGTCCGCGGTCATGAAAACAGATATATGCACTGTATGTTTTGACCCTCATATGTGAATTTTTATTCGAAATCAGATAAAAACTTCTCTCTAATCATTTAAAATATATATCAACATTTAAGTAAACTATAATTTTTTCAATAATTCTACATATTTTAATCCCATTCTATCCCTACTAAAAATATTGTTGAATAGTTTAAATTAATGGTAATAAATTAAAAAATATTTTATTAGTGTTTTAGTGCAACAGTTTGCGAGTTCGATTCCCATCTCAAGCATAGATACATGTATATAAAACTATTTTAAATTGAAAGGCTTATTGGAATTGTTTCTCTTATGAAGAAGTAACTATAGAACATCAAACAAACCAACTGGCTATAGTCATGCTATCAAAGTTATAAGTGGAAATAATTGAGCGAAAATTACAAATTAAATTTTGTGGTGTCACAAAACTGAACTAAAACACTACATATTCTTTCTGAGTTATGCATGGTATTTTGGTTTTTGGTTTTTTTGATAATGTCTTGTGTTGAATAACTCTTACATCAAATGTAATGTAAGAGAAAATATTTCCGTAAGATGAGAATAATATTTTTTTAATAATGCTATATCTTCTCATGAAAGATTGTTATTTTTATGAATAGATTTAAACATGTTCAAGAAATGGCCAGTTATTTTCATTTTTTTTTTCAATTTCATGTGATTTATCGTTTATTGCTTGCAGCATATTCATTAAAATTCTTAAATCTTAAATGATCCATACATAAAATATAACGTAACTTCTGTTTATCTTGTTTTGTACATCTTCGATTCCTTATATTTTCCTTTACGAAGAAGTGAATTTTCAAAAAGCACTGATGTTTTCTCCAAATATAGCAATTTCTTCTCAGTAATGCTGAAATGTTCTTGAAATTGTTGAATCAAATTTTCTCCATAGTGGCGATGACGTATTCCTAGCTCTATTTTGATTCGTCAATAAATATTATTTTATTTTATTTTCTCTTTAATCTTTGTTATATTTAAAAAAATTTTCTGATTATGTAGTGTGTTTGTATAAATTTAATATGAATCGGAGAATAATAGTGCATACCAGGGTTTTCTAATGACATTTAGGGTCACATATGTGCATTCGGGGGTGAATGGAAGTTTAAAAAAGGACTATAGTAAACCAGGTCTCCATCGGAAGTTCATAAATTTTCAATATCATATAACATGCTGAACTATAAGCAATAGAACACAAACCTAATGAATCACTTTTTCTAATATTTTGTTAAGAATCTCAGTCAAATCTTTATCTTTCAGTGTTTTCTATGCAATCAAGATTATAAACATATCGCATGTTGTATACCGTAGAGAGAAAAATAAATGGATTTAATAGAATAAAACTGCTTAATCTCTTCTCTGTGGTTATAATATGCTAGAACTTTATAATGTAGCTTATTTCAAATGTTTCAGTCGATATATTTTGATCTATTTCCAAGAAAACTTACTTTGTTGTTGATCAATTTCGTGATTCATCTTTCAATGCATAGTTAAACCAGCGGCAATGAATTACTTTATGTACATGTGGCTGACCTTGTCCCACCTTTCATCTAACATTTATTGTTTTCTGGATTGCGAAGTTATGTTCGAAAAATGGCGCTTTTCATTTCAATTCTTTCTTTAGATTATATTTCATTAGTTTATTACATGGATTATGAAAAATAAATAAATAAATAAAAAGTTCTTAAAATTTTTTGAAATTTTTAACTATTTTTTACTATGCATGATTTACAGTAAATTTACATGCTTCCTCTTTTTATTTTTCTGTCATTATAAATTTAATATATTTAATGTCTATATTAGTTTTAATATAAGTCGTTTTTAAATTCTTTTGATCAAACTGTAAGATATATAAATATTATTCATTTAAAGTTCATATTATTATGCTTTAGTTTGCAGGAAAAAATGTTATATAAAATGGCTATATGCAATGTGTATTTTATAACTTTTAAATTCGGGCCTCAAGATTTTGTTTCTTAAATTGATTGTCATAGCTACAAATTTCCATGGTAATGAGTAAAAAACTTTACTGTATCTAAAATTTACATAAGAAAATAAAATAAAATAATATATATACATATATATATATATATATATATATACATATATATATATATATATATATATATATATATATATATATATATATATATATATATATATATATATATATATATATATATATATATATATATATATATATATATATATATATATATACATATATATATATATATATATATATATATATATATATATATATATATATATATATATATACATATATATATATATATATATATATATATATATATATATATATATATATATATATATATATATATATATATATATATATATATATATATATATATATATATATATATATATATATATACACTACTGGCCATTAAAATTGCTACACCAGGAAAGCAGCACACCACACATGTGAAATTTGCATGACAGGTAGAACTTGCTGTGATATGCAAATGATTAGATTTTCAGCGCATTCATACAAAGCAGACGACAGTAGCGACATCTACAATGTGTATAAAACCAGAGATTTAACAGCAGTTTTCTCATACTCAATTTCCGTTTCAAGGTTGTTTTCGGCAAAGAAAGTTGTTGAAATGCCTCGTATAAGAAGAAGAAATGCCTATCAGCACGTGTCTGACTTTGATCGAGGAAGGATTATAGCCTACCGGGATATGCGGTTTATCGTACCGCAATATTGCTGCTCGCGTCGGTCGAGACCCCATGACTGTTAGCAGAATATGGAATCGATGGGTTCAGGACAATCATACGGCACGTCATGCAGGATCTCAGCGACCCCCCATCACTAACAGCAGAGAAGACAGACATCTTATTCGCATGGTCACAAGGGATCGTACAGCCACGTCACGGACCCTGAGTCGAGAAATGGAGTCATTTGCAAGGCAACAAGTTTCTGCTCAAACAGTTCGACGACGTTTGCAGCAGCATGGATTGTCTGCACGGCGACCATGGCTTCGGCTACCATTGACGCTGCGTCACAGACAGGAGCGCCTTCAATGGTGTGATCAGCGACGAACCTGGACGCGGGAATGGCATCACGTCATCTTTACAGATGAATTTCGGTTCTGTATACAGGACCATGATGGCCGCATCCGTGTTTGGAGGCATCGTGGAGAACGCGCATTGCCAGCTTGCATTGGACATCGCCATATTGGCCCATCTGCTGGATTCATGGTATGGGGTGCCATTGGATACACGTCTCGATCACTTCTTGTTCGCATTACCGGCACTTTGAACAACAACCGTTACATTTCCGATGTGTTAAGGCCCGTGGCTCTGCCCTATCTTCGAGGCCTCCCTAATGCTTTGTTTCAGCAGAATAATGCACGACCGCATGTTGACCGTACTGTTCTGAACTTCCTTGATACAGAACAGGTTCGACTGTTACCCTGGCCAGCACGTTCTCCTGATCTGTCACCCATTGAGAACGTGTGGTCAATGGTTGCCGAGCGATTGGCACGACATCACTCACCATCCACTACTGTCGATGAACTGTGGCATAGTGTTGAAGCTGCATGGACTGAGATCCCCGTTCATGCCATACAATCTCTGTTTGACTCCATGTCTAGGCGGATAAATGCTGTGATTGCAGCCAGAGGTGGCTGCTCTGGGTACTGATTTCTCAAGATCTATACATCCTAATTTCCTGTAAATCTAATCACTTGTTCTTTCCACTATAATGTATGTGTCCAATAAATATCGTTCTGTTATTTGCATTCCTTCTTGGTGTAGCAATTTTAATGGCCAGTAGTGTGTATATATATATATATATGTTATATATATTAACTTATTATTCATTGTTGATTAACCCAAAAGCAATAAACTCAAAAATTATGTAACTCAAAGAAAAATTGGAATTTTACGCAGATTTTAATCTGTAATTTAAGTTCAAATTTATTTGACGTTTTACCGGAACTATTAACTTTTGTAAATTTATTAATCATGAAACTTAATTAAAGAAACTATATCGATCCAATTTTAAACGGAAGGAGAAATTAACATTTCTTGGATAGTAAGAAAAGTAAAACAAATTTAATTCAGAATGTCACACGTTTTCTTTGATTATTTAATTATTGTTCCGGAACTGTAGTTAAACAGCGTTAACATTGATGCTGGCCTTTCTGTGCCTGTCAAAACAATCCTTAATTGTGAATAATGATTTCGTAAACAGGATATTGATTTTTGGGTAAAATCGTTTCCCAAATTGATTTTTAATTTCTGCCGTCGTTACCCGCTCAGGGAAACTAACGACTTAAGCCTCATTCAAAAAGTCGATTGCGAAAACGCAAACGAGTGATTTAAATTTTTAATGGCCCGGATCTAGCGAATAAATAATTCTCCCTTCAGGCTGAAATCGTTTGCAAAATCGAATCAAATGAGAATAAATCTCCCGACGTCTCTTTTGTTAATTCCTCTCCTTCAACAACTCATTCCTCCGTCCTTTTACAGCCATGTTGGATTTAGAATAATCCAACAGCAGACGACAATTCGGAAAAGAATCAGAAATCGAAGTGAAATCAATAGCTTAGGCGATCGTTTGCTTCTATGATTTAAACGTCAAAACGTTACGAATTTTTCAATTTTAAAACGTCAGAAATGCGCATTGCGGATATTGTTATGCGTAGGAGATCCTCGAAGGCTGATAAGATTAACTCCAGTTTCCATTAATAGTAAATGGATTTTATTAAGTTCCTCTGACTGGAGATAACGTCCAATACTGGGTTTCAGTAATCTCATTACTGGTTTTCGCGGAGAAGCATTAATGCAATACCTTTCTCCCCACGCCTCTCCCTCACTTCTTTCCTCATCAATTTCAAATAGTAATTGCGAAGCGCCTATTTCTCTGCAGGAAAAGGAAAGCAAGGAGTAGGTGGGATTTTTTTTTTCTGAGTGCGTGTGTGAGGCGTCGTCATTTTATTCTCTTGTGTCTCGTGTTTTTCCCCCCTTCTATTTTTAATTGCACTCCAAATTATGTTCTGATGTAGAATAAATATTTAACAACCATTTCATTCTCATTAAACGATGACGTAAAAGCATAATTCTATTAATATCCACCTCTATGATGTATGCGTTCCTTCTTATTTAGCGACCGACACACAAACATCAATTTAAAGATTCGCAGCGTACTGTACTCTGTTGCGTTGCTTAAATATAGTTTTATAACAGTATTGCATTATCCATGAAAATAAACAATTATGTCATTTTTAGCAAACGTGAATTAGTAAAATGTAAAGTTTAAAATGGGAATTATTCATAAAAAATTTTTTTAAAAAAAGTAAATTAATAAGTTTAAAATAAAAAGGAATAATTCTAATTAATTCAATTAAATTAGTAAATTCAAAATTAATTAATAAGTTCAAAATAAAAGAACAATTTTAATTTATTTAATAAAAAGAACAATTTATTTCCTATAGAGAGATATAGTAAGCACATTTCTTCTATAATTAATATTTTCGCTTAATTTTATAAAATTAAGTTGAGATTGTTTAAATTTAATTTCGCAGTCTCATTTTTTGGTTTCCATGAATTTCTAAGACTGAATGAATTCTATTGTTCTATAAGATCATCTTCAGTGTTACTTTAAGAATACATTCCAAAAAATGTCGTAGAATTTTAGAATGTTGCTCATTTTTTACGTATTAGAATTAGTTGTTAGGTACTTAATCTAAATTTTTTACTAAAAAAATTTATAGTGTCATTTTTATTCAAATTGCTGCAATTTTAATGATAATAAACAACATAAATTTTAATCAATTTAATTTTTGCTATTTAAATATCACTTTTTTGTTCCAAAATCGAGTTTCATTATATTTAGAAAATAGCTCATTTTAAAGTAAACATTGCTATATGAAACATGCAACACATTTCTTTTCCTTTTTGCATACGTCCAAAAAAGGAACAAAAATTACAACTTTTTAAAGTCACATTTCTAAGATATCTATTTTTTTTCAAAGAATTTTATAATGACATTTTAGATCTTTATAAATAATGACGTTCTGTTATTATCAACCGAAGTAATTATGAAAAAGTGTGATTATTTCAATAGAGGTTTACTATAAGCACAATGAAATTAAAATAACAAAAGATTTTTACTGCGATGTTAAAAACAGGTGAAGATTATATACCATCTTTCAACAAAAGGTATTTTGATAAAAGCGTGAGCTTTTATTGTATTTTTATTGTGTTTTGAAAATAATGAAAATAAACTTTGCCGTAGAAAAATATGTACTTTTTATGTATACATTTTTAAGAATAAATGATAATGACACATTGTGTTTGATTCATTCCCCTCTGTACAATATTTTTTACATAATGAAATTTATTCTTTTTATCATTTTAAGTGCCTTAAGAAGCTTCAAAATTTCATATTTATTCTAACTCATCTATTTAATTTATGTATGAAAAGAGTTGGAATACAAACAGGACAGCATTTTTTATTGGAATTTTCCCGAATACTTAAGAAAAAAACTTAACATTATTTGAATTAGAAAGCAAATACAGTAGAACTCCACTTATCCACATCAGTTGATACCGGACCCCATTCGAATGAACAAATAAATATTCGGATGATTGGATTTTTCCAACAAAACGCTCTATTTTTATTTCTGTAAGTTAAAATGGGAGAAATAACATTTTTTTGAAGAAAAAATAGTTCTAATTAGTTAAAGGAAACTGCAACACTTTTACATATTAAGATATTTACAAGTGATATACAGGGTGATCTTTTTTAAAGTGACAGTGTTTGGAGCGTCCTGTAGCGCGATCTAATAGCCGAAATGACACCAAACTTTCTATTTAGACTAATCAAGACATGGGAAAAAAATTCCGTAAAAAACGTTTTAGTTCAAAAGTCACAGCTAGGGCATTTTGTGACGCTGTTGTAGTTTACAATAATGAGAATTAGCATAAAACACGGGTATCAAAGCAAAATGCAAACGTTGTTCGATGACAGTGCCAGTAATAAGGGCTATAAAAGCAAGTAGTAGACAGCTCCGACAAATAATCTCAGCTGAAGTAAACGAGCTCCAGTAGCCATGCCTCTCACGTTACCGGAACGTGCGTTTATGTTGGTGGAGTATCAAATTTGTCTATTCTATAGGACAACATAACAAAGACAGTGCGGAATATTCCTCGTGATATGTTATGCACAGCTGTGGAGAACATTGTGCACAGAATGCACGGTGTTATTTCTGAGAACGGTGCTCACATGGAATGTGATCCAATTCCTCACCGGGGAAGTTAATGTAGTAAGTCAACATTGATAATTTAACTGTGCGATTGTATGAGTCAGTGTTTCTCTTTTCTCACATTTTATACATTGTAAAGCGCCACAAAATGGCCTAGCGGTGATTTTTGGAACTAAAATTTTTTCACGGAATCTTTATTCCCGTGTCTTGATTAGTCTGAATACCAAGTTTGGTGCCATTCCGGATATTAGATCGCGCTACAGGGCGCTCCAAACACAGTCACTTTAAAAAAGATCACATACAGTACAGCATGTACATACAGTACTGTAAATGAAACTCACTGCTTGCTGAATATCTCGGTCATAGTAAACTGTTTCACTGCCTTCATTCGTTTTCGGGCAGACAAGTCGCGCATCTGCTTGACAGTGAGAATTTGCACGTGGTCCCATTCGAGCTGGCGCTCCATCCAATTCAATGTAGTTTCAAAGCTGTTAAATGATTCACTAGCTGATGGTGGTGATGATGGTCTCGTGGCTGCTTCAAATTGGATATTAAAGTCATCTTCTTAATCGACTCTTTAAATAAATTTGCCATCATTTGCAATTTGAAATCTAGAGTCTCACTCATAATCCATTCTCCAATACCTTCAGTGTTAACTTCTGAGCATCCAGGAATTTTCAGAATGTTTTTAAATTCCTCAAATGTCACGTCTCTGTCTCTCTTATTCTCCTCTTCTCCTTTCTCTTACCTTTCGTTTTCTTGAGCTTTTTCCTTTTTCTCATTTTCCTTCTCTTCGTCAGACTTATTTATTTTTCTGAAATTCTGAAAACCATTCGAATAATTGGAGTTTTACTGAATTTTAAAACGTCTTTTCTGTGTTAAGGAAATGAATTTCAAGGATCATTCATCCATATGAATGATCCTTATTTTATACGTCATCATAATTTAGCAACAATGACATAACGGAAAATCTGAAACACGTTTTTACATCCGCAAATATATTCATTCACTTTGAAGACATTGCGACATGGGATCCATTTTACAAATGTACCCGTCTTTTATGAATACAACAAATCTTTGATTGGGTTGGATATAGAACACATTACTTTCAGATAATGAGAACGATGCCGTTTTCTAACAGACCACCACAGCTTTTCTCATATACCAGCGAAAACAGTCTATCAGAGTGTCCTAATTAATTAATAAATTCACTTTTTAGTTTAACTTTCCACCAACAATCTGCTGTTCTGCCTGTGTAAAACCACATTTCTTAATTTAAACAAAAATTGCTTATTGAATTTACGAGGACAAAGGAAACAAAACTATACGTTTTTTGTTATATACTGAAGTTACTTAAGCTTGGCAACAAAAATACAGTGCTGGCCACCGTAAATGCAACACCCTGAAGGAAGTATGCAAATAACATTAAATTTACAGCATGCATTAGCGGAACTGATGTATGCAAATGATTAATATTTCAGTGCAGACGCACATCACGCGCACCTGTGGCGCCACTTCAAAACACTATTGAAGGCTAGCAGATTTCGACGACTTCAAATTTGGCATTTGTGTTTCTCTTGTGGTTTTTTTCAAAAAACTATCAATTATGTCTCGTAGAAAATAGCGATCATTTTTGACCAAATATCGGAGTTCGACAGAGGAAGGTTTGTGGCCTACGGAGATTGTGGATTATCTTTCAGGGAAATCAGGAGTCGTGTTGAACGAAACCAAACAACTGTAATGCAGATATATGATCGTTGAATGCAGGAGGGTAGGACAGACATACGCGTTCAATCGCATCCACCTCAGTACACCACTTCACGTGAGGACAGGCAAATTGTACGCATGGCGGTGACGGATCGCTCAGCCACATCACGAACCATAGTACAGCACATTTAGTCTGTAACACATCAACCAGTGTCTGCGCGTACCATTCGACGCCGTTTACAGCAGAGTGATCTTTCCGCAAGACGTCCATTGCTTCATCTACCCTTGACGCAGAACCACAGACCTCTCCGCAGACAACGGTGAAATATGAAATATGGATGTGGAGGGCAGAATGGAATGAAATTGTCTTTACTGACGATTCACGCTTCTGTCTGCAATACCACGGTGGTCGCATTCGAGTCTGGAGACACCGTGGAGAGAGGATGCTGAACAGCTGCGTTATACAGCGCCACACTGGTCCCTCACCGGGTATTATGTATATTCATCGGGTCATTATATATATATATATATATATATATATATATATATAATTTTCTTTTAAAATTAAATCAAATGCTAACTATATTTTAAAGTTGTTATACTGAAAATAGGGCCTTAAAGAAAGAAATGTGGCTTCTTTATTGGAAAATTATTATTTGCTTGTAAATATGACAAAAATTAGTTTTTTTAGATAATGAAAATTATATGTATTTAAATTTATTTTTTCAATTATATCTCCGCTACATCTTACTTAGATAAGATGGAGATACAATGGGACTTACAAATTTATCTTACATTTTGAAATAATTATATTTAAAAGTGTCTTAAAAATGTATATCAACCAGATTTTAAGAAAAATATCTATTAACTTTTGTTTCATTTTAAATGTTCTCTTAATAAGCGATTATTTTTTGAATTTGAACGCATCATTGTTCCAAGTGAAATAAAACTATCAGGGTTTATTACGCAATAAATGACGTTTTAAATCTATAATCATACAATTAAGTGCAAATGAAACATTCTTTTTTCTACAAGAATGATAAAGATTTTTGTAAAGGAATAACTTCAATTAAGTTACTTTAAATATAATATTAATTTTAGTTAAAGAAATTTAAATGCTTTAAGAAATGGACATTAAAAAATATATAATATTCATTCAGTGTTTTTGTAAATATATGTTGGTAACAGCCGTGGAATAATGTTCTTCAATATTATAAAAGATTGGTATGTGCATGAATGGAATTATTCAAGCAATGATTGTGAAATATTTATCTTGCAGTAATTAACGTATTTGAAAATAAATATTCAAAGATATCATAATGACTTTTTGTTAAGAAACTACTTAAATGAGATTAACTTAAAATGTTTTGAAAAATTTAGTTCTTAAAATTCAAATGGCTAAAAAAAAGGTATATAGAAATGTATAGATTCAATACTTCTCTAAGTGTACGTGTTGATAATAACCGTAGAATAATATTTATCAATATTGTGGAAGTGAAAGCATGAGAAAAATCGTACAGAGTTTTCATTTTATAAACACAAACAGAACTTCTGACATTGCTCTTGAAATTTCTGCTTCATAGCCGGATGGAATATTTTTCATGCATCTCCTGATAACGCCGAAAATTGGACGCACGTAGCTCACCGGATTTCATTAGATGAGAAAACCGGGAAAACGTCATTTCGGATTTTATTGATCGAACGTCACATGGGTTGGCAGTTAAATTTATATTATTACTTTGAAAAATCGATGTTGTTCTGCCTCCCTCTCCACTGTCCCTACCTTGCACGACCTGCGCCATCGCTCGACCACCCACCACCCACACTCCTCAATCCCCCCTAAAACTTTCGGAGGAAAAATGAGTTCCAAAAATATAAAACTTTCCTTTCCTCCACAAAATATATGTTTTTCCCGTTTTCCCGAAATCCAGGATCGGTGAGTGGCTGGCAGCCGAAGATGACTGCGCAAGCGCTGTGACGTCGAACCTTTCAATTTATGGGAAAACGTGGCCTCGGTTCGATTTTCGGATGTATTGATTCAATTAAAAGTTTTCCGATTCCAGGCGTATAAATAACAAGCACACAATATCTATCATGCTTCATTACTTGCGTCATACCGATAATAAACAACGACAGTCTGTCTTAAGAAGATAATTCGCCTTCTGGCGGGAAAGAAGAAAGCGTTCAATATTGCGGCATTATCATCACAGTGGAAGAACGTGGTGAAAATCTGTGGCTCCAACAGCACGGGTTTTAATGAAACGGAAATAAAACATCCTTTCAATATTTTCCTGTTAAATTGCTGCTCCAATGTTGAATACAAACATATTAGAATATTTTAACGGAAGAATCCAAGCATGCAAGAAGATGTCTTCAAAAGAGAGCTGCCATTTTTAACAACGTCCCCCTTAAAAACCGGCACAGATACGGGATAATCCTTTTGCTGGATTTTCCTGTTTCTCTAAGCGACTTATAGATTATTTGTTTATTTTATTTATTTATGTCAGAAAAATCCAGAATGCTAATATTTAAAAACATCCTATTTTGAGAACTGTAGTTTATATGTCATCAAACAATTTGTTTAGATACTCATTCACTTCTGAAGATATAATTCAAGAAATTTTCTCAGAAGTTCTAATATTTTATAAGTTTATAAATATTTTATTATGTACTCGAACTGAATTTCTATTTAGAAAGAAACTATGGCGTAACAGTTGCTTCAGCTTGACAGAATTTTTCAGTTGCTAAAAAATTCAAAAATGCACCAAAAGAATTACATTTCGTCATCAAAGCCTGAAGAACATTTTATTATGAAAATTCAGTTTATAATATCACCAATAACGATTCACTTAACTATTCTGATAACAATTCCAGGTTGATAATTTCGCTTTAGTACTGTATCAAAAGAGTTATATCTAACATGTTATTATATCTAAATGTAGAACTAAAACAATTTGGTGATAGGTTTAAATTTAAAAAAATTATTGCCCACCAAAGTTATATTTGGCTAACTATTTGGCGACTACCAATAATATCGATCACACATGATTTGATAGCGTTATATATATATATATATATATATATATATATATATATATATATATATATATATATATATATATATATATATATATATATATATATATATATATATAATATATATATATATATATATATATATATATATATATATATATATATATATATATATATATATATATATATATATATATATATATATATATATATATATATATATATATATATATATATATATATATATAATATATATATATATATATATATATATATATATATATATATATACATAAATATATATATACATGATATATATATATATATATATATATATATATATATATATATATATATATATATATATATATATATATATATATATATATATATATATATATATATATATATATATATATACATATATATATAAATATATATATATATATATATATATATATATATATATATATATATATATATATATATATATATATATATATATATATATATATATATATATATATATATATATATATATACATATATATATATATATATATATATATATATATATATATATATATATATATATATATATATATATATATATATATATATATATATATATATATATATATATATATATATATATATATATACATATATATATATATATATATATATATATATATATATATATATATATATATATATATATATATATATATATATATATATATATATATATATATATATATATATATATATATATATATATATATATATATATATATATATATATATATATATATATATATATATATATATATATATATATATATATATATATATATATATATATATATATATATATATATATATATATATATATATATATATATATATAGCAATAACCTTCAGCACATCATAGCGTTATAAAATATAATGTTGTTAATTACCAACCGCATAAAATTTGCGTCATATATTAGATGTTAAAAATTGGATGCTATGATTCACTTTTGAACTATCGAGCCAATCTGTTTTATCTTTAAAATAATTATAATTTGCAAGATTTACTTTTTTATAGAGTATCAGGTCAACAGATATTTATAAGAATAAAATAATTTTTAATTACCCCAAAAAAGAAACAATGATATATTATCACTTGTAAATAAATATTATTAGCATATTTTTCTTAAGTGTAAAGAATATAAAACGTTTCCATATTCATATACTACCTCCTCATTGGTTGTTTTTACAGTTGTATTTCAAAGACTAGATTTTCTCTATTGAGATGAAGAAATGTGTGACGAAGTTTCCTCATATAATATTATTTTATTAAATTTTATTTAGAAATTGTTTTACTTTAAAGAACTTTGTGTGATTGTCACAAAAATAGTAACATAGAAATAATTTCTTTCTTGCCTTCCATTCAAAACATTATAGTTTCTTACCTAAATTATGTTTTTTGACTAAAAAAACGTAATACTCAAATTTATCTATAAACTTTTTCTTTCTTTTTTATTCTTGTTATTTCAAACGGTTGTTAAGATATATTAACCGTGTTTAATGTTAAATAAATCACAATGTGTCACAGTAAACTTCTTTTCAAATTTGTCCTGAATATTCAGTTCTATACACAAAAAAATCAAAAACCAGGAATAAATGTAAAAAAAATTAATTTTTTTAAATAATTTTTTATACAATGCAAATAAAAAAGTAGTTATTAAACTAGATAAATCTTACTCTCAAATACATATTATTATTAATTTTTCCCTAAATATCAATAAATCAAATAACTCATAACCTTGATTATTAGCTACTAACATATATCTGAACGAAAATAAAAATAATTTTGAGTTTCTATCACAAAAATAATATAAAATAATTAAAAGAAATGAAACGTTTCACCTATTAAATTTATAGCTCATTTTTTTGTAATTTATTTACTGAAAACTCTTTTATAAAAAACTAACCATAACTCGTTGTTAAAAATAAATAATTTTGAGTATTAAATATAATTTTGTTTCAAATTTAACCGATATTACAGTTTAATTAAATGTATATTAATATTTTGAATATCAATAACTTTTAACGGAAATGAACAGCTCTCCAGTAGTCTATTTATCATATTTATTTTTAGAAAAATTTTAATTTTGATTAAATTATATTAAAGATGAATACAAACACATGAAATTCAAAGAAAAATCACGCTTAAATTTTGTAAGCAAATTGAAACGTTCTCGGCGTTCGTGAGGTACCTTGTATCTTACTCTAAGAAGACGCAAACCTTGTATCTACCCAAAATAATGTCTGAAAAAAAGATAAAATATTGAGCATGAGAAAATGAATAAAGAGAGAAGTAGCTTTTTCTTTTGATGTTTAACCATATAGCTCTGAGTAAGATTGATCACCTTCGTTTCATTGGAAAATTTGCTTATACTTATTGGAGAAAATAGAAAGAAAGAGAGAGAGAGAGCACAGAGAAAATTAAAATCTTTTGTTTCTTTAATAAACATTGTAGAGCTTTAATCTAGATTAAAACATTTCTTGCAAGAAAAATTCATCCATTGACTAATTCATTAGGACCAATAAAGCTATATTTTCATTTGCTTTTATTGAATGATATTTTTGATGTGATTATGAAATTGAGCTAAAAACATTTAAATGAGATGTATATATTTAATTTACAATAATAATAAATAAATAAATTAATATGTATATATTTAATTTACATATTAATTTATTTATTTTTTATTGTTATTTGACTTTATTTGCTTTTTTTATATAGCTTTATTTGACGTTGGGTTAAAGCAAATGCAGATTGCCAGCAAGCTGAATATCCGCACACAAACGATATCACGCACTATAAAACGATTCTTGGAGCTTGGCCATGATGGTGATAGACCCCGAAAACCAAAAAAAGAAGTATGAATACAAATCAAATTTGCGAAATTATCAAGAAATGAATCAACCGAAATCCAAGAAACTCATTGAGAAAAATAGCTAAAGAAATAGGGGTTAATAGAGAATCAGTTAGACATATTTCAAACTAAGAACTTGGACTTAATCCATATAAAGTACAGAAACTAACTGAGCAAAATAAGCGTACGCGCTTGCAAAGATGTTGACCTCTCTTTCGAAAGTCCGCAAAAGGCAAATGGAAGATTTCATCTTCACGGACGAAAATCTTTTCACAATTTAACAATCCTATAATCAACAAAATAACCACTACTGGTTATTTGATCGTCCTGGAACTTCCACAAGAGTAGAACGTCTACAAAAACCACAGTCAGTTATGGTTTGTGGAGGCATTTGTGAATCTAGAAAAACTCCTTTGGTTTTCATGGATCAAGGCTTCAAAATGATCAAGACCATGTTCTGCAATGAGATCTTAGAACTAGTTTTATTTCCTGGGTCCAAAAACATTTTAAAAACAACATCTGGACACTTCAACAAGATTCTGCCCCTTCTCATTGAGTAAAAGAAACGCAAGACTGACGTCAAGCAAATCTTCCAGATTTCAAACCTGTGGGAATGTGGCCCCTATTCAACTGGCTGAAACTCAATGGACTATAGTGTTTGGTCTATTCTGCAATCAAGAGTATGCTCTAAGCCATATCGAAGTTTGGAATGCCTGAAGGCTACTCTTAAGAAGGAATGGGCTAAATTAACGCCTGATGAACTGAGGCCCAATGCAGAAAATTTTACGCGACGTTTAAGACTCTGTATCGATGGGGCCATTTTGAAAATACTTAAATATGTTGTATCTAAGTAACAAAGGACTTAAGAAGTTAGTTTTTTGAAAATAAATTCCATGTTTTTAGTTTAATGCAGTATTTTTTTTGTCAACAGGATAAAGTTGTCATCCTGTATAATTGATAAAAATCAATTTGCATCTGCCTTTATTAAGCAAACATTTCAGTGAGGTTAAATATAAACTATTTATTTTTGTCTATGTAAATTGATAATTTTTAATATACAAAGTATATTTCTGTTTTTTTTTTTTTTTAATTTATACCATTTTTTTGTTTTTAATATACATTCTTAAATCTAGGTTTGGATATTTCATAATAAAATTATTTGTCCAGTCTCCACTTTATTAAACCCGATAAAAATATTTTACATATTTTTAATTTGTAAATGATAACATTTGACGTGGTTTTCAATATGAGCTGTTTGTTTTTAAACATGTTTGGATATTTTCATTCATAAAAAAAACTGTTTGTTTTAAAAATAATATACCCTTTTTTTTAAAAAATTTCATTGTAATTCTTAAATCTACATTAAAACATTTCAGGTAAAAATACAAAAATACTTTACTTAGTTGTTACATGCATATATTATGAATCAATGATTGATTTGTTTTTTAGCATACATGACAATTTTTGAATCTAGCAGTTTTAATCTAGATAAGAACATTTCAAGAAAAAAATTATTTATAAAAAATTGATTAATTTTATGCTACGTTGATCTGAGCAGATATTTTTAATACTCCAGATTAACTGTTTAATTTCTCATAATTGAGTACATTCACTGATTTAAACAAATTTTTCCTTTATTTAAAATATATCATATCTTCCATTAAAAAGCATTTGCTTTGACTGGCAGACTTTACGTAATCAAAATGTACTGCAATTATTAAATTCAATTATTCCCAAAATTGGCGTTTAATTTCTAAAATTTTAATCGCCAACTGATCTTGTAAACTGCGTAAAAAAAGTTGAATTGCTCTGGCTTTCGGTTCCACACTTTGTACACAAGATTCTCGCCATTCTAGTAACAGCTTGGAATCCATTTTTAACAGTAATATCTCTTCTATCACATCTCGCACGCTTAAATAGGCAGATAAATAACAAGTTAAATAACGAGAAATTTATTTCTTATATATTGTTTATGATTAAATATTAGTGTACCTCTGGGTCATCGGAAATTAATGTTAAGTCTTGGAAATGTAAAACATAATTAATATTCTAAATATTTTTTTTAAAAATAGCCATTCTCTAATAAATATAAACATAATGTTATATGTGTGTGTATATACATACATACATACATACTATATATATATATATATATATATATATATATATATATATATATATATATATATTTTATCTTATGTGAAGACTTTTATTATGGATAAGATAAATGTATAATAACATGAAAACTTAACAAACGGTTCAGTTGGAAAAGATGAGCAGCGCACCCCATTTGCGAACCTAGCTGGCACAAGACAACCACTTATCAGACGAAACATAAATATTATTTACAATAATTATATTTTCATAATCTTGCTTAGCCGAAATGTAAGAAAAAAAGCTCAGGGGAATTTATATTTACAAATTTAGAGATTTGTTACGCAGGGATTTATTAGTATGAATAAAAGCGTGCCCCAGCATTCTGATTTGAGGACCGCGCAGACTTAATGAAAAGCCTCCAGATATCAAAATCCCACTGGCGAGCTGCGAAGGTTTCTCATGCGTCTAGAATATGGAACAAACACGAAAACATTGCACAGAAATAAGTGAATAAATCACGGCTGCCGAAAGGTTGAGGACCTCTCATCAAACAAGAATGCGTTCCGAAAGAAAACACAATATTAATAAATAAAGAAATAATGGGGGGGAAACTTGTCAAACCAGATTGCAAGAGAAACAAAATAATGATAAAAAAACTTAATGACCCCTTACTGGTGAAAAAATAAACAAGAAAACACAGCAGGCCCCTTTTTCAGATGATGCACTCGTCAAAAATATAGTTGACCTTTTCCCTTTTAACTACCACCTACAGATCCCGGCTTATTTGCCAGGGGAAAAAGAATGCGAAGAATTTTCTTTTTCTTCGCGGTGGCAACGAGGAAAAGGGTTAGGAAAGGAATGGAGTGAAGTTCAGAAGTTTTCCGACGATTGTTGGAAACTTTTTAATCATTATAAATTGGGGTAATGCATGAATTTAAGTACTTTACGCGAAAGATTTGTTCTTTAATTTGTTTTCAATAACAATTTTAATGTATGACTATTATCCTTATATAATCTGAACTCGGTCAATAAAAAAAAAATTTTTTTTTAAATAAAAGACATTTAAATACCCAAATTAAATATTTTTGACAAGTGCTTCAAAATAAATTTGTTCCCTCATCTGTTTCTAGTATAAAAATAGTTATTAATTTTTTGTTTATTTCATTGAGGTATATAACTACAATTAAAAATGGTTTTATACTTATTCAAATTTATTATTTCAAATTCAAATTATGGGTTATTATTATAATATTTATTACAAACTTACTATCAAAACATTTTTTAATGTAATTTGGGTAAATTCATATGAATATCATTTTCAAAAATTTTTATAACTTCTGAAATAATTTACCCTTTCTTAACTGACTAATCTTAAACTGATTATAATTCATTATTATTATTTGAAGTATGCCGCCCAACTTGTCTAGTGGTCAGCGTGTCTGACTGTGAATAGGGAGGTCCTGGGTTCGAATCCCGGTTCGGGCATGGATGTACTTTATCTCTCTATCTATCCTATCTTTGTCCTTTCCTTGTATGAATGGGATGTGAATAGTTGCCTACCCTATAAACGGGTCCCTATGGCATGTGTGTACAGAAGAAGTCGGACTCCACATCAAAAATATGGTTCAGTTGGGAAAGTGGAGCAGCGCACCCCATATTGCCAGCCTATCTGGCACACGACAACAACATTTGAAGTATATATATATTTTAAATAATTTCGATTTTAATTACACTCTTTTTCTACATAAAATATGAGCTGACGCAGCTTTATCGATGTAACCTAGTGCTCCTCAAGTAATGGCGAGTTCTTAGCTGAATGATCAGCACTCTTCTTTTTTCTATTAAACGGTTCAGCAGTTCGAGTCCCACCTCGAACGTCCACTTTTTTCTGTTGTGTTCCGATATACATTTAAAATTGTAAATCCCTATCAAATAGATCCTCATATGCAAAATTTCAACCGTTGAACCATAAACAAAATTCATAAATGGTAGATTACAATTTTTATTGCATGTGAAACTAATCAACAAAATCACATAATTGTTCTAAAATAGTAAAAATTTATTTTTTATTTCTTCTTTAAAAGAAAAAAAGTTTTAAAAATCAGCGAATCGAAATTCAATCATAATAAAATCCTTAAGAAAGAGGATTCTTTCTTTTTTACATCAGCACCACCATTTACAAAGAATTTATTGCTAGAAAATTAATTTAAAGAATGTGATACAGCAATAGCGAAACTCTTTATTTGAAGCGAATGTGGTTGAATTCTGTTAGATTAGTACGATATCATTCCGGCTGGATGTTTCTGTTGCCCTTAACCACGAAAATTAGCCTACCACCTTCATTCAACCACTGACTAGCACAAGGCGGCATGCTGCTCCTCATTCTACACTACGAATATCAGACCGTAAAATCATGCATAGACCTTTTTAGAAAAAGTCAGATAAAAAATTTTAACCCGACTACCCGTTTACAAAAAAAAAAAAAAAAAACCTATTTTAATGTCCGAAATTCATCAAAAATGTCAGTAAGTCATGTTTGGACCATGGAAAAATTGGACAACAATTTACTTACAACGTCAATCAAAATAATGGAAAAACCTGTGAATAAAAGTGATATTATTGATACTAAAGCTTTAAAATACAACAGTTACCAGTTTTTTTTATAAATGAAAATGCATATATATTGGTCATATGTGGTAGCTATATTAAACTTCTGTATTTTTTGAATATTTTTCAAAATCGTAAAATATCGAAACTCACAGATTTTCAAACAGGCCGAGTTGTCGAAACACGTCCAACTGAAGTAAATGTGACTGAAACATTCCAACTTTTAAGCGTTTCTAGGGGTACAGTGTCTAAAATCATGGCAGCATACATACAACGTGGCACGATAAGTTCGGTAAATAAAAATAATGGACGGAAAGGAAAGTTCAGTGAAAGAGACTGACGGGTATTGAAGCAGATTATGATGTGAACAACTATAGCAAAGAGTCGTAGACTTTAATCTGCCTCTGGATTCTTCAGCGTCAATCCTTACAGTTAATAGGCATCTTCATTAAGAATATATTTAGAACAGAGTGAAAAAACAATTTCTAGGCCATTTGCTAAAGATGTTAATGGTAAACGTTCGTCTACGACGAGTGCCACACTCGCAAAATTTGATTGATTGTGAAATGGAAGAGGATAATATGTCTGAAGAATCATTCTTTCACAAATTTCACTGCAACAAGATGGGCGCAAGTTTGGAAGACGTGTGCCCAAGCATCGTGATTGTCCTCTTCTGGCAGTCAAGCAAGGAGGAGGATCGGACTTGTAATGGACAACCTTGTCGTGGTTTTCTGCTGGATCAGTTATAACCTAGAAAAAAGGATCACCGATGAGAAATATATATTTTTAATTCATTGCTTTCACTCTACGATTCAAACTTTATTTCCTACAGAAGCCAAAATTTTCCAGAATAATAATTCACCTATTCATACAAATAGAGTGCCGACCGATGCCTGAGTGGTTAGAGCTCCTGACTCCTGAGCTGTGGCTCCTGGGTTGGAATCCCGGTTCTGGCATGGATGTTACCTTCTTTCTCTGTTCTCTCTGTGTTTCTCTATCCTTTCTTCCGTGATGATGTATGAATGTGGCCCACCCTATAAACAGGTTTGTGGCGGTATGGCGCGGGTAACGCTACTTGCCTCCGTGACTTGGTTCACAGGTGCCCGCTGGGTAACTACACATGAGTAGCAGTTTCTGGCCTTGTTGTGGCATAGGGTTTGTCACCCAAGTGCCCGCCGTTGAAAAAAAATACAAACATAGCTGTGCAGACGAGCCCCGGGCAGTGCCTTAAGTTAACAGGTTCGGAATACTCTCCCATCACTAAATGCCAAGTTATTTTGTATCATGGTCAGTTGACGAGGTCACTCCTGAACTGGCACTCTCTTCTCAACTTCCACGCCAAACCGGTGAAAGGGCTTTTAACGTCACATATTAACGTGGAAACGTCCCCAAACCACGGAGTTCCAGCAATCCATCAACCCAATGAGGGAGCGGAAGTGGTCACCTTTCCAATCACTGTCCACGGCAAATGATGCTCCAATTTGCTGATGTGTAACGGGAAGCAGCGTGAAGCTACTGAGTCACTGGCTCTCAAATATTCATGCATGCATAGAGGTGCAAGTGAGGCCCGGACTGTACCTTAAGGTTAACGTGTTTGGAATACTCGCCCATCACCAAGCGCTTCGTCATTTTGACCCACGGTTAGGGGACGAGGTCACATCTATTCATACAGTGTGACTTGCTGTATCATGGTTTGATTAACACGAGGAAGAAATGGTCCAAACAATCTCCTGATCTCAATGTAATTGAACCTTTGAGTTTTTATTAGAGGATTCATTATGCAATCGTTATCCTCTATCAGCATCTCTCAAAGAACTTTTACAATATCCCCATGAAAAGTGGCACAATATTCTTTTAAATGCTGTTCAGCACTTGTAGGAATCGATTTCTATGTGAATCTAAGCTGTATTGTATGGCAAAAGAGCTCTTACACCCTACTAATAGAGGATTCTTTATAATTTTAAGGTGTTTCCATTATTGTATTAAGCCTCTTATATCTCTACAACAATATACAGCGAAGGATTCGTTACTGAAGGAAAAGCAGCTATTATATTCTGTACAATAATCTAGAGTCAGCCTGTTTTAATCAGTTCATCTTGGCCAAAAAGTAAGAGGACGCCTTTTAGAAAGAAAGATCCAAGGTTTAGACACTGCCGAACAACGATTGCGTTCTGGACAAATTTATCGGTTTTTGCCCTCGTGAATATGGTCTCCTAACGATGATAAGCCTGACTAGAAGGCGATTCAGGGGAAATTTTTAAGTGCCTTCCAACGTCCCTTCGTTGTTTGGTTATAGACTTCACAAGCTCAAGTAGTCTTTAAGTCATGTCCCAAGGTACTTCCATCGCTAAGTCCGTCGACAACATTTTATTGCCATATCAGCCTGGTAGATTTCATTTCCCAGCTTCTTGTTGCATGGCTTCAAAAACGTCTTCATTGAGTAATTTCTTCGAACAGATTTTGGTATTTCTGAACCTTTTGCTCTTCGAACATGCTTGAAATATGTTAGGTAATTTTCTGTCTGAATTTCTTTAGCAATAGTTTCATTTATGACTAAATCAATTATAACAAGATAATGTCCATTTAATAATTTCCCTGCCCTGTAGACTGTCCACCTGTACTTCCACTATGAATTGTTTAACCGTGTATGTCTAGGGCAGAATAATGTGTCTTTGTACTAGTGTGCAAATAGGTTGTTTCTTTCTTAAATGTTTGAGTATTTGTTTATTTCCTCCGAAAACTTGCACAAGCAAATTTTCACAGTTGTGACTCAATTCTTCTAAGTCCACATGTTTTTAAAGACATAAAATACATTTTTTTCTCATGGCCCATCTTAATGATTTACACTTCAAAGAGTTCTGGGTGTAAGAGAGTGTTAAAATACTTTTTATTATTTTTTTAAGTCTGGCCTCCTATCATTGGTTCTGTATTCTGAAAGCTTGCATGCCAAAAATAGGAACTTACTGGAGCTTAGAACTAAGGGCATTCTTCGAAGTAAAAGATTCTATTTTTGGTTCCAGTCAATATTTAGTAACGACAAACTACTTCTTTTAACAACAGTAACGGCAAACTACTTCTTCTATCTGTATGCGTATATAACGACGTGTGTGTGTGCATGGGAGTTTTCACAGTTTCTACCTGAGTGACACTTGAAGATGACCTACTATCTGTGATCATTTTAGAAGACAAAATCGCGGGGGTTGTGGGAAAACGTCTTACAACAAGCTTTCGGCTGAAAGACTACCGACTTCGCAATGTCATACATGCAATTCGAAACAATCTATCATGTTCACAATATTGTGTGTTCGAATTCTCGTTTCCTACTACAACAAATTAGTAGAGCTTACCAACCTAGTGATAAAAAGTAGTCTTTTGTAGTAATACCTATTTAGCAGAATAAGTCTCACAATGGCCTTGTGACGAGATACCACTCGTTAGAGTGAAAGATCCCGGGCTCGATACCCAACACTGTTAAATAACTCGGGATGAATATTGCGTTTCTGAATTCTGCATGCACGTCTGTTAAGTGAGGCCACGGTTTTCCGGTTGGTTAGGGCGTCGTTCTCATTATCGGAGGATAGTGAGTTCGAGTCCCAGCTTAACCGAAGATACGTCGTGTTCTCTAAATGTGACATGAGCACGTTAAATTGGTCATGGTCGCAATGTTGTCCAAGAGTAATGATATCTCTGGGGGTGGCAAGCCAAGTGCTTGGTCTCTTCTTCAAAATCACAAAGACTTCACCTGGCTGCTTCAATCTAACTGGTAGAGTCCAAGACAGGGCGGGGTACAGGGAAGCATGCTGAACGTCTGTTGGGGATGCTTGAGAGTTTCCCAGGTTCCTTTTCTTATGACATGTGTGACTAATACGCTTTTCGGAGCTCCCCAATTAGTCTGGCCAGTCAATGTTGGACAAGGGAGATGGATGCTGTATATACATCTTCCAAGGTGAATGCTTAGCAGTTTTCAGGGTTTTCTCCCTTGCGACATATGAATGTGATCAACCATCTGGAGAAAATCTATACTAAACAGTATTCAAATAACTTATGATAACTTTAAGTGTACACTACTTATAAATTTAGTTGAAAACCTTATGTTTTTCAACAACGACTATTAAGTAGCGGGGGTGGATACAGAGCTCTTGTTTTCTGCTGGTACAACCGTAACAATGAATGTTTAGAAGTTTTCCAGGTTTTCTTCCTGGTGACAAGTGAATACGGCCGAATATCTTCGCACACGTGTTCAGCTGCTTTAAAATATTATAGATATTTTTGATATTTTAAATATTTTCAAGTTGTATCATAAAAATTCTTAAAATTATATGTTTAACACGTGTGCGTGTTTATGTGTTTAATTTTCATTTTTCTTGTAGAGTTTTTTTTCATATCGATTCTCTATTATGTATATTTTTTTCATTTTAAATAATAATTTTACTTAAATGGCATTCAATTTAATACAATATTTGTGACGTTTCTTCGTTCAAATATTGACAGATGATGACGCATAACTGACATAAATAAATCATCCTGAAATAAAATACTTTCCTTTGGGTGCCTTCAACTTGATAGCCACATGAGACCTTTAAAATAAATGCATATTTATACTTTAGTTACCAATTAGTGATTTCTATTTCATTGCAAGCTATTATTACTTCCGATGCTTTTTCCTATCTTTCACAAAAGGTGTATATTTAGAATCTTTCAACATCATTTTATTATTTATATTGAAATTTAGCAAAGAAAAATTCTTTTTGTTAATGTAATGCATTCATAAGTTTTTCATGTGAAAATCTTTTTTTTGTGATTCGCAATATGCATTATTTGTAGATCCTTGAGTATACATTGTAAGCCCTGATAACTTATAATCCATCCATAAAAACGAAACAAACCCGCCTGAGATTTCTGTCTTCATTTACAAATGATGGCCAAATGATTTATTTTCTTTTTCAGTGACGATTCATTTGATGTGTGCCACGGTCAGATATAAAAATTTTAACGATGCCATGGACATCTGATTTCGATATGCTAGCGAAGAGAAATGTTTCGCAAGCGCAGTTTTATTCTTTCGGTTCTTATTCCTTGATACAACAATGGACGCTCAGTTCCTGAGAACAATAAATTGTTTTCTTTGGGTTTGGTGAAGCTCAAATACTACATTCCCTATTTGCATAAATTGTTTGTTTTTTTTTTTAATCAAAATACAATTTTTAATCGTAAATAAAAGAAATTCTTATTTGGAAAACAATCTTTTTAAAAGTATTTTCAAAACATATTTTATGTTGTTGGTATTTTGATATTATGAATTTACAGAAAAAAATTTACTTGAAAATGTTGTTGGTACCATTGATATTTATGAATTTACAGAAAAAACCTAAGTATATTAAAAATGTTGTAGGTAACATTAATATTTATGAATTTATAAAAGAAAACTTAATTTATTTAAAAATATTGTTGGTAACACTGATATTTATTAAGTTATAGAAAAAACCTAGTATATTTGAAAATGTTGTAGGTAACATTGATACTTATGAATTTATAAAAGAAAACTTAATTTATTTAAAAATGTTATTGGTACTATTGATATTTATGAATTTACAGAAAAACTTAATTTATTTGAAAATGTTGTTGGTACCATTATGATATTTATGAATTTACAGAAGAAACCTAATATAATTAAAAATGTTGTTCGTAACATTAATGTTTATGAATTTACAGAAAAAAACCTAGTATTTTTGAAAATGTTGTTGATAACATTAAAATTTATGAATTTACAGAAAAAACTTAGTATATTTGAAAATGTGAATTATATACCTTTTAGATTTAGTTACGAAATAAGCATTTAATGCTATAATTTGATTAATTGATGGAATTTTTTTCCTGCTATCTGATGATGATTTTTAATTTAATGCTTTCCGTGACCGTGATTTGTAATAGAAATACTTTTGAGAATCGTGGGTTTTAGGAGAAAATGTGTATCTCGGTACAAAAATAATAGCGATTAGGATAAATAAAGATATTTGCTATTGTTATAAGATATTCATTTTGGGCTTACCACGTGGCTTAGTGGTTGAACAGAGCTTTTTAGAACGTAATTTCTCTGGTTTGATCCCAGGTACTGTTGAATAACTGGAGACGGATGTTGTGCTGTTGATTTCTGCATGCACATCTGTCAGGGTGGGTGCTTGGGAATTTTCAGAGTTTCAACAATTGCGAGACGTGAATAACGTCCATTATGTATGAAAATTACTATCAAAAGATAATCACGTGGTAAGTGTTAAGATGTCTACGTCAGCCTTAAAACCTATCAGCATCATTTTACAGTAGTCTTAAATCTTCAGCCTTTCGTACCAAGTAAAAGTTTGATGTATGTATATTGATTAAAAACAAAGCGAATGGTTGGTTGGTTGGTTTATTTTGTTTGTTGCTTTACGGTCAATTTTTGCATATGAGGATTAATTATTTTGGGAAATACAGTTTTAAGTGGATTCATTCACATTTCCAAGCTCATGCTGGGACTCGAACCCACGAACTATTGAACCGAAGTCCAGAGCACTAATAATTCGGCTGCCGATTTAGCAAACAAATTGAATGAGATGTGGAATGTTTGGAAATTCCCTTCATGAACGAAGTTTTTAAGTACTGAAGTTAGAACTCTTTTCAATTGCGTTCCAATTCATTTTCGATGGGTGGATAAAGCAAAAACGCTCTTACTGCAGAAACTAAAAACAATACTTTTAAAAAAAATGCATATACAAAAATAAATATCGTTACATAATTTTAACAAAAATTACATCGGAGGAATATCCAAACAGAGGGTATCCGATCTGTACACATTTATTTTAGCTGCGCTTGCGCATTGATGAGAATTTTTAAAAGGAAAAAGCAACTCATATCTTAGTTTGCTAAATCTGAAGTGAGCTATATATATATATATATATATATATATATATATATATATATATATATATATATATATATATATATATATATATATATATATATATATGTATATATATGTATATATATATATATATATATATATATATATATATATATATATATATATATATATATATATATATATATATATATATACACACACACACCATTGTGATTACTGTTTACATTAATAACAAACGCTATGTAAAAAAACTCTGAAATGAAACATCGATTTTATTTTAATGATTCCATCAGCTGCTCTAACTTTAATTCCAGCAAAGTCTGACTTAGCTGGGCAAAAACTTCTTTGGGAACCCACTGTGCTTCACAACAAAAAACTTTCTATTTTATTTGGCAAATGATTATTTTCGATTGACAATGTAAAATAAACTTTCTGTTCGGTTTCTGACTCCTGCTGGGAGAATTCGGGGCCTCTGCCTTAGTCAGGCTGACAATCCTTCGGCAGACAGACAGCATAAAGATTTTAATTATATAGATAGTATACTTTGTCATTCATTCGATTTCAGTCTTCATATTTACATATTTTCCATTGATTTATAATGCGTGTAAATACGCACTTTTTTTTTTTTGAAAATTTTCTCCCTGATAATCTTAGTCAAAAAAATGTCAATGTATTTTAAATAGTAAAATCTATATTTATACACTGAAATAAAATATGTATTTAAATGAGAATTGAATGGGGGGATATATTTATCCCTTAACAATTTAAAATATTCCAAAATTATAAAAATAATAATGCATTAGATCTAAATTCACGGAACTCAAGAATCAATGAGTTTGATACTTAGAAGCATAAAAAAATGAATAAGT